>CM071934.1:27174814-27774814 GCA_016081115.2 Rehmannia glutinosa | reverse complement strand
TGGTGTCAAATTTGTGGCAAGCCCTTTCACAGTGTTATTGATTGTTGGTATCGTGATGACTTGTTAATTTTGCAAAGCTCCAAATAGCCAAAAGGTAGGCATGCTCCAACTGTTCAGGCCAATACCTCTGTCCCATCATCTTTGTCTAACCCTAATACTTCTTGGTATCTTGACACGGGTGCCAACAACCATGTTACGAATGATCTTACTCATCTCTCGAACTATCAGTGTTATGAAGGGGTGATTTAGTTTCTGTAGGAAGTGGACATGCTTTTCACATCGCTCATACTGGTGATGGTAATCTCCAAACTCATAATTCATTACTTAAACTTTTGAATATTCGTCATGTTTCTAGTATTTCTACCAATCTTCTTTCTGTTTATCAACAAAGATAATAATTGTACCCTCTTATTCAACGATAAAGAGGTTTTAATCAAGTACAATCTCACTCATCATCTCAAATTCTATGGCCCATGTAGCAATGGTCTCTATCCTCTTCCTACCAAGCTTCAAGCTAAATTTCTTCTCAATCATCAAGTCCTCCTCTCCACAACAACAATTTCTACATTGTGGCACAACCGATTAGCTCATCCGTCAACTCCAGTTCTATAACATGTAGCTCATATTTTGGGCCTATCTTCTTCTTGTATTCAGTTTAAATGTATAATAACTGTCCTACGGCAAAAATACATAGACATCCTTTTCCTTTGTCTACATTTGTAACTTATGCTCCATTTGAGCTTGTCCATTCCGATGTATGGGGACCTTTTCATATACCATCTCACAACCACAGATACTATATTTTGTTTCTGGATGATTTTATTAGATTTAGGTGAATTTTTCCCTAGGAAACTAAGGTTGATGCCTATTCCATCTTTATTATGTTCAACAACGTGGTTAATACTCAATTTAACCCTACTATCAAAATTTTCAAAACAGATAATGGTAGAGACTATGTTAATTCTCAATTTGGCTCATTTATTCAATCTCTAGGCACCATTCACTACACTAAATGTCCCTACAGACCCCAACAGAATGGCAAAAGTGAAAGATGTCATATGCATCTTATTGAAACAGTTCTTGCACTTCTTCATCAAGCTCATTTTCCTGTCACCTATTGGATTGAAGCTTTAACTAATGCAAATTATGTCATTAATCGCTTACCAAACACATTTTACATAAGAAATCTTCTTATGAGTGTCCGTATAACTCCAAACCAGATTACAATCATATCAGACCTTTTGGGTGTCCTTGTTTTCCTTGACTACGATCCTATTGTAAACATATACTGGAATTTTGTTCCACTTCTTGTTTATTTATGGGCTATTTTGATAAAACCAAGGGATATCGGTTCATGAATTTATCGACTCATAAACTTTATATATCCAGTGATGCAGTTTTTCATGGAAATTATTTCCTTTATCCTCAGCATTATTCTTCTCATACTCTTCAGTCTCCTCATTCTCCTCCCTTTTCTATCCAGCCTATCTAATCTTTTATTCCTTTATCTACTATTTTCTCATTCTCCTCTCATTCCCCATCTCCACATAATGTTCTCAGTGCTACTCATACACATGTTCCTACCCCGATTACTCCTCCCAATATTCCTGATTTATCTCCTCCAAATACTCCTTCCTCTGAGTTTCAACCAAGTGTTATAACTCCATCTTCCACTCATCCAATGGTTACACGTTCTAGTACTGGTTCCATTTGCCCACGAGCGTTTCTTGTGAGTGGCATCTCTCACCATTCTCCTACTATTGAACCACTTTCATTTAAGGTTGCTGCTCAGATATAAATCAGACTAGGTCCAATGGCTGACAAGTTGTAGGCTCTCACAGCATACTTGGACATTAACTCATTTACCATTTGGACGCACTCCTATTGGTTGCAAATGGGTTTTCAAAATAAAAAGGAATGCAGATTGTTCTATTGCTTGATACAAAACACACTTTGTTTCAAAAGGATATAGTCAAACTCGTGGCATAGATTATCAAGAAATCTTCAGTCCTGTTGTTAAATCTCAGGCCATTCGAATAGTTCTCTCTGTGGTTGTGCATTATAACTGGCCAATTCAAAAGTTGGATGTATCTAATGCTTTTCTTCACGGCTCCTTGGAGGAAGAGGTGTATATGCAACAACCTCAAGGTTTTGTTGACTCCGCATTTCCTCAGTAAGTCTGAAAATTGCAAAAAATATCTCTACGGGCTCAAACAAGTTCCCGTGCTTGGTATCAGTTTTTATCTTCGTTTCTTGTTCAACAAAATTTTCATTGCAGTACAACTGATTCTTCCTTGTTTGTTCTGAGAACATCTTCTGTATTTTTGTTGGTGTTAGTCTATTTCGATGATATTATAGTTACATATAGTTCTATTGATGCAATTCAAAATCTAATAGTTTCTATGAGCTCTCAATTTTCCATAAAGGACCTTGGGCCACTTCATTATTTTCAGGCATTGAGGTTGAATGCACTGATTCTGGCGTGTTACTTCAACAATCCAAGTATGCAACTGAACTACTTCAAAAGGTTGGCATGACCACTTGCAAACCTGGTCCTTCGCCTGCAACTCTTACTATGTGCGCGCTTCTAGTGATTCAGCTCCATTTTCTGACCCTACACATTTTTGCAGCTTAACTGGTGCTTTGTAGTATCTCACCACCACTCGCCCAGAATTGCAATTTGTTGTTAATGTTGTCTGTCAACACATGCAGAATCTAACACAGGCTGTCTTTACTGCTTTAAAAAGAATATTGCGCTACACACAGGGCACTATACATTTAGGGTCGTTTACATTAAGTCCTCTACAACTTTGTGCCTTTTCTAACTTTGATTGGGCAGCCAACATTGTTGATCGGTGTTCCACTATCGATTTTTGTGTGTTCTTAGACAGTAATCTCATCACTTGGTGTTCTAAAATCTACCCAACTATTTCACATTCGTTCACTGAGGCCAAGTATCGGGTCATGGTTGTTGTTGCTGCTGAAATCAAGTGGCTTTCATTTCTTCTTTGTGACTTGCATGTTCTTTATCACACTCCCACTCTTTGGGTAGACAATCAATTTGGTATTGCCCTTTCGAGTAACCCTGTGTTTCACAATCGCACAAAGCATATTGATCTTTACTGCCACTTTGTATGGGAATAGAAACTGGCTAAGCAACTGCTTGTCTCACATATTGCTTCCTCAAACCAAACTGCTAATATCTTTACAAAAGTCTTTGCTACTGGTCGTTTTCTTCTTCACGACAAACTTTCCCTTCATTTCTCTCCCCACAGTTTGCGGGGAATGATAACATACACATCACTCAACTCATGTTTGTAAAGATCCAATAACAGAAAATTAGTTGTAATCAATACAGTTAGATTAGTTACTAGCAGTTGTACCCATTCGATAGTTAGTATATTAGTTTATCTATAACTACATACAGTTGTACTCCTCTTAATTCATTCAATGATAATGGAAATACACTTTACCTTTTATATGTTTTAGTTTTCTCTCATTATTCAACATACTATAAGGATTTGGAGTTAAAGTTTGATGGATCTATACTTCTGTCATGGTGATATATGGGTGGCTTGCCTTTGCAGTTTGCATGTCAAAAATGAGCAAACACATGAAAATCAATTGCACGCGATGGAGCATCCAAAGGCACTTATGACATTGTTGATTCTTGATTTATAGGTCGAGATCACCTGAGAGATGTGTTGATTATAATTTTGTAGAACTTCAGGCTAAGGATTGTAACGTTGTCTTCATTTTAATTGGCTCAACGTGTGGTTAGAGGTTGACTCTAAGGTGGTGATTCAGATTATTCAGAGTTCTTGATTGGGTCATTGGAGTTTACTAGAGTTACTTGGGAATATCTTAAGGATCATGAAAATCATGAACTCAACATTTGATCACATATGTTTAGCGAAGGAAATAATGCGGTGGATTGGCTTGTGAAAGAAAATGGAGACGAGACAAGAAGAAAATGCCATTTCTATATTGCCTTTCAATGAAAACAAGAGAGTATGATTTTTCATAACTAGGGAGATTTAGTCCATTGGCCACCAAAAGGGACTTAAGTCTTTTGTGGGGTGGAGGTCATGAGTTCTAAACCCCACTCCATCAAATTGCTCCGCCAGAGCATATGCGAGCTCATGAAGATTTGGTGGGAACTCATACTGAATAGCGATCAACTATTATTATCCCACGGTTTACGTTGGTTGCAGCGATGAGGGGCCGGAGCTGTTATCCTCAGGCATAGTCAGGTGTAAGCCTGAAAGCTGAGGTATCAAAGAGAAGTATAATTTTTCATAGATAACAAAGGATTATGATAACATGCATATATAACATCAGTCTGATGATTGGATAGGCCATATCAATTTACAACTAATTAAGAAAGGAATATATGACATAACAGATTTATACTACCCTACATGAGATTTTTACACTTGTTTTCATCTGCTGAAATGGAGGAAGAAATGTACAACCTCTTATCATAGCTGGTGTTCTTCCTATCATCACATATTTCCTCTTTTTCATCAATTGAACTGAATCCAATGTTAGCCATTCTAGTAACATTCTCAATAGACCCCCTTAATTCGATTGAGGGAAAAGAAACAACATCCAACTTATTTCTTAGCCGAGAGAAGGATTGAAAACTCAATGCCTTGGTCATGATATTGACAATCTGATCATATGAAGGAATGTTGGACAATGATAGCTTTAGATGCAACTTCTCCCTGTCAAAATGAATATTTGACTCAATATGCTCCGTTTGAGCATGTTGACCATAATTGGATGTTAATGTAACGGTACTCAAATTATCTACCCATACAACTGGAGCTCTTGAGTACTTGATTTTTAGTTCATTCAATAATGATTGTGACCACGTAATTTCTGCAACATTATGTGCAAGACTCCTGTATTCGGCCTCTGCACTTAGATCTAGATACACAACATTATTTCTTTGACCCCATGATATAAGGTTTTGTCCAAGAAATACACAAGAGACTATCACTAACCTTATGTGCAGACATATTTTAAGAAAATAATATATTGAGACAAATAATATACGAAAATAATAAAAAAAATTGAGAACCAAAAATGCAAAACAACTAAAACAACTAAAATAATGGGGAAAGAAAATTGCCAAAAAATGGCGAGGGGAGACTAAAAGAATTAATGTGTGTGATCTTATATAAAATGATAATATATCTTGGCCCAAGAATTATAGTAAAACTTAAATAGAAATTAATTCAAAAATTAAAAACTAAAAATAATATGGAGGGAGCAGTAAGATATGCATGACTATGAAAACAAATACATAGGTAATTAATTTTCAATTGAAGTTGGGGGTGGGTTTGGGAGGGAAAGGGAGGAAGAGCCCCGTTCATACTATATATATGGCTTCGCCACTGCAAAAAAATGTAGAATGAAAACAAAATTAAAATATCCATGTGAGCGATGAATATTAAACTGTCGTCACTAACTTAATATATATACTATTATATCAACAATTATATATATATATATTATTTTATATTTAGCAACGAAGTCATAAGTTCACCGTTAACAATGGTTGGTGAAAACCAGAACATTAGAGATTTACCGACTCATGTTTAGAATGGTAACTCTTATTCTCACTCTTCCATTATCTGCGGCTACTACCAAGAGATCATTTTTTGCTATGAATAAAGTGAAGACTACACTTCAAAACAAAATGGAAGATGAATTTCTCACTGATTATTTTCTAGTGTATATTGAAATAGAAGTTGCAGAAAAACTGTTGTAGATTCACTTATAGATGATTTTCATGATATGCAAGAGAAACGTTCTAAATTTTAATAGGTTAATGATGTTATTATGTATTTTTGGATATTAATTGATGGAAATATAATGTAATTGAATTATATTTTTGTATAAAACAAACATTTATCATGTAAGTGTATTGACGGTTGCCCCCCACCATATCATGGATCTGCCCCTGCACAATCCTTTATGTTATGAAGTTGATTGTGACATGCGTACACCCCAACATTAACAAAAATGTTAGCAACAAACATTTAGCTTTTAGTCGCTAAAAGGACCTGTCACTATTTGTCCATTCCTTTTGTAGTCACTCAACCAAATCAAGAATCAAGCAGCACTCTAAGAATTAGTTAGGAATCAGAAAAGTGGATTATAGTTAAATGAGACCATGGCATAGGGTGAGTCTATGGGAACAGATCATAACCATAGATATTTACTATTTTCAATGGCCAATAATTAACAAGCTAAATTGCAATATATTAACTAACTAGATGAGTCCCTCGTGCGATGCACAGACTATTTTATAATAATCGGTAGAGTTATTGGCCAACTTACGTTGACACCGTGCTGCACATACTATTTTATTAACACTTTTGTGGATTCGATCTTGATCCCTATAAAATAAATTATATTACCACAACGTAGAAATATTAAAAATCAATAATTAAAAAAATCTAAACCATACCTCGATATCATGAAATATGCATTCAAAGCTTTGTATTTGATTTTTATCATTGTACGCAGGTTTTTCATACATTCTCACAAGTCGAAGTTTTATCGACCTCATATTTAGATCACAGATTAGTGTAATCATAGATGTCATTGATTTATGAATTTTCTATATGATGAAGCAACCTTTATTTTTATATTTTCATTTGAATGCGTGAATATTAGTGAACTGATTGTACATATATATATATGTTAGGAAATTTATTGAGTAGATTTTGATGATACCATGTAAAACTTAAACTAGGAAGTTGGTACCCAATTTTCCTTTTTGTATTGTAATAGATAGGGCTGAGAAAGCTGAGTCAAGTCAGCTATGCCAATGAATACAAGAAGTCAACTGCGGACTGGATTGAAGACTCTGATGTGTGTCAGCTGAGTATGGCCAAGAAGGAAGTCAAAGACTCGACTGAAGGAGTGTCAGATGAGAATCAGCTATGAGAAGTATCAGTCAAGTCAACTCAAGAAGCCAAGTCTCAAGTTGAAGTGACAGTTGAGTTATCCAAGGACTGGAGCTGACTCAAGTCCCCTGGGGTAAAGACAACATTCTAGTCAAGACAACTGACTTAGATCTGTTGATTAAAGTCAAGAATATTACACAATATAGTAATATGTCAAAGCTGTCAAGTCTAAAGTGTTAGTCCCAGAATTGTGCAAAAGGAATAAACCAATGGGAAACACTGCACCTTGTGTCAGGCACCTGCTATGCTGCAAAGACATTTAATATGAGGAAATGTCAACATCAAGGACTGCAACAAGACAAGCCAACGAACAAAAGTGACATTTGAAATTAGCCTATCTCTTCAACGGGCAAAATTTCAAATGTACACTATAAAAGGCTGAGGAAATTACTGAGAAGAGGTTACTTGAACCACGAACAAGCGAGCAACATTCAAGCCTTTAACCTGCAATATTCTCATTAATATTCAAGCAAATCCTCAAGCCTGAAACTCAAAGGAAATTAATCCAACACAAGTTGTGAAGGAAAACTTTTGAAGAATCAAAAGGGGTCTACTTTCCAAGTCAGGATTGTAGGAAGGTTCAAGGTCGAACCAGTATCATGTTTTTCGGAGGGCTTCGTGATCAAATCCAAGAACTTGAGAAATGAGCTGAAGTAGCAAAGCAGATGCCCGGTGAAGAAGCTGAGTTGCAAGAGAAGCCAGTTGTGTGATCAAGGCTATCTCCAGACTGTTCACCACTTTGTAAACTGATCTGTTACTTAGTGGATTCCTCCATGAGTTGGAGAAGAGAGGATTAGAAGAATTACCCCATCTTCGAACCTCTATAAAAATATTTGTGTCATTTACTTTCAACAAATTTACTTTCCTGCTTATTTACATTATATCTGCTGATATAATCTTATTTGCTATCCAACTGATTAATAACCAAGTGCTAAAAATCGAGTGTTTAAAACAAGCTAAAATATAATCAAAGGGTGTTAAGTCTTCCGCTGGTAAAACCAAACCAGCGAAGTTAAGTTTAGGTTAAACAACCGAGTTATTCTATCAATAGCTCTATCGAGTCTGTTAAGTGGCTAACTCAGCTGAATAACCAACTTAGTTGTCCCTCAAGGACACAACAATTTGAGTTAACTCTGTTGTAATTTTAAAAGGACTAAAATCGAAATTTTGGTAAGGTTTATTCAACCCCCCCTTCTAAAACTTACTTACACCCCTTGGGACCTACAAGTGGTATCAGAGCGGTTGGTTCATTGAGCCTTCCGCACTGGTTACTGAACTAGATCTCTATCTTTTCAAAAAGATTTTAAACACTTGTATTTTCAAAATCTTTCATTTTAAGCAAAGTTATTATCATGGAAGCAAATCTGACACGCATTCCTATGTTCACTGTTGAAAAATTTGATGATTGAAAAATTCATATGCAGGCTCATCTATCTGCATTACATGATGAAATGTGGCTTGTGATAGAGGGTGGGCCACTGCAAATACTAAAAGTGAACACGGCTGTAAGAAGAGCAGCTGCAGCGGAATGAGAAGAAGCTGCTGCTGAAGCAAGACCAACTATGGTTGAAAAACCAAGGACTGAGTGGACAAATAAAGATAGGAAGAGATACAACTTGGGAAATGTGTCCAAGGACTTACTCTACAAGACATTGGACAAAGCCATGTTCAATAAAGTTAAATCTTGCAAATCTGCAAATGAAATCTGGAATAAACTGACTTTAATTTGTGAAGGATCAGAACAAACTAAAGAAAATAAACTGTCTGTTCCTGTTCAAAAGTTTGAAAATTTCAAAATGCTTGCAGGTGAAACCATGGATCAGCTGGATGCCAAATTCACAGAAATCACAAATGAGCTTTCAGCTCTTGGGAAGGAATATACACAAAAGGAAATGTGTATGAAGATCTTAAGAAGCCTCCCACCTGAATGGGAAATGAAAACTATGGCCCTGAGACATTCAATGGATCTCTCAAAAACATCTAATCATGAGATATTCCCAGACCTCAAAGCCTATGAGTTTGAGCAGAGAAGAAAAGAGCAAGAGGAGACAACTGTACCTAAAACAGCTGCGCTGATGGCCAAAGATGGAAAGAGAGCTGAACCCAAGGAAGCCATAGACCAGGAGGAAATTGCCCTAATGGTTAAAAGATTCAACAAGTTCTTCAATAAGAACTATAAAAGAAATAAGGGTGAGACCTCCAGAAGACATTCAACTCCTTCCAAGTCAAGGGAAGACATGCCACCCAAGAGTGCTGAACATCAAAGGGTTGAATATCAGAGTGCTGATAATTCAAGAACAGAAAAAGCTGATCAAAGAGCTGAAAACCTGTGTTGGAACTGCAGACAACCAGGACACTTTGCAGTTGATTGTTCCTATCCACCAGTCAACAAATATAGGAAAGAGGAAGATAGAAAAGTCTTCAGAGAAAGAAGAAAAAAAGAAGAAAGCCATGTTAGCTACTGAGATTGTTGAGACAGTCAAGTCCAAAGAAGCAGCAGACTCAAGAGAGTAGTGAAGCTGACTACTCAAGTGACTCTGAGGAAGAGGCTATGATTTGCCTTATGGCTAAAGAACAAGATCAACCAGATCAAGAAGATGAGGTACACTCTAACTCATCTCACTCAGATTCAAGTGATAGTGATTGTGATACACACACTTCATTACCCACTGATCTTTATGATTCATTAGGCAAAATGATGAAAGATTTTGAACACATAAAATCCTCACACACAATTCTAAATGAGGAAAACAACCAGCTTAAAAGCCAAAACTCACAGCTGACTAAAGAGCTGAGTACTCTGAGTCACATAGCTGATGAGAACACTAAGATAAAGGTTGAAAATGCCAAGATCATAGCAGAGTTAGCTGCTATAGAAAAGAGGGAAAAAGATCTCAAAAATGTGATTGCCTCATTTACAAAGGCATCCAAATCATTGGATGATCTTATCAT
Organism: Rehmannia glutinosa; assembly: GCA_016081115.2. NCBI lineage: Eukaryota > Viridiplantae > Streptophyta > Magnoliopsida > Lamiales > Orobanchaceae > Rehmannia > Rehmannia glutinosa. The sequence continues at coordinate 27,764,879 of CM071934.1, read as the reverse complement.
GAGTCAAAAAGAATGTGGAGATAAGACATGCATAGGATTTAATTCCTTTGTGCACAGTAAAACTCCAAGAGTGATTTTGGAAAAAGGATCTTCAAGTAATGAAGAATCTCAAAAATCCAAAACACCAAATGTTGCACCCACATTCACTCCAAAGCACAATCACAAAAAAGCTGGCCTTGGATACAAAGGAAAAGGAAAATAGCCAGTTGAGTATGCTAAGAGGACAGCTGAGAAGAAATCAAGCCGAGTTCCTCAGCAAGCTTCAAAAAGAAAATACTCTGTGAAAAGCAAATAGAGCTACCAAAAATCCCAGAAGTTTCATCAGAGAAATACACATGATGGGAATGGTAGAAACTATCCAAACTATGCTGTTTGGAATAACGTGAAACATCAGCAAAGACCTATGGAATACAAGTCTAGATGGCAAAGACCTAAAACTCAACAAAGTTCATTCCAAAGGCAAAAGAACTATTATCAGCACACATATGCACCCGAGCACTACACTCAGATATTTCACAACTATCCTAAGAAAGCAATTTCTAAAACACAGACACAGGCATACAGACAAAAGAGACAGTTGTATGAACCTAAAACCCCAAGCAATTTGCTAATGTGCACTATGATTATGGCACTCATAGATGGAAACCTCTTAGGGTCAAGTCATTTGGCTATAGGTTGGTTGGATCATCTTACATCACTAACCCCTCAGGACCCAGGCAAGTATGGGTACCTAAAAATTGATTTCCTTGATTGCAGGTTCAAGGAACAACTGAGTGCCAAGGAACCTGGTACATGGATAGTGGTTGTTCCAGACATATGACAGGAAATAAGAAAACCTATCAAGATTCAAGGAGATTAGAGGTGCAAAAGTCATATTTGGAGGAAATGAAGCTCTAGAGGAAATCAAAGGCACATGATCTATCAAGAAGAATGGATTGGAAATCATAGATGTTGCTTATGTTGAAGGTCTCAACTTCAACTTGTTAAGCATCAACCAACTCTGTGATAAAGACTAAAATGTTGGATTCAACATGGGAGTGTGCCAGATCAAAGATGCTGAATCAAATGACATTGTGTTGCAAGGATCAAGACAGAAGAATATGCATGTGGTAGATTGGTCTACTGCTACACCAAGCACTTGTCTGCTAGCAAAGAGCACAGCCGAATTAAGTTGGCTGTGGCACAAGAAGCTGAGTCATCTGAATTTCAAGACAATCAACAAGCTTGCAAGGAGTCGTCTTGTAGAAGGATTGCCAGACTCAGTGTACAAGAAAGAGAGTGTATGTGATGCATACCAGATGGGAAAGAAAATAAAATGTTCATTCAAGGATAAGCCAAGTCCTTCTTCAACAATGATATTACATCTATTGCATATGGATTTATTTGGTCCAGTTGAGCCAGCCCGCATAAGTGGAAAGAAATACACCTTAAAGGTGGTAGATGACTATTCAGGATATACATGGACAATCTTCATGTGTAAAAAGAAGGAAACTTTGCAGAAGTTACCTCAGCTGATGAAAAGAGTTCAAAATGAAAAGAGCCAAACCATTATAAAGATAAGATATGACAGAGGAACTGAGTTTGTTAATGGGATAATAACTCAGTATTGTGTTGTGAATGGGATTGATCATGAGTTATCAGCTGCAAGAACTCCACTGTAGAATGGAGTGGGTGAAAGAATGAATAGAACTCTCAAGGAAGCTGCAAGGACCATGTTAGCTGAAGATGGATTGCCTAAGAGATTTTGGGCTGAATCCATTAACACAACATGCTATATTTAAAATAGATGCATCATCAACAGGCAACTAACCAAAACTCCCTATGAGATTTCGACAGGGAGAAAACCAAATGTTGGATACTTTAGGATATTTGGATGTAAATGTTTCATCCATAACAATGGCAAAGATAACTTAAAGGTTTTTGATGCTAAAGCTGATGAAGGTATATTTTTGGGATACTCAACTGAGAGTAAAGCCTATAGAGTGCTGAACAAGAGGATTATGGTTACAGAAGAGTCTATCCATGTGGTATTTGATGAACCTAATGTAAATGGAGAAGACACTGAAGAGTTAGCTGATAAGCTGAATCAGCCAACAATACAGAACAATCCTTATGTTGAAGCTGAAGTAAGAGCAAGCAACCCAGAATAAAATGAGATAGCTGAATCTCAAAGACAGCTGGAAAGTCTACAGTTGAATGAAGATGAAAGAGCTCTTTAAGACAACTTAGCTGCGAGACAGTTGAATCCAACAGACTTACTTCAACCTAATGTGAGATTGCTGAGAGACCATCCACCAGAGTTAGTTACTGGAGATGTTAGAGATGGCATAAGAACCAGATCCATAGCACAACATGAAGCTATGTTCACTTGTTTTACTTCCCAGATAGAGCCTAAAGATGTGTCTCAAGCATTTGATGAGACACATTGGATTCAAGCCATGCAAGAAGAGCTGAATCAGTTTCAAAAGAAACAAATTATGGGAATTGGTGCAGAGGCCAACCCATCAAAATGTTATTGGCACAAAATGGCCTTTTAGAAACAAGATGAATGAAGAATGATCTGTTGTAAGGAACAAATCAAGATTGGTAGCCAAAGGGTATTGCCAAGAAGAGGGTATATATTTGATGAAACCTTTGCTCCTGTTGCAAGATAGGAATCAATAAGGATGTTTCTTGCTTATGCTGCACACAAGAACTTCATTGTGTATCAAATGGATGTGAAGAGTGCATTTTTGAATGCATTGTTAGAGAAAGAAGTCTATGTTGAACAACCTCCAGGTTTTGAGCAGAAAACTATTAGAGATAAGGTCTATAAGCTCAAGACAGCATTATAAGGATTGAAACAAGCACCAAGAGCATGGTATGATACATTGTCTCAATTTCTAACTGACAATGGATTCACCAAATGAAACGTTGATAGAACACTTTTGAGAATTCAAGATGGAGAGAGTATACTGCTTGTTCAAATATATGAGGATGACATCATTTTTTGTTCCACAAATAAAGAGTTGTGTGACAAGTTCTCAAATCTCATGCAAGGTAAATTTGAGAAGAGCATGATAGGAGAGTTGACCTTCTTCATAGGACTTCAAGTCAAGCAATTGAAGGATGGAACCTTCATAAGTCAGACAAAATATACCAGGGATTTGATGAAGAAATTTGGTATGGAAGAGAAGTCTTATGTGAAAATTCCAATGAACACATTAGTCAAGATGGACATGGATGCATATGGCAAAGCTGTAGCTCAAACCAAATATAGAGCACTCATTGGATCATTGCTCTATTTAACAGCAAGCAGGCCAGACATCACCTTTGCAGTAGGTGTATGTGCAAGATTCCAATCTGCAGCAAAAGAGAGCCACATGACTGCAATTAAGAGAATCTTAAGATATTTGAAGGGATGCCAGAAAGTTGGCTTATGGTATCCAAAGGTAGGTGGATTCAAGCTCATTGGATACTCAGACTCAGACTATGCTGGATGTAGAGTTGATAGGAAAAGTACTTCAGGTACATGTCAAATGCTTGGAAATAGATTGGTTTCTTGGTTCAGCAAGAAACAAAACTCAATAGCCACATCCACAGCTGAAGCACAGTACATAGCTGCGAGCAGTTGTTGTGCCCTATCCTTATGGATGAGACAACAACTGAGAGATTATGATATTGAAGAAAAAGAGGTTCCAATTATGTGTGATAACACTAGTGCCATTGCAATCACTCAGAATCCAGTGTTGCATTCAAGAACAAAGCACATTGATGTCAGATATCATTTTATGAGAGATCATGTTGAAAAGAAAGACATCACCTTGGAATACATCTCAACTGATAAACAGTTAGCTGATATATTCACTAAGATTCTATGTGAATCAAGATTTGAAGAGCTCAAGAATGAGTTAGGGTTAATTGAGCTGAGTTGAAACTCAGAAGACTCAATCAGCAGAGAAAGAAGATGAGAAAATCAAAGTAAAGCAAGTTTCACACTTCAGCCAAGTGAAACAGTCTTATCGAGAAGTCAGCTGTATCGAGTTAGTTGACAGCTGAGTTACTTCATAAGAGGAGAGAAGCAGAGTTAAGTCACGTTTGATATAAGCTGAATCATTTATGAACTAAGTGACAAGAACGCAGTCGTTTTAATTGATTGGGAATATTTTTAGAGATGACGTCAGCGTATTAATGACGGTCACAGTAAAAGTTGCAGAGTAATCCATATGATTGGATATAAATGTTGTTGCATTTAATGCGGGGAATAAATGCGATTTCGATGTTTTAATCTTAGCCGTTGATTTTGATCAAAAATTTCAAAATCCAAAATGTGTCCTTTCATGTCCCTTATATACGGAAGTCTGCATTTCTCTCACCATACACGAACTATTCATCTTCAAGCAAAGAAGCATTTTTTTCTCTGAAACCCTAAGTTCTTTCAAAGCAAGTTTCTCGTTTTTCGACCGGTAAAAATATCTTCAAATGGCTCCACAGTTTGATTATGTGAAGCTTTCGAAGCAAATCCACACCGGTTCTTCAGTGGATTTTGATGGGATGATTAAACAGGGTGTTGATGAAACCCTGGTTCTGAAGATAGATGAAATGTTGGAGAAGTCCGGTCTAAAGGGTTTTCTGACGATGGAATACTCTCATTCCTACCTTGAAGAGGTAACAATGTTCTACGTAAATGCAGAAGTGCAGGACGATGAAATCAAATCTTCCGTCCATAGCAAGGTCATCAAACTCAGCGCAAAAGACCTTGTTGAGCACTATTTGTCGCCAGCAGAGGGCTTGAAAAATATCTCGGTGGCAGATGTCGACTTAGCTACGGCTTGGAATAAAGTGGCCAAGCCAGAGTATGCTACGAAAGTGATCTATACAGCCAAAAAGGATTCGCTGAAGGACGACTATCACAAGTTGATGGACATCATCTCGAAATGTGTTGACACGAACTCATCGTCATGGATGTGATCATGCAGGGAAAGAAGGTCAACTGGGCTGAATTTGTTTACAGCAGACTCTACCAGAATGTGCTGAACAGGACCTACAAGAAGGATGGGTCCTTTGGATCCTCTTTGGGCTATGGCCTTGTGATTGGCCATCTCATGGAGGTGAAAGGTATTTCTCTTCATCATGGCAATCCCTCTCATGTGAACGAGAAAATGTTCAAGGCAAACCTTTCCGGTGCCCAGAAGAGAGCTCATGCCAAGAGAGCTGACACAAGTGAAGAGGAATCAACTTACCCTGAAGAATCTGCTGAGACCCCTCCCCCAAAGAAGAAAGTGGCCCCTGCAGCCAAGCCCAAGAAAGCTCCTGCCCCTGCAGCTGAGTCACCTGCCCGAGCAGCCGAGACTCCTGCCCCTATAGCAGAGAGTGAGAAAGAACCCTCACTCCCTCCTAAAGTCGTGAAGAAGAGAGGACTGCCAAGTCGAGGAAGGTAGCTCCATCTAAGAAGAGTACCCAAGTTCCCACCACTGATGAATCTACTGAATCAGAACCAGAAGTCCCTCTGGTTCGTCCAAGTAAAAGGAGGCTGGTCAGATGATCTGAACTTGAAAAAATGTTGAGTCTGCCACTCAGCTGGAGAAGGAAGCCGAGACTGCTGGTAATCAAGAAGCGCAGTCTCCTGAAGTTGTTGATGCATCTGCAAAGTCTGCTGATGGTGATCAGTAGATATCTGTCGAAGACCCAGTTGTGAGGAAGATAGCTGAAGAAGGTGAAGCAGTTCAGACAACTGAGCCTATTGTCGAAAAGGTTGTCTCTCCTCCTTTAACTGATGCTGCCGCATCCGAGAAAGAGCAAGGTCTCTTACCTCCCATTCCGGAAACTGGAGGTGAAGGTGAAGATGGAGATGATGATGTGATCATGTATTCTCCAGTATATCCAGATATTCAACGTCGCTTGAGTGAATGGAGAGCATGGAAGCTGGATCACTCAAGGGTGCAGTTCACTCGCCCTGAGTTCATAGAAGAAGAAGAAGAGTTGCTCCGATTCCTTGGTGTTGCAACTGTCAGACAAGCTCTCGATGAAGACAACTACATGGACATTCTTCGCATTATCAAGGAGGACGAAAAGGAGAAAGCTGTTGAGCAAGCCCGAGCGTTGGAGAAATCCAAGATGTGCGAATTTACAGGCTCTCACGGGCATACTCACTCACATCTTGATTTGCTCTTAGAAACTGATAAGGATATGGATCATGTTGCTGCAGCTGAGCAGTTGGAGATGCAGCAAGCCTTGCAGGAATCCAAAGCCATGCACGAGCAACAATTACTCGAAGGTCCAGAAGAGTCATCCAAAACTCTTCTACAAAATGATCCTCTGGGAGTGGCACAACACATTGCATCCGTTATTGCTGCAGCCACGTCCCTTGTGCAATCAGAGGATGGATCCAAGGGAAATGGCGATGAAGCTGAGCCAACCCCTGAAGAAGGTGTTCTCACACCTGCCCCAGTGGCTGAGCACTCAACGGAAAAAGTAGCGTCTCTGGAGAGAGTGACCCCACAATCAGTCACTCAGCTGGTGCGCCAGATGAGAGGAAAACTCTCTCCACCACAGCAAGGTTAGAGGTTGTTGTGGGAGACTCATCTATGAAGCAAGGAGGAAAAGTTGAGAAAGAAAGTGAACATCAGCTGAGTGACATTGACGAAGCTCGGACAATTGAGTCTGTCCCAGCTGAAGTGTCAACTGCTTTGAAGGATAATGACGTTGTTATCACAGTCGAGGCACATGATGGTGAAGCCCCGGGAGGTAACACTCTGGGCATAGAAAGTGCAATCCAAGGGGTTGAGACTCTTCTGGATGCCATCGTCCAAGACCCTAAGACAGCTGAGTCTTTCGAAGGGAATGTAGAAGGCCCTGCTGCAGTTGAGACTGCTAAGGGTACTGAAGGCCTTAGGGAAGTTGAGACCTCCCTAGGTAAGGAAACAAATGCAGTTGAGAACAAACCTCTGGTCGAAGGTGTTGCCACATATGAAGTCAATGGTGCCCTTCAGGATTCCCAAGAAAATATTGATACATCCTTTCTGGGATCCGAAGATGAAGCAGAGTCCACACTAATTACAGAGGATGTTCACAAATCTCAAAGCCAAGTCAGTCAAAAGACGGCTCCATGAGGTTTAACTTCGATGATGAGCCAACTCCACAAGTCTCATCATCATCCGATGACACTGATGATATAGCAGAGGACCAGGTAATTCATTTAGAAAAATCTACTGAGACCGAGGAAGCTATTCAGACAGCTGGGAAAAACATCACAAATGCCCCAGATGGAACCGAGTCATCTGCGCAGGCTCCCACAACTACAGCAGTAACGACTCCATCAACTCAGTTGCAGGCTCCCACAGTTGTGACAACTGCCAATGAAGCTGCCGCAACTGAGGCACACGGAGGTGAGTCATTGCATGCACAAAATTAACAAGATATTCCATATGTGCGCGATGATGTCTTTCAAGACATGTTTCCCTTCTTCCAGAAATTTCCTAAATTAGAGGAAGAAACAGCTACTGAACAAATAAGATACATTATCCGAGAAGATCCCATCATTCCCACTGACACAATTGTTCCAGCAGACTTTAATTTCGATGCAGAATGGCCGGCAGCTGAATCAGACGAGGCAGCTGAGATTCGTGAAGTCTTCAAGAAGATCTGTGAGGAGATTGAGAAGATCGAACGACATCAGGCCTCACTGGATTTACAACTGGACAATCGAGATGCCACTCTCACAGCTGATTTAAGAGGGATCATGTTGCGGATTAGGGAATGGACTCAATAGCAGACTGCCATGAGACTCGAGCAAGTTCGCTATTTCAAAGCCTTATATGGAAGAATGCTCGTATGGAGTGCTGATAACTCCATGATCAGGCAAATGATGAAGGACTATATTGAACGGATAAACCAGTCTGACAAGACAAATATGGAGATGCTGCAACAATTCCACAAGAATGAAATTCTAAGACTCAAGAATTCCATGAATGACAAATTCAGCCTTCTCATGGCTGAAATGAAACTGACTCAGAATTTTGGGCCGCACATGATACAGCAGACTTCAAGCACAACTCCACGATCAGCAGACTGGATTTTATCCTTAGCGGTATGTTCCCTGGGTTCCTCTCTCTTTTGATGATGCCAAAAAGGGGGAATAGGAGCTCCTCAAGTGATTAAAAGAAGAGAAGCTGAAGAAAAATACAGCTGAGAAGAAAGACGCAGCTAAGAAGAAAGACGCATCTGAGAAGAAAGATGCAGTTGAGGGGCAAGGAAGTCCAAAGCAATTGCAATTGATGTACGCTGAAACCCCTCAGCAAGGTCATATTACTGCCTCCATTCTCAGCAAACTCCCTGTGACCCTACCAATCGAGCACGTTGCTATATCAATGGCAGACAGAAGAAAGATCATTGAAGCAGGATTTGAGGAGTTAACTCAAATCAGGATGCTTGCGTTCAAGAGATCGTGAAATAATATGGTGGTCTTCCAGCTGGAAAGGATCAGGATGTGATACCTGATGATGGATCTGAGCCTAGATCGGTTGAAGAATTCAAAACCCTTGAGTCAGAAGGTTACTTCCAAGGAATGGCTCTGTCTTAAGCCTGGATTTGTATTGGGAGAAAGGTCTAGCACTGTGTAAAGAAGCTGATAAGCAGCAGTCTTCCAGTAGTCACTCAGCTGGAAAGCAGAAGACTCCCGTGCAATACACTCCAAGAGGTGGAAGAGCTGAGTCAGGAAGAGGAAGAAGTGGTGGTGGAAGAGGTTCCCTACCTCGACCAAAACCTAAGGACGTAGAATATGTAGATCCTGACAAGAAAGGTTTGATCTATTGGGCTGGATATCATCACCTTGCCAACCGTGAGGTTGAAAAGAAGAACGATGAGGTAGTAAGAAGACAAGAAGAAGAGAATGAAAGGCAGACACGAGAATGGCTCGCGAGGAAGCAAAGGGATGATGCTTCCAAACGGGCTTATGAAAAGAAGAAAAGGAGGGAGGAAGAAGAGAAAAAGCGAAAGAGAGCTGATGACGATCAGGAGCGCAAGAGAGCTGAAGAAGAAAGAGGAACAAAGCAGCAATGGCGTTGAAGTGTTGCTGCAAACCACTTCATGTATTACTATTGTAAATACATTCATGTAAGTTTTCTGTAATAAACTTAGTGTATTTCCCTGTAATTTTTCACTCTGAATATATCCCTGTATTTTAGCTTAGATGCATGTATATTGCTCCAATACCAAATGTAAACAGCTGTGTAAAGGACAAGAATGCTATGATCAATAAAACGATATATCTTAAGCATACATTCTTTGTTACTGTATTGTCTGTATGTATCTTTGTTGTTTACTTTCTTTGTATGATTTTAAATTTTGGCATCATCAAAATGGGGGAAATTGTTAGGAAATTTATTAGATTTTGATGAAATTTAAACTAGGAAGTTGGCACCCCATTTTCCTTGTAATTTGTATTATAATAGATAGGGCTGAGAAAGCTGAGTCAAGTCAGCTATGCCAAAGAATACAAGAAGTCAACTGCGGACTGGATTGAAGACTCTGCTGTGTGTCAGCTGAGTATGGCCAAGAAGGAAGTCAAGGACTCGACTGAATGAGTTTCAGCTGAGGATCAACTATGAGAAGTGTCAGACAAGTCAACTCAATAAGCCAAGTCTCAAGTTGAAATGACAGTTGAGTTATCCAATGACTGGAGCTGACTCAAGTCACCTAGGGTAAATACAACAGCCTAGTCAAGACAACTGACTTAGATCCGTTGATTAAAGTCAAGAATATTACTCAATATAGTAATATGTCAAAGCTATCAGGTCTAAAGTGTTAGTCCCAAAATTGTGCAAAAGGAATAAACCAATGGGAAACACTGCACCTTGTGTCAGGCACCTGCTATGTTGCGAAGACATTTAATATGAGGAAATGTCAACATCAAGGACTGCAACAAGACAAACCAACAACAAAAGTGAAATTTGAAATTAGCCTATCTCTTCAACGGGCAAAATTCCAAATGTACATTATAAAAGGCTGAGGAAATTACTTAGAAGAGGTTACCTGAACCACAAACAAGCAAGAAACATTCAAGCATTTAACCTGCAATATTCTCATTAATATTCAAGCAAATCCTCAAGCCTGAAACTCGAAGGAAATCGATCCAACACAAGCTATGAAGGAAAGACAACTTCAAATCCAAGAGGAAACTTTTGAAGAATCAAAAGGGTCTACTTTCCAAGTCGGGATTGTAGGAAGGTTCAAGGTCGAACCAGTATCAAGTTTGTTGGAGGGCTTCGTGATCAAATCCAAGAACTTGAGAAGTGAGCTGAAGTAGCAAGGCAACTACTCTGTGAAGAAGCTAAGTCGCAAGAGAAGCCAGTTGTGTGATCAATGTTGTCTCTAGACTGTTCACCACTTTGTAAACTGATCTGTTACTTAGTGGATTCCTCCAGGAGTTGGAGAAGATAGGATTATAAGAATTACCCCATCTTCGAACCTCTATAAAAATATTTGTGTCATTTACTTTCAGCACATTTACCTTCCTCCATATTTACATTATATCTGCTGATAGAATCTTATTTGTTATCCAACTTATTAATAACCAAGTGCTAAAAATCGAGTGTTTAAAACAAGCTAAAATATAATCAAAGGGTGTTAAGTCTTCCGCTGATAAAACCAAACCAGCCAAGTTAAGTTTAGGTTAAACAACCGAGTTATTCGATCAACAGCTCTACCGAGTCTATTGAGTGGCTAACTTAGCTGAATAACCAACTTAGCTGTCCCTCAAGGGCACATTTGTTTGAGTCAACTCTGTTGTAATTTTACAAGGACTAAAATCGAAAATTTGGTAAGGTTTATTCACCCCTCCCCCTTCTAAACCTTACTTACACCCCTTGAAACCTATAATATAGGCAATCCATAAGATAATTATGGTAATATGTCAGAATCATATTTATTATGGTAGGATTTCATTAATTTTTCAATAAATTCGAAATATTTATTCAACTCTACCTTTTATTATGAGTATACGAATATTAATAAAATAAGGTATGTTTTTAATTAGTTGGGTCATAATTATTTTTATTGCATTTGAATAAATGTGATTTGTTTCACTTGTAAATTCGACTATCAATTTCATAATACAGGAATATTTATAATATTATTGAATTGAATTAAAATGAAAGTCCTATTTTCTGATATATCACAATAAATTGATTTTCTTTTTTAGATTATTTGTAAAATCAATGCCAATCATATATATATATATATATATATATATATATATATACACACACATTACTTGGCCAACCACTAAAGTAGATTTACTTTTTTTAGATTATCTAAATAAAGTAGACAATTTGTATTGATTCAAGTTAAAATGAAAAGTCAACTGTGTTTTCAAATCTTAGTGTATTAATCGTATGATTTTTGTTGATACAATATTTATTACAAAATAAACGTTTCTAAACTCGATTGATATCTTACCAAAGTTGACCGAAACAAAAAGCTAAAATTTTATCATAGTTATTATAATTTTTAGAAAGCTGTTGGGAAATTTATTGTTTAGATTTTGATGAATGCCATGTAAAACTTAGAATAGGAAGTTGGCACCCCAATTTTTGTTGTAAACTGCATTGTAATAAATAGGGGTCACGCTGAGTTAAGTCAACTATGCCCAAACATGCAAGAAGACAACTGGAGACTAGAAGGAAGACTCCGCTGCAAGACAACTGAGTATGGAAAAGAAGAGAAGATGGGAACTCTATCAAGGAGCAAAATGAGATGAAGGTGAGTGGAGTATCGACCAAGTCAACTCAAGAAAAGCCAAGTCTCAAGTTGAAGTGACAAGAGTCATCCAATGATTGGAAGTCGACTCTAAGTCACCTGGGAAAGCAAGGAAATGCAATCAAGTCGAGATAATCGAAAAGATCCGTTGCACGTAAATCAAGAGAATTACTTAAAAATAATATCTCCATGCTATCTTTCTCGAAGTGCTCATCCCGAAGCGTGCAAAAGGAATAAACCAATGGGAAGCACTACACCGTGTCGAACTCGAAAAGTCAAGAACAATTCATACGAGGAAATGGGAATTCCAAGGATCGCAACAAGACAAGCCAACAACCACAAGTGACTTTCAAAAATAAGCCTATCTCTTCAACGCGATTTTGAAAGATCACTATAAAAGGCCGAGAAATAACTCGAAAAAAGATACGAAGATTACATAGGTTACGTTGACCATACAAGCAAGAAAGAAACATTTTGTAACCTGAAATATTCTCAAGTTATTAAACGCTCAATCCTCAAGCCTACACTACGAAGAACATCAATCCAACACTCACCGTGAAGGAAAGATAACTTAAATCGCTTGAAGAAGAAATTATCAAGAATCAAGGGGTCTACATTCCACGAAGGATTGTAGGAAGGTTCAAGGTTGAACCAAGTCTTGAGTCGTTGGAGGGCTTAGTGATCAAATCCAAAGAGCTTGAGCAAGTGGGCTGTAGTAGCAAGGCAAAATTGCCCTCGAAGAAGGTCGAGTCGTCGAGAAGCCACCGAGTGATCAAGGCGTCTCGCATCGAGTCCCAAAGGATCAAGTCACCGTGTGTGATCAAAACTTGTATCCGGACTGTTACCACTTTTTATACTTGATCAATACCTAGTGGATTCCTCCAGGAGTTGGAGAAGAGAGGAGTAGAAGAATTACCCCATCTTCGAACCTCTATAAAAACTTATCATGTCTTTTACATTTCAAAGACTTTAATTCCTGCATCTTATTTTTTAAATCACGACATATTTGCTATCCAACTGATAATTCCTAAGTACTAAATCAAGCTTTATATCTCCGCTTAACCATAATTTAGGGTGTTAAGTCTTCCGTGAAAACAAACCACAACAGCTAATTCAGATTAACAAAATGAGCTATTCTATTAATAGCTCGATTAAGTCTGTTGAGTGACTAAATCTCTTGATTAACTAAATTGGTTGTCCACCTAGACACAACTGTAGTATCAACTCTGAACTTTTAAAAGGACTAAATCGAAAATTTGGTAAGGTTTATTCAACCCCCTTCTAAACCTTACACTCACACCCCTTGGGACCTACAAGTGGTATCGGAGCGGTTGGTTCATTGAGCCTTCCGCACCGTTCTCAACTAGATCTCCAAATTTTTCAAAGTCCGCTTTAGTACTTAAACTTTCAAAACTCTTTTTATCATTAAAAATTATTATCATGGAAGCAAATTTGACACGCATACCTATGTTCACGATTGAAGAATTTGATGATTGGAAAATTCGTATCATCTATCAGCATTACATGATGAGATGTGGATAGTGATAGAGGATGGGCCACTACAAATTTTAAAAGTGAACACATCTGTAAGAAGAGCTCAAAAGGTGAAAGGAGAAGAGGATGTCGCTCCTAGACCAACTATGGTTGAAAACCAAGAGTGAATGGACAAATGATGACAGAAAAAAAAGATACAACCTGACAATGTAGCCGAGGACATCCTTTACAAAACCTTGGACAAAGCCATGTTCAATAAAGTCAAATCATGCAAAACGGCTAAAGAAATCAGGACAAACCGACATTGATTTGTAAAAGCTCGAGCAAATCAAGGAAAATAAATTATCGGTGGGTCAACAAAAATTTGAGAATTTCAAAATGATCGCAGGAGAAAACCTGGATCAACCGGATGCTCGGTTCACGTAAATCACCAACGAGCTATCTTCACTTGGAAAGGAATATACACGATGAAAAATGTGTATGAAGATCCTAAAAAGTCTCCCCGTGAATGGGAAATGAAGGTCATATCACTAAGACATTCCATGGACCTATCGAAGACCTCCAACCATGAACTATTCTCGGATCTCAAAGCCTACGAATTTGAGCCGAGAAGAAAAGATCGAGGAAGAGACAACTTTGTACCCAAAACAACTCGCTCTAATTGTTAAGGATGGAAAGAGAGATGAGGTCAAAGAAGTCATTGATCCGTAAGAAATAGCCCCGATGGTTAAAAGGTTCAACAAGTTCTTCAATAAGAACTACAAGAGAGGCAAGGGCGAATCCTCCGTAAGACACTCGCTCCTCCAAATCAAGGGAAGATAGGCCAACCAAGAGAACAGATCATCCAAAAGTCAATATCAAAGGGTGACAATCCAAGAATGGAAAGAGTTGATCAAAAGGTTGAATATCTATCTTTGAACCGTAGGCAACCAGGTCACTACGCCATTGATTGCCCATATCATGTAGTCAACAAATACAGAATGAAGAAGAAAGAAAGGTCTTGAGAGAAAGAAGACAAGAAAAGAAAAAGGCAATGATGGTCCGCAGAGATCACGAGACAACCAAGTCAAGAGAGACAGTTGATTCAGAGAGCAGTGAAGCCGACAACTCAAGTGACTCGAAGAAGAAGCCCGATCCGTTTGATGGCCAAGGAACAAGATCAACCCGACCAAGAAGATGAGGTACACTATAACTCATCAAACTCGATTCTAGTGATAGTGATCGTGACACACACACTTCATCACCCACTCGATCTTTATGATTCATTAGGCAAAATGATGAAAGATTTTGAACACATTAAATCTTCACACACACTACTAAATGAGGAAAATAGCCTACTCAAGAGCCAAAAAACACACAAATTGACTAAGGAGTTGAGTACTCTAAGTGAAATAGGCCGATGAGAATAAAAGTTTAAAGGCTTAAAATGCCAAGCTAATAGCGAAATAGCTGCCATAGAAAAGAGGGAGAATGACCTCAAAAATGTGATTGCCTCATTCACTAAGGCATCCAAATCATTGGATGATCTTATTATGAGTCAAAGAGAATGTGGAGACAAGACATGCTTAGGATTTAATTCCTCTGTGCTATGTCAAGCTCCAAAAGAAATTTTGGAAAAAGGATCTTCAAGCAATGAAGAGTCTAAAAAATCCAAAACTCCAAAGGGTGCACACACATTCACTCCAAAGCACACAAGCAAACTGGCCTTGGTTATAAAGGAAAAGGAAAAAACAACCGATTGAGTGCGCCGAAAGGACAAAGAGAAAAGATTCATCGAGTTCCTCAACAAACTCCAAACAAAATACTCGTAATGAAGAAACAGAGCTACCAAAAACCCCATAAAATCTATAAAAGAAATACATATGATGGGAATGGTAGAAAATATCCAAGCCAAGCCGATTGGAATAATGTGAACTATCGAGAATAGACTTATGGAATATAAGCCCAAATGGCAAAGGCCTAGAACTCAAAGAAAGGCCATTCCAAAAGTATAAGAGCTTTCATCAAAGACACATATGCACCTAGGCACTACACTCGGAGACACCACAATTACCCAAAGAAGGCGATTGCTAAAACACATACACATACATACGTACAAAAGAGACAGTTGTATGAACCTAATCCCCAAGCAATTTGCCAAGATTAATTATGATTATGGCATCGATAGATGGCAACCCCTTAGAGTCAAATCATTTGGCTATAAGTTGGTTGGATCATCTTACAATTCTAACCCCTCAAGACCCGCACAAGTATGGGTACCTAAAACTTAATTTCCTTGATTGCGGGTTCAAGGAACAACGAGTGCCAAGGAACATGGTAAATGGATAGTGGTCTTCCCGGACATATGACAGAAATAAGAAAAATCACAAAAATTCAAGGAAGTTAAAGGAGCAAAAGTCATATTTGGAGGAAATTAAGCTCCAAGAGAAATAAGAGGCATTGGATCCATCAAGAAAAATGGATTAGAAATCACGATGTTGCATATGTTGAAGGACTCAACTTCAATTTGCTAAGCATCACCAACTCGTGACAAGGGTTATAATGTTGGATTTAACATGGGTATATGCCAAATCAAGGATACTTGAATCGAATGAAGTTGTGTTGCAAGGATGCGAGACAAAAGAACATGTATGTAGTAGATTGGTCAACCGCTACACCCAACACCGTCTATTAGCAAAGAGCACAACTAAATCAAGTTGGTCGTGGCACAAAAAGCCGAGTCACCTGAATTTCAAAACGATTAACAAGCTTGCAAGAAGTAATCTTGTGGAAGGACTTCCGACTCGAGATATACAAGAAGGAGAGTATATGTGATGCATGTCGAAGGAAAACAAATCAAATCTTCATTCAAAGAAAAGACATGTCCATCTTCAACAAGAATATTACATCTCGCTACATATGGATCTATTTGGCCCAAAGGGAACCAAATAGCATAAGTGGAAAGAAATACACCTTGGTGGTAGTAGATGACTACTCAAGATATACATGGACTATATTCATGTGTAAAAAGAAAGAAACTCTACGAAAACCGCCACGTTAATGAAGAAAATTCAAAATGAAAAGAGCCAAACCATTATCAAAATAAGATCGATGAGGAACCGAGTTTGTCAATGGGATAATAACTCGATTGTATTGAAAATGGCATTGGTCATGAATTATCTGCAAAGCAGGACTCCACAATGAGAATGGAGTTGCATAAAGAAGTAATAGAACTCTCAAAGAAGCGGCAAGGACCATGTTAGTCAAGCGGGGTTACCAAAAAGATTTTGGGTCAAGCAATCAACACACTTGCTACACTCAAAACAAATGTATGATAAAAGGGATAAATGACAAAGACTCCTATGAGATTTGGACTGAAGAAAACCAAATGTTGCATATTTTAGAATATTTGGATGTAAATGCTTCATCCACAACAATGGAAAAGACAATCTAAAGGCCTTCGATGCTAAAGTCGATGAAGGTATCTTCTTGGGATACTCAAATGAAAGCAAAGCCTACAGAGTACTCAACAAAAGGACTATGGTTGCGAGAATCCATTCATGTGGTATTCGATGAGCCAAATGTAAATGAGAAGACATTGAAGAGTCACCGATAAGTCAATCATCCAACCATACGTAAGAGTCCCTATCTTTGAAGTCGAATTATAAACTCGGATGAAGATGAGATAGCCGAGTCTCATAAAATGCCGGGAAAATTTGCAGCTAAGTGAGTGCGAGAGAGCCGATCAAAGCAACACAACTGCTAGACGATCAATCCAGCCTAACTTACTTCAACCTGATGTAAGATGGCCGAAAGACCATCCACCGAACTTGTCATTGGAGATATAAGAGAAGGTGTCAAAACAAGATCCAGAACTCAACAAGAAGCTATGTTCACATGCTTTATCTCGCAAATAGAGCCCAAAGATGTATTACAAGCATTGGATGACACACATTGGATTCAAGCTATGCAAGAAGAGCTGAATCAATTTGAAAGAAATAAAGTATGGGAATTAGTTCAAAGACCCACCCATCAAAATGTTATTGGTACTAAATGGGTGTTCGTGAACGAGGAGGGCTCGTGGGTAAGAAACAAAGCAAGACTAGTAGCCAAAGGATATTGCCAAACAAGATGAACGAGGAGGGCCTGTGGTAAGAAACAAAAATGGATGTAAAAGCAAGACTTTAGTAGCCAAAGGATATTGCCAAGAAGAAGGAATAGATTTTGATGAAACATTTGCTCCTCGTAGCAAGATTGGAAGCAATAAGAATGTTTCTTGCCTATGCAATCACAATAATTTCATCGTATATCAAATGGATGTAAAAACTCATGCATTCCTAAATGGTTTATTGGAAGAAAAAGTGTATGTTGAACAACCTCCAGGATTTGAAGAAATTTGGTAAGACTCTTGGAGATAAGGTATACAAACTCAAGAAAGCTCAAACAAGTATGGATTGAAACACAGGCACACCTTTGTTGCATGGTATGATACTTTGTCACAATTCCTAATCCAAGAATGGATTCACAAAAGGAAAAGTAGATAGAACAATTTTCAGAAATTCAAGACAAGAAAAGTATAGCCACCTCTACAATCAAGCTTGTTCAAATATATGTGGATGACATCATTTTGGATCCACAAACAAAGAAGAAAAGGAAATTCCAATCATGTGAAAATTTTCAAACCTCATGCAAAGTAAATTTATGTCTTCATTTGAAATGAGCATGATGGGAGAGTCGACATTCTTCCTTGGACTCCAAGTGAAACAAAGTCAAGGATGGAACCTTCATAAGTCAAACAAAATACACCTAAGAGATTTAATGAAGAAATTTGGTATGGCGGAGAAGTCTTATGATTGAAAATACCAATGAATACATCACATTAAATGGACATGGATGCGGATGGCAAGCCGTTGATTTCGATCAGATCAAAAACAAGATAAACCATGAGCATTTATTGGATCAAAACTCTCTCAAAACCCTATCTATCTTCAAATCATCTCTAAGTTTTCTTCGGTGAAATCTGAAAAATGGCATCAACCTATGATTTTGTCAAGTTAGACATCACCTTTGTTGTAAACAGGTGTATGTGCAAGAAAATTTCATTCTGCTCCAAAAGAGAGCCATATGAACGCAGAGGGGATAAGAGAATCTTGAGATACTTGAAAGGAAGCCAAGAAGATGGCTTATGGTATCCAAAAACAAGGAAGGTGGATTCAAACTAATTGGCTATTCGACCAATCACTGAAGAATCGTGGGATATCTTGAAGAAAGGAAAATAAACTGGCGAGTTGATGCAGAAAAAATCCTTCAAGCACCTCGGATATGGCACATGTGAAATGCTAGGAAATGCGTTCCAAAACAAGAGTGTTCGATTTCTGGTTTAGCAAGAAGCAAAATTCAATAGCCACCTCTACAATCAAGCGAAGATCATCAAACTAGGCGCCCGCACCATATCTCTCGCCTAGCAAAGAAATTAGCTGGCCGAGAAGGACTCTCAACTACCTTCGCGATCAAGTCCTATGGATGAGACAACAAGACTCGAAGATACTTTCTCTACAACCGTAAATCCTCCGGTACAAACTAGAGAGACTCATGAAGTTGAAGAAAAGGAAATTCCAATCATGTGTGATAACACAAGTGCAATTGCAATCACTGATGTGAAATCCTATCCCCACCTTGCACTCAAGAACAAAGCATATCGATGTCGAACGGCCCGATATCACTTCATAAGAGATCATGTTGAAAAGAAGGACATCATCTTGGAATATATCTCAACCGATAAACAATTGGCCCTGACATCTTCACAATACCTTTATGTGAGTCAAGATTTGATTCTCTAAAACGCATACATTCTATGTGAATGCACTATCTCCATGTATCTTTGCTATTTACATTTTGAATGTTTTAAGTTTTGGCATCATCAAAAAGGGGGAAATTGTTGGGAAATTTATTGTTTAGATTTTGATGAATGCCATGTAAAAACTTAGAATAGGAAGTTGCCACCAACGAATTCTTGTTGTAAAGCGCAGGTGCGTAATAAATAGGGGTCAAGGAAGAAACCCCCGAGTTAACACTCGGCTATGCCCAAACATGCAAGAAGACAAGACGACTAGAAGGAAGACTCATTGCAAGACACGGAGGTAGACTGGCAAAGAAGAGAAGACGGAGAACACTCATGCTATCATTGAATCCTCGAAAAGGAGATAAGCGCGCTTCATGATTCCTAGATAATCAAACGAGATGCGGTGAGTGGAGTATCGATCAAGTCAACTCAAGAAAAGCCAAGTCTCAAGTTTCAATTTTGATGACGAGCCACCAATGGAAATCTCAAGAGTCATCCAATGATTGGAAGCTAACTCTAAGTCACCAACATGACCCCAAATGAAACAGAGTCCACTCGAAAGCAAGGAAATGCGAACAAATCCCAAGATTCGAGATAATTTCCCCACAGGTACCCGCCCCGAAGAGTCGTAGAACAAACTCGCAAAAAGATCCGTTGCGAAAAGCAAGAGAATTACTTAAACAAGTAATATCTCCATGCTATCTTTCTCAAGAAACAATGCGTGTGGAACAAGTTAGATACTTCCTGTTGTTAGTATGGCGAAATCTTTGTCGATGCAAAGACGAAATTGAGAGAAAAAGGAATAAACCAATGGGAAGCACTACACCGTGTCGGCTGAAATGAAGCTAATTTCGAAAAGTCAAGAACAATTCATACGAGGAAATGGGAATTCCAAGGATGTTTCAACAAGACAAGCCAAAGAGATCCCAAGTCAACCACAAATGACTTTCAAAACTAAGCCTATCTCTTCAACTGGGGTCAAAAGATTTTTGAAATATCACTATAAAAATGGATGCCCGAGGAATAACTCATGAGAAAAGACATGAAGATTACATAGGTTACCTTGACCATACAAGCAAGAAAGAAACATTTTGTAACCTGAAATATTCTCAAGTTATTAAACGCTAAATCCTCAAGCCCACAAAACATTGAGTACGTAGATCGAAGAACATCAATCCAACACTCACATCTGTGAAAGGAAAGATAACTTCAATCGCTGTGGTATGCGAAAAGAATAGAAGAAAAAATAAATTCAAGAATCAAGGGATCTACATTCCACGAAGGATTGTAGGAAGGTTCAAAAAAGAGTTGAACCAAGTCTTGAGATGAAAAAAGGAGGGCTTAGTGATCAAATCCAAAGAGCTTGAGCAAGTGGTGTAGACAAATGTTTGCTCGAGTTGTAAACAATTTGTAAAAGAACAAGAATGTTATGATCAATAAAAGAATTGATTCTACGCATACATTCTATGTCAATGCACTATCTGTGAAATGTTTTAAGTTTTGCCATCATCAAAAAGTCGGGAAATTTATTGTTTAGATTTTGATGAATGCCATGTAAAACTTAGAATGAGTGATCAAGGCGTCTCGAGTCCCAAAGGATCAAGTCAACGTGTGATCAAGACTTGTATCCGGATGCTGTTACCACTTTGTATACTAATCAATACCTAGTGGATTCCTCCGGGGAGTTGGAGAAGAGAGGAGTAGAAGAATTACCCCATCTTGGGAATTCGAACCAAGCTATAAAAACTTATCGTGTCTTTTACATTTCAAAGACACTTTAATTCCTTGACCATCTTATTTGTTTAAATCCTCAAGCCCACACTACGACATATTTGCTATCCAACCGATAATTCCTAAGTACAAAATCAAGCTTTATATCTCTTGAGCAAGTTAACCATAATTTAGGGTGTTAAGTCTTCAAGTTGTGTGATCAAGACTTGTATCGGACTGTTACCACTTTGAAAACAAACCACGGATTGAGCTAATTACCCCATCTTCGAACCTCTTAAAACTTATCGCTATTCATTTCATCAATCTTATTTGTTTAAATCGACATATTTGCTATCCAACCGAGTAATTCCTAAGTACTAAATCAAGCTTTATATCTCTCGAGTGACTAACTCTCTTGATTAACTAAATTGGTTGTCCACCTAGGACACAACTCTCTTGATTAACTAAATTGGTTGTCACCTGTAGTATCAACTCGAACTTTTAAAAGGACTAAATCGAAAATTTGGTAAGGTTTATTCAACCCCCCCTTCTAAACCTTACACTCACACCCCTTGGGACCTACAAAAGCTGACAATTTTTTTTTATAAATACATCAAACATCATTTTTAGAAGGTGCTTTTAGGTAGGAAAACATAAATAGAAACATGTTGATTTATATATATATGTATATGTATATATATATATATATATAGATGTTAGCAAACTCAATCACGAAAATCACTCTATCATCCTATACCAAAATAATCCACGACAAGAACGAAGCATATTCATTGTCATCTTTTCTATTCAACGCACTACTGTGTGAAAAACATTGCAGACAATTTTGTCATAGTTGCTACATTTAATAGCATGACAAGCAACACTAAATTGTTCTATTTATTATGCATGAATCTAGTTTTCATATGCAACATTCAATAACTTTAGAAGAAAAACAAACAATTTGCACAAGCATAATAAATACCAATCAAAAAATATGACAACTACATTGCAAAAAATCATGATTTCCCACACAAACATGCAAAAACACTCTAATGGTTCCAAAACTTACAAAGGCTACAACTGTAAAAAATAAAATCAATTTGATAAGCAGTTCATAAGCAACATTGAATACATTCATAGGCAGAACTAACCAATTACACAAGCATATAACCCATAACACTGTTATGTTTAATATGAATGAATCTACATAAGCACTATTTAGTACCTTCACAAGCAAGACTAACAATGTACACAAACACATCAAATACCAGTCATAATTAAAAAACAATTAATATGATTAGCATTTCATAAGCAACAACATTGATTAACTATACAAGCAAACCTAACCACTTACACAAGCATAACACTCTAGGGTTTCCAAAACTTACAAAGGCTACAACTATAAATAAAAAAAATCAATTCATAAGCAACAATATTAAATAGCTTAACAAACAAAACTAACCAGTTATAGAAGCATATCAACTACAACACTGTTTCGTTTAGTATGCATGAGTCTGATATTACATAAGCACTATTCAGTACCTTCTCAAGCAATACTATCAAATATATATATATGTACACACAAATTAAAAATGTTTAAATGATCAATTATTGCTTTGTTTGAGCTTTGAGCCCTCAAGCTACAACTCTAAAAGGCGTTTTGATCGTCTTCTTTTTTTCTAGCCTTCGTCAAATCACTGCATTTTACCATAGAAAAAGAGATTGGTATTGAAAAACCGACAATTGCTATTGCTCAGTCAAACCTAATTAAATTCATATAAAAAAGAATAATAAATAAAAATTAATTTTACCATTATTCATGGAGTAAAGATTCCACTTACACTCTGAGAAGTGCCTTCATCAGTAAGCCTATTATTTATTCTCAGCTGACGAGGTCTCATTATTTCCCCTGAAGACCTGGTTCTATTTATTATTTCCAGCTCTTTTATCGCATGTCCAATCTTAGCACGAAGCTTTTTCTCCACTTTGAGAGGGTCATGCACTAGAATTGTTTTTCTCATTCTAGCCTTCAAAATTAGGGTTTCAACAGTTTTATCCATGTCTTGTTCCTTAAAGGAGTTGATTATTTTCATTGTGGTATTTATCCCTAACAACCTGTGCACGTTCTGGAAATCTTCAGCCCTTTCAAATGGAAAATAGCGTGCAAAACACAATTTTCCTCGCATCTCCTTCGCTGGTGCCTGCACACAGCGCAAGTTGCAGGGATAATATGAAATTCATTCATATCATTATTCATTATGCAAAAAGTATTTTATGTTTTTTTTAAACTGAACTTTTTTAAGATGAACTGAAGAAAGTAAATAATCTTATTCAGGCCGCGACGGGGATGATGAAGAATATATAGTGAAGGGTTTAGGCACTATTGTAATTAATAGAGAAGCACATGAAGAGAAGAGAATTAGAGAAAGTGAAGAAAACTGAATTATGAGTACGAGATGCACAACTGCAGTATTTATAGAATGAAAGAGGAATCTAACTAACATGTAACCGAAAAGGTTAGCTAACAACTAACAGTTACAAGCTAACGGTTTTAAATAACTGTTCGACACCATAACACTTTCCCTTGAAACTGGACTGGTGATGAAGTAGTGATGGATCTCCCAAGATGTAGCACATATACTGAAACCGAGTGACTGACAAAGGTTTAGTGAACAAGTCTGCTGGTTGTTCTTCTGAACGAATATAACGTACATCTATTCTCTTAGCCAATACCTTTTCTCTGATATAGTGTATGTTTATCTCAATATGTTTGGTTCTTGCATGGAACACTGGATTATAGCAAGAGTTGCGCACTATTATTATCACACCTAACAATAGAAGGAGTTTCAACAGAAATATCAATCTCACTAAGAAAAGAATTTAGCCAAATAATGCCAGTCGTAAGATTAGCTAGAGCCCTATACTCAGATTCAGCATTGCTCTGTGCTACTACAACTTGCTTCTTAGAACTCAATCCTGATTACCTCCTAACATCAAACAATGACCACCAGTAGATTTTCTATCATCTAAGTTGCTAGCCCAATCAGCATCTGAATACCCTTCAATGACAAACCTGGTGACAGGTGTTAAGTTGGTTTATACTAATGAATTGAGTATTCTAGACTAGGAATTTGTGTTGTTTTAGGGTGTTTTATAGTCGTTTGAGTCCATTTTAGTTTATTAGTTGTTATTAAGTAGTCGATACAGGTTATGGTAGTGGAAGGAAGGACGAGAAAAACGATGAAAAACGTGTTTGGACAAAGAAAACCGCACTTGAAGATGAGAACATAAGAGAAAAAACACAACACAACTAGCAGCGCCGCAGCGCTACCTCTCCTGCACCGCAGCGCAGGGCGGTTAAAATCAGTCAGTGGCTTAGCAGCTCAGTACTGCAGCGCCCGCACAGAGGGCTGCAGCGCTCATCGACGGGCAGGGCTTTGTTATTTTATATTTTACGGGCTTTTGGCTATTTTTGGAGACTATAAATACAACAAATGACGTACGAAAAAGGGGTTGGATATTATTTTGTGCACAACGCAAGGCAAGAAACACGAAGCTTGGGTTCAGGACTACAATTGAAGACATCTCTAATATGGACACAGAGAGGATTTCTTCTCTTCTCTTTTCTATTCATTCTTTGTTTTCTTTGTCTATCTTCGAGATGTATAATTAGTTATTCATGGGTTTTTGTACATCCATCATGAGCTAAATCTATTTTTCTAGGGGATTAATGTAACCCATGTTGGAACCTATGTTTTGATTTTCAGTTTATTTGATTTGCATGTTATTAAATCTATTTATGCTATTGGAATTAATTGTATCTGAATGATTTGATCAATAGTTTACATTGTTTGGCGTGTTTGATTCGACACTTGCGAGATAATTGAACGCTTGGCCATAGAATAACATAACTTAGGGTTTCATAGAACTGAGAAGTTTTTGAATCTTTCAAAGTCCGTGAAAGAATATTCATCGAGCACATTAGGGTTTAATTTCTGATTTTATAGAGATATCAAAATCAGGATTGAAAACTAGGATCACTTGGTACTCGAAAGAGGAAGTGATAAACGGTAGGAATATTGGGTTTATAGATTAATAAGTTGGATTGATAACATAGGGGAAAACTAGGTGAATCAACTCTCTAGAATTCATATTCTCTAAGTGATTGATAATTTGTCTGAAGGAGTTCGTTTCTATAAATTTAGATTTATTTTTAGTTAATCAAAACTATCTTTCTTTGATTATCTAGATAGAATTAAGCTATTATAATTACAGTACTTAGTTTAATATTTGATACCAATCCCTGTGGAGATGATAACCTCACTTCTAAATCTATACTAAAACTTGACACTGTATGCTTGCGGTAAGAAAATCTCGAACAATTTTTTGGCGCCATTGCCGGGGATTGTTTTATCTTATTTTGCGCTAATACTGTTACTAAGTAGTCTTAATACTAATCTAGATTAGTTTAGGTACTATTAATTTGTTTTTTCTCATTAAGTTGTTTGTTTATGGGAAATTCTAAAGATACTAAATTGCTTCCTTTTAATCCAGAGATTGAAAGGACACTTCGAGTAATCAGAGCAACAAAGTGAGCAAAGAAGCAAGAAATGACAAGCGACAGAGAAAATGAGAATAGCGAGAATTTGGTTCAGAATGTGCCACCACGGCCTGAGGCACGGAAAGAGCAATCCGAGATTATTTCCGGCCTACTATGAACCAGAATTATTCCTAAATTGTGTGTCAGCCTATAAATGCAAACAATTTCGAAATGAAGCTAACCCTCATAAGCAAGGTTTAGCATAATCAGTTTGGGAGGAATCCCGTTGTTGGGAAATTTATTGTTTAGATTTTGATGAATACCATGTAAAACTTAGACTAGAAAGTTGGCACCCCATTTTCCTTGTAATTCGTATTGTAATAGATAGAGATGTATAAGCCGAGTCAAGTCAGCTATGCCTGGGAATACAAGAAGTCAACTGAAGACTAGAATGAAGACTCCGCTGTGAAGCAGCTGAGTGTGGCAAGGAAGAAATGTCAAGAACTCGATTGAAGGAGTATCGGCTGTGAGACATCTGTGAGAAGAGTCAGTTAAGTCAACCCAAAAAGCCAAGTCAAGTTGAAGTGAAAGATGAGTCTTTCAATCATTGGAGCAGACTCAAGTCACCTGGGGAAAAGGCAGCTGCAAAGAGCAGTTAACTGGAAAGAATCCGTTGCACAAAAGTCAAGAAAATTACTTAAACAAGTAATACTTCCATGCTTCCATGTCTTAAAGTGCTCAGTCCCAAGAGCGTGCAAAATGAAAAAACTAATGGGAATCACTGCACCTCGTGTCAGATTCTGAATAGCTGATCATTCATTTAATACGAGAAAATGTCAACATCAAGGACTGCAACAAGACAAGCCAACCATAAGTAATTTTTGAAAATCAGTCTATCTCTTCAACGGGCAGATTTTTGAAAATTCACTATAAAAGGCTGAGAAATCACTTTGAGAACAGGTTACCTAAACCTTGATTACCTTGCATACCTGAGATAACAAGCATTATTCATACTGTAACCTGCAAAATATTCTTAAGTTATTCAAGCAAAATCCTCAAGCATAAATCTCGAAGAAAATCGATCTAACACTAAGCAGTGAAGGAAAGACAACTTCAAACTGTTGAAGAGGAAACTTTTGAAGAAACAAAAGGGGTCTACTTTTCAAGGAGGATTGTAGAAAGGTTCAAGGTCGAACCAATCTCAAGTTATTGGAGGGCTTCGTGATCAAATCCAAGAAGCTTGAGAAAATGAGCTGAAGTAGTAAGGCAACCGCCCTGTGAAGTAGCTGAGTCGGACGAGAAGCCAGCTGTGTGACCAAGGCATCTCCAGACTGAGTCCCAAAGGAGCAAGTCAGCTATGCGATCAAGACTTGTATTTGGACTGATAACCACTTTGTACTCTGATCATTACTTAGTGGATTCCTCCAGGAGTTGGAGAAGAGAGGAGTAGAAGAATTACCCCATCTTCGAACCTCTATAAAAATTATTGTGTCATTTACATTTCCACATTTTATTTCTGCATATCACTTTATATCTGCTGATATTTTGCTATCCAACTGATAAGTAACTAAGTGCTAAAATCAAGTGTTTAAAACAAATTAAATCAAATTAAAGGGTGTTAAGTCTTCCGCTGAAAATCTCATCACAGCCAAGTTAAGGTTTAGACTAAAAAACTGAGTTATTCTATCAACAGCTCAATAGAGTCTGTTGAGTGGCTAACTCTATTGGTTAACTAACTTAGTTGTCCCCCAAGGACTTAGTTGTGTATTTAACTCTGTAATATTTTAAAAGGACTAAATTCGAAAAGTTGGTAAGGTTTATTAAACCCCCCCCCTTCAAAACCTTACTCACACCCCTTGGGACCTACACCCGTGGATGATCCGAATGCCCACCTAGCTACATTCCTGGAGATATGCGACACCATTAAGATGAATGGTATGTCTGATGAGGCTATTCGATTGAGGCTTTCCCGATTTTACTCTAGGATAAAGCCAGAGAGTGGTTGCAGACATTTACACCTGGGCGTATCACAAGCTGGGATGATCTGACTCAAAAGTTTATGGCGAAATTCTTTCCTCCCAGTAAGACGCTCCAACTGAAAGGTGAGATAACTCAATTCAAATAGATTGATTTTAAGCCGTTATATGAAGCCTGGGAGCGATTTAAGGATCTGTTATGGAGATGCCCACAGCACGACTATGCGGAATGGCAGAGGGTACAATATTTCTATAATGGTCTGAATGGGCATACGAGGACAATATTAGATGCGGCAGTAGGAGGCACATTGATGGCTAAAACTCTGACTGATGCATTACTTTTGCTTGAAGAAATTGCCACAAATAGTTATCAATGACCCTCCGAGAGGTTGGTACCAAAGAAAGTTGTCGGTGTTCTTGAGCTAGATACAATGTCAGCTTTAGCAGCTCAAATATTGAGCCTGACTAAGCAATTACCGATCATGAATTCTAGTGGAATACCGTAACAAGCTGAGATCCCACCCGTGGTTGTTCATGCATCCACCACCCACGAGGCCGAGCAAGTCAATTATGTGAATAACTGGGATTTTAACAATAGATGTAACTCATTACCAACTCACTATCACCGGGGCTTCGCAATCATGAGAATCTCTCTTACAGCAACAACATGAGTGTAATGAACCAACCTCCGGGTTATCCCAACCCATCCAGTTTCAATGCACCCAGAGATGAAAAGAAGCAGTCGCTAGAAGAGATACTCAACTCATTTATAGGAGAGACCAGGAATCGGTTGAACAGAAGTGATGCACAGATTGATAATTTAGGTACAAAGATGAATACGATGGAGACACATCTTAAGTCAATCGAGACACAAATGGGTCAGTTAGAGTGAATTCATTGCAGCAGAGAATGAAGTTTCCAAGTGATATAGAGGTTAATCCTAGAGAGCCATGCAATGCAACTTATGTAAAGAATGAGTCAGAAAGTCATCATGCACCCAAACAGTTGCCCAATTATACTAAAGGAGGGGAACAAAAAAAAAGTTGGAGGAGTTTGAGACTGTCTATCTGATAGAGGAATGCAGTGCGATAGTGCAAAGCAAATTAGCTCAGAAAAGGAAGGATCCGGGGAGTTTTACTATTCCTTATACTATTAGAGGTGTTTTCTTTGAAAAACCACTTTGTGATCTTGGTTCCAGCGTTAATCTTATATCCCTATATGATTTCACGAAGCTTGGGCTTGGGGAGGTGAAGCCATCTAATATCACGTTGCAATTTGCAGATCGATCCATCACTTATCCTTGGAGAGTTATTGAGGATGTTCTAGTGAGAATTGGCAAATTCGTATTTCCTATGGATTTTGTGGTGCTAGACGTGAAGGAGGATCATGAGATACCTATAATCTTTGGACGACCATTTTTAGCTACCGCAAAGGAATTGATTGATGTAGAAACGGGGGAACTGACTCTGCGGGTCAATAAAGAGGAAGTCGTGTTCACCATCCATCCAACCAAGAGGCTTAAATTTGAATCCAATGATTGTCATCAGATGGATTCGCACCGAGCTGAGGATATTGGTGGTTGGGAAATGCCTAAGGGAAATGAGGACGACGTTCCCATTGGAGTTCCAACTTGATGATTTTCTGATAGAGTCTGGCTGAAGACTGTAAACTTAGCATTTCTTGGGAGGCAATCTAAGCCCTTTCATTGCTTTCGTAGTGTTAAAATAGTTTAGTAGTTATTTTTGTTTTAATTGCATCATAGTAGTAATTTTTGCATTTTTAGGATTAGCGAGTTGCATCATACCTCGACCCATTTTATTGCATGAGCACGAAGCCATTTTGACGGAAAACCGAGTGGAAGAGGTACCCAAATCGTTGCAGCAGGAAAAATCTCACATAGCGTTGGAGCGCTACAGCGCCCCAGAGGGAGCGCTACAGCGTGCGCGCCCATTGTTTGGCTAAAAGCTCTTTTTATAGTGCTGCAGCGCGCGTCCATGTCTCAGTTTTATATCAGCACCCTAGTCCTCATTTTTAATAGAGATAAATACACTTACCCATCCGAACTATGCTGATTTTTACACTTTACCCTCCAAACTTTAATTCGTAACACTTTACCCCCTGAACTATGAAAATCGTTACACTTTACCATATATAGACAATTTTGCCCCTAGGTTTTATTCCTTTTAAAACAATAGTTCAAGTTATCCCTTTAAACTCTATTTTGTGGCAATCTACTACATAATAATAAATTTATTGCATTAATCATTAAACATGAAAATTTTACTCCTTAATCAATTTGTTTTCGGATTTTTCGAGAAATAACCCGATTTTTCTGTAACTTGTTTTGTTCGTGGCATTGTTACACCTACTTAGATCCGATCTCTATTCGAGGTTTTAAATGGATCATGTCGGTTTCACTATAAACTCAACAAGCCATATATTTATCAAGATCTTATTTCAAGAAATTATCCGTATACAAATTAAGTCTTTAGATCAAAATGAAAATAGTCCATTACGACCATATCGTGCCCAACATGCTTCCGTAAAATTAATAAATCCCTTAAAATTCATACCTTCTTTGACCAAAACAAAGACCGGGTTAAATGGTTCGCAACACCACCAAATCGGAAAATTCATCGTCCCTAGATCGTTTGACGAACACTCCTCACTGCTCAACCTCACCCTCGGGGAAGATGATCTCGCAAGTTATCCGACTCCTTCAAAGAATCGCCAAAGACAACCTTGGTTCGTTTCCTACTCCAGGCGTATAAGTAATTCTTAAACGGGATGAATTAATAGTACATTATGAACACATGTTGAAGCAGAAAGCCTCTTTTTATTAAGAACTTATAGGAATATTTATTACATTAGTAATCTCCTTTTGGGAGGAGAATACTGGTTTAGCCTCTCATCGATGAGGCTTGCACTTGAAAACACATAAAAACTTAAAACTAAAACACTCAAAATATTACAAATTTTTCTCTCAGACTTTATTATAAGAAAACTAAGGAAAATGTTCGATGTCCCCAGCTTCCTTCAAATCCTGCATTTTATAGAGGTAAGTCCGGACTTCAAAGGCGGACTTCAAATCTTGCGATATATATGACGCCACCGCTTACGCATATCCCACATTATTACCTCGCCACCGGTTTTCT
Source organism: Rehmannia glutinosa (assembly GCA_016081115.2). NCBI lineage: Eukaryota > Viridiplantae > Streptophyta > Magnoliopsida > Lamiales > Orobanchaceae > Rehmannia > Rehmannia glutinosa. The sequence goes on along the minus strand of CM071934.1, from coordinate 27,734,447 downwards.
TTTTCTCCCCGCGTGACTCACCCATGTGATGTTTGTTGGGGAATCTTTTAAAAATTTGGTTTACGTGGTCCCCGAGGATAACGCGTCTTGTGAGTGAGCCCTTATCCTTTCCATCTACATGATCTTGTCGGTCGGGTTTGGGTCGAATCCTTTCCCAAACTCGGGTTCCTTCGTTCGGGGCATGCTTGACAGATCCGGTCGATCCAACGGCCCACATGCGCCATATTACGCACTTTTCGGTAAGTCTCTTTGCTTGTCGGAATCTTGTTTTCCCGCAGAATTCTCCTTTTGGTCTCGAAGAGTTCCTCCGCAAATCCTGTGGTTGATCCAGTCCATCGAATTCAAAAGGAAAGATCCATTTGCCGAATTCTGGAAGAACTTGAACGGATATTTGACTTTGTCCATTTCTGTTAGACAAACCCAAAGACCCCATGCTCGTCTGGTAGAAGCTTCGTCTTCAGAAAATGCTCCTACTAACACTGGTCCTTCTTCCGGTGAAGCCGCTTTAATGTATTTTAAAGCATTTCCATCCGGTCTTCTTAGCTTGATGAAATGAAAAGCTTCATTAAAGCCTTTCTTCGCTGGTTCAGGAGCTGCACTGATAAAATACAGTTCCAAAATATCTCCTCTGGCCAAGTGTGGATTATTGGCCCAGGTCTCGTAAACCGCTTCCCCAATCCATTTCGGTAATTTTGAAATTTCTGGAAATCCTGGTGACACGGTATAGATTGAAGCTAAAGCTCCAAAAGTATACCATTCCTGTACTTCATTTGGATGACTTCCTGGTTTCATCCAAACTCTGGGATACTTGCCTGAGATATCAACCATTGTTTTTTCTGGGTTAATACCTTGTCTTGTAACTAGTTTCTCCCATTGCCTCTGATATACCTGCATAGGAGAAATCTTAATCTCGTCGCTTGAACCTTAGATTTGCCTGTCGTGGCCTAAGATTCAACTCTCCTCTTTTACCCCGCAGGTGCTTTGGGTTGACTTGAAAACTCGGGTTGTGACACCGGAGCTTCAACATTCGTTACAGTTTGTACATCCTCAGGGGATGCATCACCTGCAACACTTGTGATTATGGTACTTGAATCCATAACCTCCGGGTTAGAGCCCCGTACTCTCTCGGCCCCTTTTTGCACCGTAGGAGATGCGGCCTGGAAGAGAGGCCCTTGTAGTGCTAAGAACAATTGTCCTTGAGCGAACTGGCATGCTCGTATTTGACTAGAAACGGATTTCTGTCACTGTTGAAGTCGCCCGAAGAACTTCGCATTGAGACATAACGCCCCAAAATCTCGTTTCTAGACTCTCCAGGTTTTCCCCGAGATGTCTTACTCGTTTAAGGACCTCACAAGAACGCGCCCTTCCATCTCGTGTCAAGAAATCTGCAAGAATATTTTCATGAGATTTTATAATGACAATATCATAATCATAATATTGACATTCAGCTTGCCATCTAAGTAATCGAGCCTTTTCTCGGTTTTGATTCAATTTTGTTTTTCGTAAAAGCCTTGACACTTGAATTATCAATTTTTAAAGTAAACTTTTTAGCAATGTAAAAATAGAGGCCATTTTTTAAAAGCCTTTCTCATCGCAAAGAATTCTTTCGTTAATATGCCACCGAGTTGCTTCACTAGGGTGAATAAACCGCCGCAAAGATATCTGCATGGCACTTCCTCGTTTGGTGTGACTTTCGTAAGAACCGCCCCACCAATCATCACCGCATCCGTGTAAAGAACCGTTCATCCTCGTCTTGGGGAATCGCAAGTTTTGGAAGCTTTTTACAAACTTCTTTAAGTTGCTTAATTCCTTCTTCATGTTCATCTTCCCATTTGAATATCGCATCTTTTTTAAGTAATGGGCTAAACACCTTCCTCGTAGTATGCTAGATTGTTAATAAACATTCCAAAGAAAAATTAACAACTCCTTAAAAAACTCAAGTCGCTTTCTTGTCTTTTAGTGTATCCGAAATCCTCGTATCTTTTCCACAATATGATTCTCAGTAGAATAATTCCAGATTCATCGATTTCGATTCCGAGGAATTCAATCTGTCTTGTTGCGACACGCCTTTTTTCCGAAAGCACTAATCCTTTCTTTGTGACAAACATCTCAAAATATTTCCAAATGTTTGAGATGCTCCTTCATGTTCTTTGATGCGATTAGAATGTCGTCGATATACACGAACATGAAACAAATAATCTTTGAAAAGATTATCCATTTTTCTTTGATATATCCGGGGTGCGTTAGCCAATCCCATAGGCATCACGTTCCAAATATAGTGTCCCCGTGGTGTGAGAAAGTCAGAACTTCTTACTTTCTTCCTCCATCTTAACTGCAGAATCCGGACTTGCAATCGAATTTTGAGAATATCTTGGCACCTTTGATGCAGTTAACCAGATGTTCTCTACTTGGGATATAGTATCCGTCGAACTCCAAAATGTTATTAATCCCTTTGTAGTTAATAACAAGTCTTGGCTTTCCTCTTTTGATTTCTCCATGGTTTCTAACTAGAATCATGGATCAAGCCAGTATGGAGAAACTCCTGGTGAAATTAACTTAAGGTCAAGATGTTCCTTAAGTATCTTCTGCATATCCCTACGATCCTCCTGGTTCATAAGGATTGGTTTGAATCTTACGAACTCGTACTCCTTTCCAGGTTTAACCTTTAAGGAAGCTTTAAGCTCGTTCTTATCCCACCAAGCCAAAGGATCTTCATTGTAATTCCTTTGGATCTTCTTCTTGATGTCCTCGAGTGATATTTGTTCCTCCAGGGTCACGTCACTCTGCGGACTCTCCATTAGACTCATTCATAATTCTGCAATGGCTTCTGGAGTTACTCGTTCTTCTCCTTGTACTCTGAATGAATACAAGTTATTATCCCATATCTTCTGATCCTTTTGAATGGAACCAAATTGTCTATAGGATAATAAAGCTTCACCAAATTTCCTTCGATCCGCCATTTTTGGATTGCGAAGTTTGGCTTCATCACCACGCTTGTCGCGAAAAGTAATAGGCATTTTTCTCAAAATGCATCCTCAGCTCTGGACAATAATCTTATGATCACATAAAGTTGTGAAAATAAGTCTTCTCGTCTCGTTCTCTTGTGTGAATCTCTTGAATGTTTGTAGGAAATTGTTTCCTAGCAAAATATCTCGCACTGTATCATGGAAATAGATTGGTGGCGTCTTTACTTTGTACCACGGGTACGCCCGCGCCTCCGATCATTATTTCTCGCTTGTTTAATTCCCCGTTAAGGATAAGAATCCTTTTAGAGAAATCTCTTCCCGCAATAGCTGGTAAATCTTCTCCAATTTCTTTAGGAAAAACATTCGGCTTTGCGCACATATTCCTAAGACTAATCAATATAGGCGGCGAAATACTCGCCTTGTATTCAAGATATAACATTCCAATAAAATGTATATGGAGAATGGACTAGTGGTCATCTCGATTCTCAGATCTCTTTATTAGCCACCGTGAACTCCATTCCCTCTTGTAATCTTTCCCAGGCTTATGCTCCTCAAGAAATTCAATTCCCGGTATTAATTGTTCGGGATCTTTCCCGCAACTCCCGTGATAGTAAGCTCAATTTCAACTATCTTCAGGCTTCCTTGATACCTTCCAACGATTGGTTGTTGGAGATAATATAGAACATCACAAGGAAAAATGTTATCCTTTTGAGTGATGTCGAATATTACTTCAACCTCTCGCCATCCTTTTGGACATTTCAGGTCTCCTGCTGTTTTGAAAACGCTTCTGGATGCGCCGAATCGCATTTCTGGTCGCTTTTCTTCCCAACGGCCGCTACTCACCATTCTCGCCTTTGCCGAAAGACATCCTTCTAGCTCAACTCGAGACTTCGACTTTTGTTGAAGACTCGGTTGATCTTGAATTATCATATCAATCTCCTTAATAGTTGGAGATTCAATGATTTCTCGTAACACCACCCTGGCAAAGTCCCCAAAGATTCTTGGGACTTCAATAAATTCCTTTCTCAAGAATACTTGAATGATGGGTATTCGAGAGAGCATAGGAAATCTTGTATGTGATCGAGTAAGGCCTGTTTTCTTCTTTCATCAAATCGACTCTTTTGAAATCTTGATGAAGGGTTAGACTCTCATCAAGTCTCGATCTCCCAAATTGTATGCAATTCTAGGATAGACATTAAATGCCAATTTCCCGCATACAAATTTCTCAGAATCGCTCCAAGGCATGAATCCTTGAGATGTGAGATTCGCTTGTCAAAAATAGCAAGATTGAGTGGCGAATCTATTCCTTCCTTGAATGTTGCCTTAATAATGACTCTTATGGCTCCAATGTGAATCCATGAGAGTGTATTTGCAACTTCTCTTTAACTCGCTTTTGATCTCTTGTATTTCTCTAATAGGGACCAATCGCATCTCGATCGTGTTAAGTTCTGAAAACTCCATCCGAATGGCTAATTCTCCTATTGTTACCCCCGTGAATAATTTGGTGTTTTCTCATTACGAACCCAATCTTATCCAATGCTTTTTCCATAGCTCCGATTGTAAATCCATTATAGACTTGAAGCTTTGGATCTTCCTTCATGATTCTCATAAGAGTTTTATGAGAAACCGTCGTATGAGAGAGGAATCCCGACATATCCTCCCCGATCGCTTGTCAAGAATTTCTTCTTCACTCTAATTCTCGAAATGAGTCACTTCCATCATCGAATAAATCTCTTCTTCATAGATGCTTTCATCCGAGGAATATCCTCGAATTGATACACCGTATTAAATCCCGATAATAGACATGCTTCTTCTTCGATTTCGGTGTGGCCTCGAACTGCCTCGACTTCTCGTTTTGATTGTCCGGACAATCCGCTGAGATATGCCCTCTTGCTCGCATGTCCAAGCAATTACAGCTCTTTGAAACTTTCATTAGCTCTAGTGTGAGCACGCCCGAAAGTTCTTCTCCTGGATTCTTCTTTGTACTTGCTTGATTAGAACTCGATGATGATGCTCTACTCCTCGCTTGGTGTCGGGTCTTTGCCCCGATTTATAACTTCGGCTTTTTGTTTTGACCAACCTTCTAGGTCTCCATGAAGACCTACTTCTTTTGTGGTCGCTTCCTCGGCGGTATGGATGACTTCTCTCCTTCTTCTTCTTGTGCCGCCTCGGTTGACCTCCCACAACTCGTTGGGATATCATTATCCACACAACATAGAGGAACCGCTTTGTTAATTCCTCTTAATCTTTTGTAATTCCCGTGCGGAAGTCGCTGATAGCACCATTCGTATAACTTGCCTTTAGGAAAGACATTTTTCTCGCCCGCTTTCTACTTGACCCACCCTTGTATTCCCCGATAAGCATTTCTCTCCAGGGGACTCGGATCTTGGCAAAGAATAGTTGTGCAACTTCTTTTTCCTTAATCTTGATTTCCACCGCTATTCGGTGAACAACTTGATATATTCATCAATATGACAAATATCCAAGAACTCAAGGCTATAGAGGGCTTGTTTATATTTCTTTCTTTTTTTCATCCTCTAATCCTCGAAATAACCCGTCTTGATGAACTCGGATTTTGAATAGTTTTGCCATACCATCGACAATTCCTTTAAGTGATTCCCCCGATGTGACCGAACTTTTCGTGATCGCATCGGTCATATCCCAGCAATCTTCACCGATCCTTCAAGACTCATTTCAAGGAGTAAAATGAATGAATCCTTTGTAAGATCGAGGGTTCCTCGCTGAAATTCTCATAGTCAAGCCCATTCATCAATGAGAACTTCTCTTTTTTAAAATCGGATGTCCACATTTAACATCAACCCATACGGATGTATTGGGTCGAGGTGCGATCTTCCATAAGGCGTCGATAAACATTCGGCCTTCCTAAGAGGTTGTCCGGTTCCCGTTAGAGGGTTTCGACCTCCTATCCCCGAAAGTGGATCACTTCCTATCGTGAAATCCCCAAATGGCGTGGCATCCTCTCGTCCCGAGTTCCATGATGCGAACCCGCATTTCTTCGATGTTAGGATTAATCGGTGGCGGTGGTGGAGGAATTGGTCTACCTTGTGGATCATAGGTAACCAAAGCGATTCTCACTGCGTTCATCTTTAAATCTACAATACCTAATCCCGCGAAGGATTCTCACGCAGTCATGTAGATCTTTAAGATTCATCTTTTCAATATCCATCTTTTTAATTTTTGATGGATTTTCCTTTGATTAGAGCAATGAGCTTTTCCTCATCCGTCATCTTTTCGTATTACTTCTGTTGGTTTCCTTTTTGGTGTAAATAGGGTACCGTCCCAAAATCAATACGTTTCCTTCCTCCTGATGAACTTGGTCCATCCTCCGTGTTTCTTGACTCGTTTCAATATCATGAAGGAGTTCAAGAGTTTCCTTCGATATTTCACCATCGTCTCCATCGGGTTCGATATGATGAACTTGTATCGGTAGATGAATATGGCGGTTGCCATAATTCGCACCGCTCTTACGATTTCTCTAAGATCTTCTGAGATCTTAGATTTATCTGAAGTATCTCGTTCCCATTTCGTACTCCATCGAATCATTGTTCGATGGGAATTTTCATGAACCGCTTTCTTGAAGGTTCATCAGTGAACATATAGGGTCTTAAGCATCCGTGAATCGCTTATAATATTCTCGCTTCGCATTTTGCATTGCCTTAAGGTTTCCCCGTCGGCTCCTGCCGCTCCTTTTCTTCATGTTGGTATTCCCAATATGAAACCTCGGTCAAGGTGTTCTTGTGCATACATCGTCAATATTTGACGATATGTCCTGTAAGGGTACATCTCGGACATCGTCCGGATCCATAATCTCGAGTAAATTCTCCTCACCAATTGTTAATTACATAAATATAATAAATTTAACTAAAAGTTTTTAATAAACCTAGGCTCTGATACCATTTTCGAGGATCGAAAGACCATGAGGAGTAAATGTAGATCAAACAATAAAATTTATGGCATAGGTGGTAAAGTGCAACAACTTTGAAGTTTAGAGGGTAAACTGTAAAACAACTTTCATATAGTCTAGGGGTAGATCTGTAATTTAAGGCAAAGTGTAAATTTTCGCATAGTTGGGAGGGTTAAGTGTAACGATTTAAAGTTCGTATGGTTAAGTGTAAAAATTCGAATCGTTTGGGGGGTTGAATGTTTTTATCCCTTTTTAATAACATAACACACACTTCCCCTTGGCATAGAGCGACAAAAAACACATAACCCTCAACAAAAACTCACACAACATTCAATACATCTTCCGAAGAGAACACTCTCACACCTTACGCATCATCTTCATTGCATCCATACATCCATTGGTAAGAATTCTTCACTCGAAACCCTTCCCCCATGTTTTCCCCATTTTCTCTATTTTGGATTCTTTTTTGTGGTGCTTGTTGGGGTAATTGTTGTTGATGTCGGATTGTGGTTTGCGTGTTCATGATAGAATTAAGATTTGGTATTGAATTTTGGGATTGAATTGAATTATCCATTGCATTTACCATCTTCTCCCAAATTCATGTATACAAGATGTTTGATCAAAAGTCCCAGTGAAATTTCAGATTATTGAGTGCCATCTTGCATATTTATGCTTGTCTTCTCGACATTAAGCTACTTCTTCCACTTGGGTGCATTTTGTAATTACCTTGATTGTCGATTTCTCACCCCTCATCGATTTTCATGTTTCCACATGTTTTGCTTTGGTGTTTCTGTTGCTAGGTTACAATTATGGTAATGAGAAAGAGAAAAGGCAAACAAAAGGCGTCGACCTTGGAAGAATATGACACCGCTTGATTTATTAGTGTGGAGGAATAGAAGTGCTTCTATGACAAATTGATGACACATAGTATGAATGCCAAATGGGGGTTCCAACTGGGTTCATAAGATGGGCATCTCCAGCGTATGATCTGTGAGAGACATTGGAAAAAGTTGTGTGCCCAACCTCCATCCTATGCCCCGGTTCTTGTTAAAAGAATTCTACGCCAATGCTAGTGACCCCTCAGAGGAACCCACGGAAGTCTTCCTACGTGGTGAGCGAGTATCTTACGACCCAAAGGCTATTCGGCAGTACTACTCATTATCGGAGGTGGACCACCGGCCATACACCGAGTTTATTTCTGACTAGCCTAATCTAGATATGATGGAACATGCTCTTTGTAGCCCCGTTATAGAATGGCGACCTGCTCAAGCTGATGGTGGCGCTCTAGTCTTCTCCCACATGATACTTAGTCGATATGGTCGTGCATGGTATCATTTTCTTTGCCATAATATGATGCAGACCAGACACATTAGTGATGTCATGCCAAACAGAGCCCACCTTCTCTATGCCATCATCCATAGCATATAGTTCGACCCAGTCGTGATTATTTCTGCGTCCATCCACCAGGCCATTCTCCACTGTAGTACTAGGGGACTGTGCATGCCGAAATTGATTTGTGGCTTGAGCCAACGAGAAGGTATCACTTGGGGGATCGATGAGCCTTTGGAGCACCCTAAGATGGCCATTGATTCGGCTATCATTGCGGCATATGAAGATTGGGATGGCGGCTTGCCTGAGTCTAGGGCGAAGGATATATTGTTGACCCTACTCGCGCCCCTCTCGTAGCTGCACCTGACATATCAGCACAAACACATAGTGCTAAGGTTCCTTCTTCTTCGACCGACGCTCAGTCTTATCCATCCGACTTCCAGGCCTACCCCATGCATGAGTACTATCTATAGATGGGGGAGATGATAAGGGCATATCGCCGCCTAGAAGTTGCATTTCAGGCGGAGCAGCGCCATAGAGCTACGTCGGAGGAGTACGAAAACGAGGGCGACAGGTTCCTCGCTCAGATATACAGCCAGATGTACCCGCAGTATCCATTTCCGCCACAGCCACTACCACCACTGGGACCAGTCGCCTTCCTTCCACCACACGACTCTGATGAGAAGCCTTAGCTCCTCGGCTACCAGGAAAGTCATTTTCTCACCTCTCTATTGGGGACAATGTCATTATCTGTTTGGGGGGGTGTAGTCTGTATTTATCCATTGAGTCTAGTATTGAGTCAAAAAAATAAAAAAAAAGAGTTTGGAGTCGAGTCGAGTGGTTTGTGTAACTGTAAAATTGCATGCCTAAGTGAATTTGTTGAATATGAGTTGAACAGTCAAAAGAGTATGTGTTTGAGCTGTGTTCTGCTTTTCTTCACATTTATTCCATCTACGTGCTTGACTCTGTTGATTTATTTGGAGACGATTTATGTGATTGAGTGTTGAATGAATGATCCCACCGGATTATAGAACTTGTGAGCCAAAAATGCCTACCTATACATTTTATATTATCCCTATTGTCCCCCTTTGATCCTTGTAAGCCCATTTCTTTAGCAGCCAACCTAATACCCAGAGCCTACATGTGAAAATCCCAATTACCCCTCACTCATGCACATAATTTATAGAAAGATGTTGAAGGTTGAGGATGGGTATGATGAACAGGGTATATGTTTAATTGCATGAAGTTGCCCGAGAAGTGGAAATATTGGACCTCATGTATAAAGTATGCAAAAGATTAAGTTTGGGGGTTTCAAAAAGGAAAAAAAAAGCAAAAAAATAGTCAGTGGGACTGAAGGTTCATAAAGTGAGAATAAGGGAAATGTCGGAAACTGAAGGTTGGATATTATCAAGTGATTTAAAAGCGTTGATAATTGATTGTTTGGGTGATTTGAGCCACATAATCCCATATTTTTCTACCCTACCCTAAGCCCACATTACAAGCTTTGAAAGTCCTATTGATCCTTGTCTTACTTTAACCTACATTAGTGGAGATTAGTGTGAAAGACAAAGTGGATCATTTTTAAAACACTTGATTGCGTGAATTTATCCGGTTAATGAAAATGGAGTTGGCATGAACATTCCACACTCATGATCACATTGTTAAAATGCATGCTTTATTAATAGTGAAAGAAATTTTAAGACGAATGAGCTTAGTTGTGAAGTTTTGAAGTTGGTCTGTTCGAGTCTGTTGTTGATATTTCTATTTTCTTCGTGTCTTTTGTTTTTCAAGAGTCAGTATAAATTGCTTCAGGCCAAGCAAAAGTCTAAGTTTTGTTAAGTTGATTTTATACCAATGAGTTGAGTATTCTAGAATAGGATTTTGCATTGTTTTTGGGTGTTTTAGAGTCGTTTGAGTCCATTTTATTTCATTAGTTGTTGTTAGGGAGTCGATACAAGTTATGGTAGCCGAAGGACGAGCAAAACGATTAAAAAAGTGTTTGGACAAAGGAAACCGCACTTGAAGATGAGAACATAAGAGAAAAAGCACAATACAACCAAGAAGACAAGCAAATGGCACTACTACCTCCCCGCACCGCAATGGGGGTCAAAATCGATCGGCGCCTAGCAACTCAGTCTTTGCAAAGACCCGCACAGGAGCGTTGCAGCGCACGTCGACGGGCATGGCTTTGTTATTTTATATTTTACGGGCTTTTGATGATTTCGGGGACTATAAATACAACGAAGGATGTATGAAAAATGGGTCGGACATTATTTTGAGCACAATGCAAGGCAAGAAGCACGGTGCAAGGGTTCTGGACGACAATTGAAGACATCTCTCATCTGGACACAGAGAGGATTTTTTCTCTTTTCGTTTCAATTCCTTCTTTTTTTTCTTTGTCTATCTTTAAGATGTATAATTACTTTTTCATGGGTTTCTGTACATCCATCATGAGCTAAATGTATCTTTCTAGTGGATTGATGTAACAAACGTTTGAACCTATCTTTTGATTTTTGGTTTATTTGATTCACATGTTATTAAGTCTATTTATGCTATTTGAATTCATTGCATCTGAATTATCTAATCAATAGTTTAGATTGTTTGGCGTGTTTGATTCGACACTCGAGAGAGGTAATTGAATGCTTGGCCATAGAATAGCATAACTTACGGTTTCATAGAACTGAGAAGTTTATGAATCGTTCAAAGTCCGTGAAAGAATACTCATCGAGTACATTAAGGTTTAATTTTATAATTTTTATAAAGATATCGAAATCAGGATTGAAAACTAAAATCACTTAGCACTCGAGAGAGGAAGTGATAAACGGTAGGAATATTGAGCTTATAGATTAATAACATGTGATTAATAAGTTGGATTGATAGGGAAAACTAGGTGAGTCAACCCTCTATAATTCATATTCTCTAAGTGTTTGGTAATTTGTCTAAATGAGTTTGTTTCTATAAATTTAGGTTTATTTTTAGTTAATCAAAACCATCTTGTCTTCGATTATTTAGATACAATTAAGCTATTATAATTACATTACTTAGTTTTAAATTTGATGCCAATCCCTATGGACATGATAACCCAATTCTAAATCTATACTAAAACTTGACACCGTATTCTTGCGGTAAGAAAATCTCGAACAACAGGTTTGAAGAAAATTCCCAAAGATAATGAACCTTTTAAGTATCTCAGCAAGTGCTTACAAGCAACCCAATGATTATGAGTAGGGGCATGAAGCAACTGGCTCAACTTATTCACAGCAAAAGATGTATGAAGCCTGGTGACTGTAAAATACTGTAGTGCTCCAATAGTGCTTCTATACAGAGATGGTTGCTCAAAAGGTTTGCTATCACTGAGATTGAGTTTGTGAGATGGACAAAGAGGTATGGAATTAGGTTTGCTGGACAATATATGAGTTTTCAGCAGCAAATCGTGAATATACTTGGTTTGAGAGAGAGAGAGAGAGACATAACACAACTGGATCTCCTAGCCTCCAATCCTAGAAAATTACTGACCTCTGCCAATGTTTTTAGAGTAAATTTATTGTTCAAGAGCTGAATGACTGAGGATATGGCAGTTGAATCCTCACCAGTCATAAGAATATCATCTACATACACAAGAACCAACAAGAGCTTGCCACTGTCTTTCTTATGAAACAAGGAGTTGTCTGAAATAGAGACTTTGAAGCCAATAGAGAATAGAAATTGTTTCAATGTAGTGAACCAGGTCCTAGGGGCTTGTTTAAGTCCATACAGAGACTTATGAAGCTTGCACACAGCAGTAGGATGATAAGAATCAATAAAATCCTCTGGTTGAGCCATGTATACTATTTCAGTCAGTGTTCCATTAAGAAATGCAATATTTATGTCTATCTGTTGTATGCTCCAGTGATAAGAAACAACAAATGTAATAACTAATTTAATAGTACAAGCTTTAACAACAGGACTGAAGGTCTCAAAGTAGTCAATGCCAACAGTTTGTTGAAAGCCCCTAGCCACCAATCTAGCTTTGAACCTATCCACACCTAATTGATCTATGTTCACCACCCCAATCACTTTGAAGACATTCGATACAAAGATGAAATTGATTCTGGACATAGGTAACAAAGAATTTGAAGATAGAAAGAGCCTCAGATTTGGTTTTGAAAGGAAAAATACATGTGAATCTAGTGAAGTCATCCACAAAGTGCATATAGTATTTAAAACCATCAACAGATGTGGTATGAGCAGGACCCCACAAGTCAAAGTGTACAAGTTGAAATGGGGCAGTAGTTTTAGTGGGGATTAATGCAAAATGATGTTGATGTAACTTTCCTATTTTACAAGCATCACAGAATGAGAGAGATTGGCATTGAACAGGCATATTACATTGTTTCAGTACATTGGAAAGAACAGAACTACAAGGATGACCAAGCTTTCTATCCCAATTTGTGACATTTTTATTACAAAGTAAAGCATGTGGACTGACAGTCGAAGAATTACAATATGAAGAATAAGGTGAAGTATAAGCTGAAGACTTGGAAACACTTGACAGATAAGAGAAATTCAACTAGTATAGTCTATCTTTAAGATGACCTTCCAACAGGATCTTCTTGATTGTTTTGTCATTCACAAAACTGCTGGATTTTTAGAAGATGGTGTATGAATTGAAGGAGTTATCCTAACACAAATTTCTTTTGTATTCTTAGTGTAATTAAATTGTATAGATGGTCATCATTTACGTATTTCTTAATTTATTTTTCTTAGTTCCCAGTTTGTTTTTTTGTTCTACCTTTAAGATTTTTCGCACTATTTGATTTCATATGTATATTTATGTTATGAAGATTGCATACATAGACCATAATTAGTGTATATATAGTAATGTGTGGATTTTAGAAGATGGTGTCTGCGATTTGGATTCGTGTTTCTGTTTTTTCAAGGTCGGTTTGAAGGTTTAGTATTTTCACGTCGATGGAGATTTTCTGCAGGTTATTTTGATTTGTCCGTAAAAATGTTGAAGTGTTGGGAAATTTATTGTTTAGATTTTGATAAATGCCATGTAAAACTTAGAATAGGAAGTTGGCACCCCAATTATTGTCGTAAACCGCTTTGTAATAAATAGGAAATTTGGTCAAGCCGAGTTAAGTCGGCCTATGCCCAAACATGCAAGAAAACAACCGGAGACTAGAAGGAAGACTCCGCCGCAAGACAAATTTGAGTATGGCAAAGAAGAGAAGACGAGAACTCTCTTCAATGAGCAAATTGAGATGCATCCGAGTGGAGTATCACAAGTCAACTCAAGAAAAGCCAAATCTCAAGTTGAAGTGACAAAGAGTCATCCAATGAATGGAAGCTAACTCTAAGTCACCTGGGAAAGCAAGGAAATGCAATCAAGTCGAGATAATCGAAAAAGATCCGTTGCACGTAAATCAAGAGAATTACCTAAACAAGTAATATCTCCATACTACCTTTCTCGAAGTGCTCGGTCCCCGAAGCGTGCAAAAGGAATTAACCAATGGGAAGCACTACACCGTGTCGTAATCGAAAAGGAGAACAATTCATACGAGGAAGTGGCAATTCCAAGGATCGTAACAAGACAAGCCAACGACCAAAAGTGACTTTCAAAAATAAGCCTATCTCTTCAACCGCAGATTTTTGAAAGATCACTATAAAAGGCCGAGGAATGACTACGAGAGCGGTGACGTAACCAAAAAAACATTCAAGCAATTATTAGAATCAGTAACCTAAAATATTCTCAAGTTATTAAACGCTAAATCCTCAAGCCTACACTACGAAGAACATCAATCCAACACTCACCGTGAAGGAAAGATAACTTCAATCGGTTGAAGAGGAAATTACGAGGAATCAAGGGGTCTACATTCCACGAAGGATTGTAGGAAGGTTCAAGGTCGAACCAAGTCTTTAGCTTTTGGAGGGCTTCGTGATCAAATCCAAAGAGCTTGAGCAAGTGGGTGTAGTAGCAAAGCAAGCAACCGCCCGTGAAGAAGCCGAGTCGCACGAGAAGCCACCGAGTGATCAAGGCGTCTCGATCGAGTCCCAAAGGATCAAGTCACCGTGTGATCAAGACTTGTATCCGGGCTGTTACCCCCCTTTGTATACTTGATCAATAGCTAGTGGATTCCTCCAGGAGTTGGAGAAGAGAGGAGTAGAAGAATTACCCCATCTTCGAACCTCTATAAAAATCTTATTGTGTCATTTACATTTCAGACTTTAATTCTTGCTTCATATTTGTTTAAATCTGTGACATATTTGCTATCCATTAGATAATCTCTAAGTACTAAATCAAGCTCTAAATCTCTACTTAACCAAACTTAAGTGTGTTAAGTCTTCCATTTAAAACAAACCACCATTGAGTTAATTTAGACTTAACAACCGAGTTATTCCATCAACATCTCGATTGAGTCCGTTGAGAGACTAACTCTCTTGATTAACTAAATTGGTTGTCCACCAAGGACACAAATGTAGTATCAACTCGAACTTTTAAAAGGACTAAATCAAAAATTTGGTAAGGTTTATTCAACCCCCTTCTAAACCTTACACTTACACCCCTTGGGACTTACAAGTGGTATCGTGAGCGGTTGGTTCATTGAGCCTTCCGCACCGGTTCTTGAACTAGATCTCCAAACTTTTCAAAGTCCGCTTTAGTACTTAAACTTTCAAAACTCTTTTTATCATTAAAATTTATTATCATGGAAGCAAATTTGACACGCATCCCTATGTTCACAATTGAAGAATTTGATGATTGGAAAATTCGTATGCGAGCTCATCTATCAAAGATTACATGATGAGATGTGGATAGTGATAGAGGATGGGCCATTGCAAATCTTAAAGGTGAACACAAATTGAAGAAGAGGCTGCAAACAAGGAGAAGAGGATGTTGTCCCTAGACCAGCTATGGTTGAAAAACCAAGAACCGAATGGACAAATGATGACAAAAAAGATACAACCTGGACAATGTAGCCAAGGACATCCTTTACAAAACATTGGACAAAGCCATGTTCAATAAAGTCAAATCATGCAAAACGGCTAAAGAAATGCAGGACAAGCTAACATTGATTTGTGAAGGCTCGAGCAAATCAAAGAAAACAAATTATCAAAGGGTCGTAAAAATTTGAGAACTTCAAAATGATCTCGGGAAAAACCTGGATCAACGGATGCTCGGTTCACGAAATCACCAACGAGCTATCTCGCACTCGGAAAGGAATATACACGAAAAAATGTGTATGAAGATCTTAAAAAGTCTCCCAACTGAATGGGAAATGAAGGTCATGGCACTAAGACATTCCATGGACCTATCGAAGACCTCCAACCATGAACTATTCTCGGATCTCAAAGCCTACGAATTTGAGCCGAGAAGAAAAGATCGAGGAAGAGACAACAGACCCCAAAACAATTGCTCTAATTGTTAAGGATGGAAAGAGAGCCGAGGTCAAAGAAGTCATTGATCCGAAGAAATAGCCCGATGGTTAAAAGGTTCAACAAGTTCTTCAATAAGAACTACAAGAGAGGCAAGGGCGAATCTTCCCGAGAAGACACTCGGCTCCCTCCAAGTCAAGGGAAGATAGGCCAACCAAGAGAACAAATCATCAAAAAGTGAATATCAAAGGGCTGACAATCCAAGAATGGAAAGAGCCGATCAAAAGGTTGAATATCTATCTTTGAATCAGAGACAACCAGGTCATCAGCTGTGCCATTGATCGCCCATATCCTGTAGTCAACAAATACGGGAATGAAGAAGAAAGAAAGGTCTTGAGAGAAAGAAGACAAGAAAAGAAAAAGGCAATGTTGGCTACAGAGATCTGCAAACAAACAAGTCAAGAGAGACAAATGATTCGAAAAGAAGAAGCCGACTACTCAAGTGACTCACGAAGAAGAAGCCCTGATCTGTTTAATGGCCAAGGAACAAGATCAACCTGACCAAGAAGATGAGGTACACTCTAACTCATCAAACTCGGATTCTAGTGATAGTGACTGTGACACACACACTTCATCACCCACTGATCTTTATGATTCATTAGGCAAAATGATGAAAGACTTTGAACACATTAAATCCTCACACACACTACTAAATGAGGAAAACAACCTACTCAAAAGCCAAAACTCACAGCTGACTAAGGAGCTGAGTACTCTAAGTCAAATAGCTGATGAAAATGAAAGTTTAAAGGCTGAAAATGCTAAGCTAACAGCAGAAATAGTTGCCATAGAAAAGAGGGAGAATGACCTCAAAAATGTGATTGCATCATTCACTAAGGCATCTAAATCATTGGATGATCTTATTATGAGTCAAAGAGAATGTGGAGACAAGACAGCTTTAGGATTTAATTCCTCTCGTGCTATGTCAAACTCCAAAAGTAATTTTGGAAAAAGGATCTTCAAGCAATGAAGAGTCTAAAAATCCAAAACTCTAAATGTTGCACACACATTCACTCCAAAGCACAATTACAAGCAAACTGGCCTTGGTTATAAAGGAAAAGGAAAACAACCGATTGAGTGCGCTGAAAGACAACCGAGAAGAGATTGATCAAGTTCCTCAAAGAAACTCCAAACAAAAATACTCAGAAAGAAGAAGCGAGCTACCAAAAACCCCAGAAAATTTATAAAAGAAATACATATGATGGGAATGGTAGAAAATATCCAAGCCAAGCTGATTGGAATGATGTGAACTATCGGCATAGACTTATGGAATATAAGCCCAAATGGCAAAGGCCCGAACTCAAGAAAGGCCATTCCAAAAGTATAAGAGCTTTCATCGGACAAATATGCACCTAGGCACTACACTCGGAGACACCACAATTACCCAAAGAAGGCGATTGCTAAAACATATACACAGCATACGGACAAAAGAGATAGTTGTATGAACCCAAAATCCCCAAGCAATCGCCAAGATTAATTATGATTATGGCATCGATAGATGGCAACCCCTTAGAGTCAAATCATTTGGCTATAAGTTGGTTGGATCATCTTACAATTCTAACCCCTCAGACCCGCACAAATATGGGTACCTAAAACTTAATTTCCTTGATTGCGGTTCAAGGAACAGTGAGTGCCAAGGAACCTGGTACATGGACAAATGGTTGTTCCATATTACACATGACAGAAACAAGAAAAATCTGTCAAAATTCAAAGAAGTTAAAGGAGCAAAAGTCATATTTGGAGGAAATGAAGCTCGGTGAAATAAGAGGCATTGGATCCATCAAGAGGAACGGATTAGAAATCACAGATGTTGCATATGTTGAAGGACTCAACTTCAACTTGTTAAGCATCGATCCAACTCGTGACAAGGGCTATAATGTTGGATTTAACATGGGTATATGCCAAATCAAGGACACTGAATCTAATGAAGTTGTGTTGCAAGGATGCGATACAAAAGAACATGTATATAGTAGATTGGTCAACCGCTACACCCAAAGACTTTGTCTACTAGCAAAAAACACAATTTGAATCAAAATTTGGCAGGCACAAAAAAGCTGAGTCACCTGAATTTCAAAATGATTAACAAGCTTGACAGAAGTAATCTTGTGGAAGGACTTCCACTCGAAGATACGAGAAAGGAGAGTATATGTGACGCATGTCGAAAGGAAAACAAATCAAATCATCATTCACAGAAAAGACATGCCCATCTTCAACAAGAATATTGCATGTACTACATATGGATCTATTTCGCCCGAAGAAACCAACTAGCATAAGTGGAAAGAAATACACCTTGGTGGTAGTAGATGACTACTCAAGATATACATGGACAATATTCATGTGTAAGAAGAAAGAAACTCTCTGAGAAACTACCACACCGTGATGAAGAGGATTCAAAATGAGAAGAGCCAAACCATTATCAAAATAAGATCGAGACAGAGGAACCGAGTTTGTCAATGGAATAATAACTCAATATTGTATTGAAAATGGTATTGGTCATGAACTATCTGCAAGACAAGGACTCCACAAAATGGAGTTGGAGTTGAAAGAAGGAACAAACTCTCAAAGAAGCGGCAAGGACCATGTTAGGCTGAAGGGGTTGCCAAAAAGATTTTGGGCTGAAGCAATCAACACAACTGCCACACTCAAAACAGATGTATGATAAAATGACAAATGACAAAGACTCCCTATGAGATTTGGATGGAAGAAAAGCAAATGTTGCATATTTTAGAATATTTGGATGTAAATGCTTCATCCACAACAATGGCAAAGACAATCTAAAGGCCTTCGATGCTAAAGCGAGATGAAGGTATCTTCTTGGGATACTCACAAACAAAGCAAAGCCTACAGAGTACTCAACAAAAGGACTATGGTTGCGAAGAATCCATTCATGTGGTATTCGATGAGCCAAATGTAAATAGAGAAGACATTGAAGAGTCACCGATAAGTATTTGAATCATCCAACCATACTGAAAGAGTCTCTATCTTTGTCAAGTCAAGTCGAACTATTAACTCGGATGAAGATGAGATAGCCGAGTTTCATAAAATCTTTGGAAAATTTGCGGCTAAGTGAGTGCGAGAGAGCTGATCAAAGCAACACAAAGAGATTTGCTAGACAATCGAACCCGGCTAACTTACTTCAACCTCGATGTAAGATGGCCGAGAGACCATCCACCGAACTTGTCATTGGAGATATAAGAGAAGGTGTCAAAACAAGATCCGAACTCAACAAGAAGCTATGTTCACATGCTTTATCTCGCAAATAGAGCCCAAAGATGTGTTACAAGCATTGGATGACACACATTGGATTCAAGCTATGCAAGAAGAGTCAATCGGTTTGAAAGAAATAAAGTATGGGAATTAGTTCAAAGACCCACACATCAAAACGTTATTGGTACTAAATGGGTGTTCGAAACAAGATGAACGAGGAAGGTTACGTGGTAAGAAACAAAGCAAGACTAGTAGCCAAAGGATATTGCCAAGAAGAAGGAATAGATTTTGATGAAACATTTGCTCCTGTTGCAAGATTGGAAGCAATAAGGATGTTTCTTGCCTATGCGACTCACAATAATTTCATTGTATATCGATGGATGTAAAAGTGCATTCCTAAATGGTTTATTGGAAGAAGAAGTGTATGTTGAACAACCTCCGGGTTTTGAGCAAGAAGACTCTTGGAGATAAGGTATACAAACTCAAGAAAGCCTTGTATGGATTGAAACAGGCACCTGAACATGGTATGATACCTTGTCACAATTCCTAACGAGAATGGATTCACAAAAGGAAAAGTAGATAGAACACATTTGAGAATCCAAGACAAAAAGAGTATATCTTTGCTTGTTCAAATATATGTGGATGACATCATTTTTGGATCCACAAACAAAGAACTGCGTGTGAAAAATTTTCAAACCTCATGCCAAGTAAATTTGAAATGAGCATGATGGGAGAGTGACATTCTTCCTTGGACTCCAAGTGAAACAACTGAAGGATGGAACGTTCATAAGTCAAACAAAATACAAAGAGAGATTTAATGAAGAAATTTGGTATGGAGGAGAAGTCTTCCTGTGAAAATACCAATGAATACATCATCAAAATGGACATGGATGCATGGCAAGCCTGTAGATCAAACAAGATACGAGCACTTATTAGATCATTGCTCTATCTCACAACCTGGTGAAGCGAACACAGAAGCGAGCCGACATCACCTTTGTTGTAGGTGTATGTGCAAGATTTGAATCAACAGCTCCAAAAGAGAGCCATATGACAACAACTAAGAGAATATTGAGATACTTGAAAGGAAGCCAAGAAGTTGGCTTATGGTATCAAAGGAAGGTGGATTCAAGCTAATCGGCTATTCGAAAACGTGACTACGACTATCTTTGGATGCGAGTTGAGAAGAGCACCTCGGCACATGTCAAATGCTAGGAAACAGTGATTTCTGGTTTAGCAAAAAGCAAAATTCAATAGCCACCTCTACATTGAAGCGAGAATACATTGCTGGGGCGGGCTTTGTGCCCAAGTCCTATGGATGAGACAAAGATTGAGAGACTATGAAGTTGAAGAAAAAGAGATTCCAATTATGTGTGATAACACAAGTGCAATTGCAATCACTCAAAATCATGTGTTGCACTCAAGAACAAAGCATATCGATGTCGATATCACTTCATAAGAGATCATCTTTGAAAGAAGGACACCATCTTGGAATATATCTCAACTGATAAACAATTGGCTGACATCTTCACAAAACCATTATGTGAATCAAGATTTGAAGAACTCAAGCATGAGTTAGGGTTAATTGAGATGAGCTGACACTCAGAAGAATCAAAGAAAAAAAAATGGAACACAGAAAGGGAAAAAGATCTGAACTCCAAAATCACCAATGAATGAATCGGCCAGTATAAGAAAAACGACTACACCAAGTCGGTGACAAGTGAGTCAAAGAGAAAAGAAAACGTGAGAAGAAGAGTTAAACCACCGAGGGTAAAAGTCTTGAATCATTTATGAGAAAAGTGACAAAAACGCAGTCGTTTTTACTAAGCGGGAATGTTTTTAAGAATGACGTTAGCATAATTATGACGTGTACAGGCAAAAGCTGCACACCAAGCTTACGATTGGATATAAATGTTGCCGCATTAAATACGAGACATTAAATGCTAAATCGGCGTGAAAAATCTAAGCCGTTGATTTCGATCACATTTCAAAAACCACCCGCACGTCCTTTCATAAACCATTTTCGTCCGTTTCTCTCACACACTACCAAAACTGTTCATTTCTTTCTCTCAGAAGCAAATGCAAAAACTCTCTCAAAACCCTATCTATCTTCAAATCAATCTCTAAGTTTTCTTCGGTGAAATCCTGAAAAATGGCACCAACCTATGATTTTGTCAAGTTAGGAAAGCAAATCCACACCGAGTCTACTGTGGATTTCGACGGCATGGTGAAACAGGGGTCCGACGACACCCTAGTGAAGAAAATTGCTGAGAAATTGGAAACGTCCGGGCTGAAACCGTTTCTGACGTTGGAATATCCGATGACCTATGTGGAGGAGGTCGCACAATTCTACGTGAATCTTTGAGATTCACGATGAAGGGATAAAGTCATCTTGCTCACGGAAAGAAACTCACCATCTCTCGCCAAGGATTTGGCTGAACAACGCTTTGCTACCGACGGAAGGAAGGAGCATCGAGAAATCAACGAAGGCGATGTAAACCTTTAAGCTCTTTTGCTTGGAAGGAAGTAGCCAAGCCCGACTATCTTTGATAAAATAGTTTACACAAAGAAACAAGAGGTCAAAAGAGAAAACAATTGAAGCAGAAGGAGGATTATAACAAGTTTGTTGGACATAGTTGCCAAATGTATTGACATCAAATTTGGCGACTTTGACCAACGTCAAAAAGCAAAATTGATCGTGATGGCGGCGATTATTGAAGAAAGGAAAATAAATCAGCAGGCTGAGTTTGTTTTACAAGAGTATGCCAAAATGTAGGGAACAAATCCTTCAAGGAAGATGGTACATTTGGAGGATCCCTAGGATATGGTCCGGTGCAGTGATTGGCCGGTGATGGAAGTGAAATGAGTCCCTCTTAGACATGGAAAGGCGTTCCATGTAAACAAGAGGATGTTCGAGATCAAACCTCTCGCGCACGAAGAGAGCTACGCCAAGAGAGCGACACGAGTGAGGGGGAATCACCGACCACAAGATACACAATTATTGTTTCCTCTCCACCAAAGAAGAAAGCCGCCCCATGCAAGAAAACAACCCTGCTAAGAAAGATCACTCTCTGCCGCAAAGAAAGAAAGTCAAACCCTGCTCCGCCCCAGCAGAAAGAGTCACTGCCCCGCAGCCGTGTCTCCCTGCCCCACGAAAGCGGTCGAGAAGGACTCTCAACTACCTTCTCCGATCGTCAAAAAGAGGAGATCGACAAGCCAAGACGGCCGCTTCTCATTATTAGAAGAAAACACCAAGACGGCCCCGCCGCCCAAGACTCGAAGAAATCGTCTCTCGAACCGAGAAATCCATCCGGTACAAACTAGGAGACGAAGAAGAATCATCAAGCACTCCGAGCTTGAGAAACCGGCCGAGTCGCCACTCACCGAGGCTTGATATCTGAGACTGGCTGGAGAAGTAGAGTCTCCAAATACTATAGATGAAATTCAGCAATTACACTCTTTCCTTATTTTTCGAACTAAGTCTGATCTGAATGAAAGCGTCAGAGAGCAAATCAAGAAATAGCCGTAGTCCGCGCAAAAAATGAGACCTGACAAGAAGAAGCGATAGAGCGATATGATGTGATGATCCTATCCCCACTTTACCCGACATCCAAAATCGTCATGCGAGTGGAGGAAGTGGAAATTGAGTCGATCAAACAGTTCCAACGGCCTGAATTTATAGAAGAAGAAGAGAACTGTTGAACTTCCTTGGAGTGACCATTGTGGTCCAAGATCGATGGATGAAAAAACGCACGCATATCTTGCTTGCGTTCTTCAAGGACAAGGAGAAGGAAAGACAGCGAGAGGAAGGCGAGGCACGTGAGAAGGCCAAAGATCTTAAAAGTCTATCACCACACCCACTACGAACACACACATCATCTCCTTGATGTCTTATCCGATTGATGAGGATCGATCACTCTGCTGCGCCGCAGAAGAGGTGCAAATGCAATGAGCAATGCATGAATCCAAGTATTCTTCATGAGAAGAGCATGATGGAGGGACCAGGAGAGTCCTCCAAAACACACATCAAAAAATTGATCATTATTTCTGAAATTGATCCAATGGGAGTGGTTCAGAAATCGCCACCGTTGTTGCTTCCAATAAATTGGGAGAAACCACTTCCCACTCACTTTACCGAAAGAAGCAATTAAGGAAATGGCGATGAAACCGGGTTAGTGGGGACCCCATTGAGCCAACCCCTAATGAAGGTGTCTTACCACACCGCCCCAACGGCTGAACACTCGGAGAAAAACAGGGGGAGTTTGGAGACGCAGTGACCCCATTCCAAGTCACTCGGTGCGCCACCGAGGGGAAACTCCTCCACCTGCGGCAAGGTCGGAGAATCTGCAGATGACTCCACAACGGATCCGAGTGAAGTGGAGAAAGTACAAACATAAAACGAACAACAAGTTGCCATCAACGAAGCTCGAGATAGTTGAGACAGTCTCACCGAGGTGCCAACCGCTTCTACGAAGGCTAATGACGCCGCTAGCGATGCGGTCGAGGCACGAAGGAACAACCCTGGGAGTTAACACTGGCAATGAAAGTGCAATCCATGGGGTTGAGACTCCAATGGATGCCACCACGAAGACCCTAAGACAAGATACAATGTGACACGTCGAAAGGGAGGTCCAAGGCCTCACCAAACGCAGTTGAGACTTAGGAGGTAATGAAGGCCCACGGAGATTGAGACTTCCCAAGGGGTAAAGAAGGCAAGTAGAGAACATCCCTCCCGCTATCATTGATCCATCCGAAAAGGAGATAAGCGCTTCATGATTCCCAGGATAATCTGATGTAACCTTTCCGGAATCGGAAGACGGCGAAGAAGCCGAGTCATCCCCGTGTGAGATCCAAAAGACTCAAATCGTATTTAGATTTTATGAAATACTTAAGCGGATGTTCCCGGCCAGACGAGCATGTCGATCTCAAGACTACTCGTCAAACCTTTAATCTTGGTGATGAGCCACCAATGGAAATCTCATCATCGTCCGATGACGCTCGATAAGGCCGAGGACCATTCCACTCAATTGGAGAAACCAATTTGAGACCAACAAAGTCATGAGAGTGAAATATTTAACCTTGAAACAACCTCCTATTTATTTTTAAAAATACCAAGTCGGGTCCACTTCACAACAGACCCCAATGAAACAGTCCATGCGCGCAGGCTCCCAAAATTTTTTTTTTTTTTACTATGAGGTTCGACTCCAAAAGGAACTTCACGCGCACCTCTCATCATTGAACAAATCTCTGTTGGCCGTGATGATTCCTTTGTAGAATCATTTCCTTTCTCCTTAGAGGTACCCGACCTCCATGAAGAGTCGAGAACTAGCTCGCACGCCTTCCGCACCAATTTTACTGAGCTCCGTCATTTCGTCGAGTAACATCGTTCGGTGACTATGACTTTGACGAAAAATCATGCGTGGCCATCGATGCAACGGAAGAAAGCAGTGAAGTTCGGGAAGTGTTCAAGGCATTATTTGCTTTGAAATTGAACGGATGGAGAGGCATCGAGCCTCTATGGACATGTGATTTGACAACAGAGATGCCAACTCCTTATAAGCTGACTTGAGAGGCATAACAAATCGGGATCGGGGAATGGTGGCAAAATGAAAGAAAAACAATGCGTGTGGAACAAGTTAGATACTTCAGGACATTGTTCAACAAGCTGCTTGTATGGAGAGCTGAGAATGCTGATGCAAATTTCAGACGCGTTTGGACGTTTCTTCAAATCAATCTCTCGTTGTTTGCTCGTTTATACTTCTTTTGATACACGATTCATTACTATGACTATAAACTCAATATAATTGGCTCTCAACATGGCTTGGCTACTCAAATGACTCAAAATAATCAAAAATAACACAAAACTCAAGTCTAGGAAGCCCAAATCCATGGTATAAAACCAAGTGAACAAATACCCCCAAACTTAAACTGTTGGCCGTCCCGGTCAACGCTTTTAGAAACAAGATAAAACATGACTAGGAGTAATGAAAAGTAAAACGCACAACAACTCCATAAAATTCGTATTGTTCATCATAGGTGTCAAACAACGAATCAACCAAGCCTCAAACATCTAACATAGAGCATACATCAAAGAAACCATGGTAAATGCTAAGAATCACGTCTCTCAAAGATCAAGTGTATACTCTCATCTCGAATGAATATAGGACGTGTTTACGCTCAAATCAATTCAATGTCGCAAAATTACCATAGGCTTGCAATTCGTCTCATATCTCCGCAACTAGAATGTATGCAATTTGTGAATCAAAAAGGACTTTTTTTTCTTTGGTTGTAATGAAGGTTCTTTGGTTAGGGTAGGAAAATATGGATAGAGTGACTCAAACTCGAGCGTGTAGACCGGTGAGCATATAAATCATCTACATTAAAGCTCAATATGCTACTCAAATCATCTCTCATTTTCATCAACTCCTCTTATCTCCATCTCCTTTCTTTCTTTTGAGAATCACCTCAAATTACAATCCTTAGCCCCCAAGTTCATTTAAATGAAACTCATTTACAAAGTCGATTTTTTTTTTCGACATTTATACGAGTTTTCAACACTTCATTTCTCCTCCTTTTCTTCCTCTTAGTTCCCATCAACCAACTCTAACACCATCTTCTAAAATTTTGATTTTACCCATTCACCCTTATTCAATCCCTTTATTCAATGCTATACACTCAAGTTTTGGGTAAATGATTTATCAAGTTAAGGCTTGAATTGTGGCTATCAAAAATTAGGCAATAGGCTCAAGTTGGCTAACTAGGGATTTCAATATTATCATTAGGTAAGCAAAAGGCTTGAAGGGCTAACAAAAATGGCCTTTGATCATTTTCACATTTCGCATACAACATGTGACCTTGACAGAGATACCAGATCAAGTTCTAGAATTCTAACAACATGAATGATACACTCAAATTAACAACAAGACTGCATATGATGAAAGCAGTAAAGGCTCAAAAGCTCACAGGCTTGCAAATACGTAATTCAAAGCATCAAACCATGTTCTCAATATCCACATGCTCAATGTTATCTATTCATGGCTCAATCAACTCATACTCAACACCCAATCAAAACAATACAAATTTTTTTTCAAAAATATAAGCATCAAGTCTCGTCGCACACGGTCAACTCACTCCTTAAAATCTATGAAAACAGTAAACGTGCTTCTAATGCAAATGCAACCTAAAATGCTTTACATGCAACTATATGGAAACACACAAAATGCACAATTTTTTTTTTATCCACACACATTTCATATCAAAATAACTATCTCTCCCCCCCAAACTTAAATGAAATTATATCGTACGTAGGAGAAGATAGAATTTCAATATAAACCTGTGTGGATTGGACCTGATTTATTGTGGGGGTGGTGGCGGTTCGTGGCCCTCCTTGGGCGTCTCCTCCGCACGGGCTGCCCGTGTGTGGGGTCGTAGCAATATCTCCAATTCCTCAATCATGCACGGATCGTGCATTCACGCATGCCCTGCCCGTGTGTGGCTGCGAAGTAAAATCAGGTAATTTTCTTTTTTTTATAAAGAAAACAAAAAAAAAAACAAAAAAAAAACAAAAATCACACCACAAACTGTTGGGTTGCCTCCCAACAAGCGCTATATTTAACGTCTTTAGCTCGACGCCTGTTAATTTTGATTTGTACCACCTTTGAATGCATATATTAGTTGTTTTGGATCGTGGTCAAGAACCATTTTTGCTCTGTTTGCATCTAGTAATACATACTTGGGATCTCCAAGCAAGTACAGGAGTCCTGGTGTTGGAACATTTTGATCTGGGTTATGCTCATGTTGTCCATGCGTGTACGCATATTCCGTGCTTGTCTCATTATGGAATAGTTTTCTTATATCATGCACGCAATGCACGGGCGTACACACATGGTTCGTGTGTTCCTTGTCCTGTTTTTGCTCCTTTTCGGTACCACACACGGGCTGAAAGTGCATAAACACACAATCCGTGTTTGTTTCCGAACTTTCTTGCTTTTCCAGGATCTTCATCTTCTCGTATTCGGTACCACTCATTTGATGAATGGCACTAGATTGTTCCTTCGAGTTGGCTTCAGTGGTGCTTAAAAATTGGCTCTTTTGATGTTGCCCACCAACTATTGTAACTAATTGGCCCATTTGAGTCTCGAGATTTTTCAATTGTGAATCCATAGTATTGGCCAATTGTGTCAATTGCAACTTCATCTTGTCCATCTTTGCTTCGTTTTTGGTAAGGCTATTTCTCATTTCCCTCATGAATAAATTTATTTGACTCATAAATGAAGTCGTTTGATTCATGAATGAAATGAGGGCGTCTTCCAAAGATGGTTTTGCCTCTTCCATCCGAATAGGTGCACCTATACCAATTCAAAGAAACAAATCAAGCATTGTAGAAGTAGAATTTACAAAAGAAAAATGAAAAAAAATAAAAAAAAATGTCTCAATTAAGAATAATTCTATCTATCGCAATATTAGCACCAAAAATTGTATTAGTAGTCCGAACGGCGCCAAAAACTTGTTCGCCTTTATTTTTAGCTTCACCGCAAGTGTACGGTGTAGTTTATAGAATAGGGTAAGCAAGGTCGTATCCACGGAGACTAATAAATTAATGCGCTAAGTATTGAACTAAGATAGCCTTATTTTTATTTAGACGATCAAAATTGAATGATTGTTGTGGAAGAAAAGACAAGAATAACCACAAAAACACAAGATGAAAATAATAGTGGAATTATCAAGGGAAATGAAATGGATTCCCGGTTATGGTTTCAATTAATATTCCTCTTGTTTTACGATTTAATCAAAGCCAAAGTTATTATCAATACACCTATAAGATGATCACAAATGTATTTTATCCTCCATCTCGAGATGTATATAAAGTGTAGATTGAAATATCTATGCTAGTATCTCTACTCAACATAAGATACACAACTCCCAAATGCACAAAAGATCAAAACAAATATTCACAAACCTCTCGATTATGCAAATATTCATGTCAAGTACTCAAGATCTAATATTGAAACTCATCTCTCGAATTATGAATCAATATATCAAACATGTTAAATCATTGGCCAAATGATAAAACAAGAATAAGAACAAAGTACTCAAATAGGCTTCAAGACAATAACTTCAATTAAGATTAAAACAATCAACAAGAGTTCAATTAATCTACTTCCAAAACCCGAAAATCACAAGAAATTTAGCTACCCATTATAAATAAATAACTCATAGACAAATTGTTCATCTTCATAAGAAACTAAAATGAAAGATTAAAGCACAAAGAATGAGAAAACTTAGGGAAATGGATAATCTCTCGATTAATCTTCAATCCTCAAGCTCCGATTCGACCCGATTCTTCCCTTGATTCTTCCTTGATGAAATTGATGTGTTTCTTGTGTTCTTGGGTGTATTCCCAGCCTTTCCTCCATACCATAGATCAAGCCTCTCATGTATGTATTTATAGCCCCTCAAAAGTTCAATAAAAAAGTGGAGGAACATAGGAATTTCCGCCCCGGGGCGCTGCGGCGCCCGGGATGGGTGCTGCGGCGCCCAGCAATTTCCCACAAATGATCCGCTTTGTGACTCCGGCCAAGCGTTAAGCCGCAAATTCCACTTGAAATTCATACGGCAATGCCCCAGATCGGGCCGCAGCCTCGCCCGAGTTTTTCACCCACCAAATGTTGGAATCTACTTTTGTAGCTCTATCTCTTAGCTTTCCATAGCCACTTGAATAATATCAATATCAATTTTGTAGAGAGAGTTATGGCCAAAATACGAAACGCGGCCAGTGATGGAATTTTCAGACGCGTTTGGACGTTTCTTCAAATCAATCTCTCGTTGTTTGCTCGTTTATACTTCTTTTGATACACGATTCATTACTATGACTATAAACTCAATATAATTGGCTCTCAACATGGCTTGGCTACTCAAATGACTCAAAATAATCAAAAACAACACAAAACTCAAGTCTAGGAAGCCCAAATCCATGGAAGAGGACGAGGAGTGTCACGTATTTCAGCGCCACCATGAATTCGCAGTGCGCGAGACGGCATCGTTTAGGGGCTTCTTCACGCTGTACGTGTTGCTGATGACGGCGGCAAGGCCGGAGCAGAGGAGGATGAATGTGGTGGCCATTAGTGTGGACCCCATTATCGTGTTGCGGAGTGTTTAGACGGCCATGATGTTTTTCTTTTCATTGACCTGCATTGCATCAGATCAAATTTGTCAGGTTGGTTGTTTTATTTCGTTTGTATAATTAATAATTTTAAATCTTCATTTTTACCAACATAATTACAATAATGCCCTTTTCAGATTTAAATTAAATAAAAATTATTTATTAAATTGGGTAAATCTCAACCATCTAAAATTACAGATTTGTGGACAAGATTAGTCCACACTGTCTCACTCTAATTATGTGGTTTCATTTGATCCAATCCATATATATATATATATATATATATATATATATATATTTCAATTAAGTAAAAAAAAAAAAAAGTGGAATGCACATTGCACTTCAATAGTAATGGCTTGTGTTGTCAGGGTGATTGATCCGAGTTCGATCCCATGTGAGTGCATATGTTCCCTCTCCTATTTTCTCCCGGCTGTACTAAAAGAAATTAGGTTAAAAAGAGTGTATTCCTCTTAATTGTCTGCCCCTTTCACAAAAAATAAGAAAGAACCCATAAAGAAAAAATTCATTACTTTTCGGCGATTGTATTAATTTTGTGCTCCATTAATTATTTTTATTTTTGTGCCCCCATTTTAAAATTTTTCTGGATTCGTCCATGAATCCTAGTCAAAAATCAAAACAAAAATTAATTCCCCTACCCCTCATTTTCGGCCATAGCTATTTTTTAAGGGGGAATCATATCAATTTTTTTTTATCACATCACAAAACTTCATCATCCCCAACAAATTCCCTACAATAAAGGATTTAAGACAACAAAATTCAACCACTTAACCCTCCATTCGGTCATAGCTATTTACGGGGTGAAAATACCATTTTTTTTACTCCCCCAATAATTTTCTCTTTTATTAAACAATTAACAAGACAAATTTTAACCCCTCTATCCCACCCAATTCGTCCATAGCAAGGTAGGGAGGGAATCCACCCTTTTTTTTTAAATCCCAACACACTTTATGTGAGGCCCCGATTTTTATCAACATAAGATACGATGTTGTATAGTGATTAATTATTTGGCTAAGTGTCACAAACTTATTATTAATGAAATGTGACGCGGCTTTTATTTATTCTTTCATTATTTTCAATAATACCAACTTTCATACCTTCTCAAGTATTAGTATTTGGTCGATTAATTACGACTTTAGAAATATTGGACCCTCGATATTGAGGAGTACATTTCAATCCTTATCCAAATATTTCACCTTATTCTATACTATAATACATTTCCAAACAACCTCCTATTTATTTTGAAAAAAATACCCATTTTGTTATTTTACATCCTTATTTTAAACTCCTATATATTTATCTATGAATACTTATACATTTTATTTTCCCTCAATTTTATAAAAGAAAAGAAAACAAAAATTTTATCATCCTATACCCCTTATTTTCAGCCATAGCTATTTTTTAGGGGGAATCATATCTTTTTTTTATCACACCACAAGAGTCCATCATCCCCAACAAATTTACTACAATAAAAGATTCAAGACAACAAAAATTCAACCCCTTAACCCTCCATTCGGTCATAGGTATTTAGGGGGGGAGATAATACCATTTTTTTTACTTCCCAATAATTTTTGCTTTTATTAAACATTTAACAAGACAAAAAAAAAAGTTAATCCCCTACCCCTTGATTCGACCGTCACTATCTTTTTAGGGAGGAATCCCATTTTCTTTTTATAGACAACAAAAATTGCACCTAAACACCTGTTATCATAATTAACACCTAAAGACAAAGAAAACAAAAAAATTAATCCCTCCCTACCTCATGCTTTCGGCCATAGTGCTTTTTAGGGGAGGGATCTTATCATTTTTTTGTTGTTATCCCACAATAAGCTAGGCCAACTTTTATACATCAAAAAGAAAAAATAAAAAATAAAAATAACTCCTACTCAAGCCATTATTTTCGGCACTATTCATTACTAGGAGGAATCAAATTTTTCTTCATCTAATCAAACTCTCAACATTCCCTCATCTTAACTCTTGAACAAGAACACACAAAACACACTTCCAAAAAATACACTAAGGGCCAAAAATCTCCAAGGAAAGGTGAGAAATTTTTCTTTCATCTCCATTTTTATCTTCTTGAAACTTCAAAATATACCTCCAAATCCTAACATGATGAATCCTTCTTGTTTAGGTACTCCTAGAAGACTATTTATTTTGATGAATTAAGGAAGACCTAGACTTGACTACAAGATTGAAGAAGAAATTGAAGACTACACACATTCTCGCTAGCTTCACACCAAAGGACAGAAAGACAAAGCCAATGCAGGAGAGCAAAAAGAGAGGTAATAGATCAACTAGAATAATAAGGTATTCGTCTTAGAGAGAAGGAAGGCTAGGAAAAGTAATATGATCAATGATGAGATGCAGACTGAAATGACCACTCAGCCGGCTTGATCGACTAATCAAGAAGCCACCAAGGCTTGAGAAAGACTCAGAAGCAGAGATGAGAGAGTTAAGGTGAGAAATTGCGGTTTTAGTATTTTTCCACTTGACAACTTGAGGAATTAATTTTGACTCAAGGATTGAAACTTTTGGAGCTTAGGGGCTGACCTATACAAGTTCAACTTGAAGTTAGAAGCTTGAAAAGAAAATTCATTTTTGGAGACTACTTGAGGACATTAAGATAAGTAGTAGTCATTTGGTCCTAGTATATTTCTTTCAACTTGGGACTTTAATTTTAACATTAAAATATGGTTTGGATACCATATAGTGGTTGACCTTCAAGAACTTGAGTCAAGAAGTTGATACAAGAAAGAAGACTTCACTTTAGATCACAACCCGAAAAACTACTACGAGGTGGGTGAAAAATATTTTTACAAAAATGCATCATTCTTTCTACTAGTGCAAAAAATGCATGCTAATGTGAAAATATGATATTTTATGAATTTTTTCAAGTATTTATGAGATTTATGTTTTAATGAAATTTAGAGAAAATAAAAAGATGAGTATGATATTTTTCTTGCATAAAATGTTGATAAAATTGCTCATAATTATGCTTTTATGATTTATGATGCAAAGAATTTTCAAATATGTTTTAGAAATATTTAATATGAGTTTTTATATATTATTGGAATTCTGGACTTATAACTTGTACAAGAAAAATCGAAGCTTGGATTATTTTTACAATTATTGTGAAATATGGGACCAAAATTGTAAATACGAAAACCTGTGAAGGCCATCTCTGAAAATTC
This sequence comes from Rehmannia glutinosa, assembly GCA_016081115.2. NCBI lineage: Eukaryota > Viridiplantae > Streptophyta > Magnoliopsida > Lamiales > Orobanchaceae > Rehmannia > Rehmannia glutinosa. Next base: position 27,702,236 of record CM071934.1, on the reverse strand, counting down.
GAAATATTGGACCCAAGAATCTATAAATTTTATATATAAAAAGACTTGAAATATTTGGACCCCTTCCGGGCAAGAAAATATAATAAGGAACAAGTTTGATATCAAAATATAAAATTGTAAAACTTAAAGGACCTAAACAGCAATTTTCGAAACTTGGGCAGTCAGGGTACCTCGAAATTTTTCTAACTTATTTAATATGATATTTGAATCTTTATTTCAAATTTCATAACCATCCAACTTGAAACGAGCCTTTAACGACAAAAAAAATGCTTTTGGGTCAAAATTGTAATTTTCGAAAATGAGGTACCTAACTTTTGAATTTTTCAAAACTGTTATAACCACAACTTACTGCAGTCCTAAAAAGTATTTGGAAATTGGAATCACCTCAAAACCCCTCCCGGTTTAAGCGTTACCTAATCTTAAAATATCAAGCCAAAAACCGCAATTTTTGGAAACTAAAGGGCAAATCTGCAAAATTTATAAAATATGTTCCGAGTCTCTAAAAATTATAACCCCCTGGGATTTAGAAATTTTTGAAACTGACCTTACCCTTTTCCAAGTCTGGAATTGAACTTATCGAATTTTAAAACCCAGTAAGAAAATATTCTCCTTAGTAAAAATGATTTTTATTTTAAAATTCGCTAAGGACCATGAAATGTGAAGTGAAATGATACGTAGAAGTGAAAATGAGAATGAAAGTGAAAATTAAAGTGAAAATATATAGTGGGATAACGGCTACGGCCCTACCCAAGTGAAGTGGGATATTGGCTACGGCCTTATCCAAATTAAGTGGGATACCGGCTACGGCCCTATCAAGGTGAAGTGGGATATTGGCTACGGCCTTATCCAAGTTAAGTGGGATACCGGCTATGGCCCTATTCAAGTGAAGTGGGATATTGGCTATGGCCTTGTCTAGGTGGGAAATCGGCTACGGCCCTATCCAAGTGAAGTGGGATATTGGCTACTGTCTTATCCAATTGAAAGTGGAAGTAAATTTAATAAGACAATAATAATGATTGACTCATTCAGACCAATCTAACATAATGGTTAATGGAAATCTTTATATAAACAACGAGACAAAGTCATATTCCCTATCATGCATTGATTTCCATGAAACCATTTTTCGTGCATAAAAACGAGCTACACTTGCACACCGACACCAACCCACTGAGAATTTTTATTCTCACCCCACCTCTTTTATCAACCAGAAGATGAAGGACTGTATTAGAATGCTGGTGAGGACGGATCCCAAGACGTAGCCTAATTCTGTATTGTATGATGGATTTTATTAAGATGGTGGATTTTATTTGTAATAATTTAGACCTTGGACTTATTTGTTGTAATAGCAGGGCGTAGGACCCTGAGGAACAATTATTATGTTTTATTTTATTTCTTTTGGATTCTCGCTGCAACCATACTCTGACTTAGTTATTCTCTTATTTATGCTTAATTGGGATTTTATTGTTCTATTGATGTATGTTGGAGGATAGTTAATCCGGATTGGTAAATTGGTATAAGTTTGGTAAATTGTGTCACATCTTCCGTTTTGGGGCGCGACTGTTATGGTATAAGAGCTCAGTTTGTAAGAAGAAAACTTACACTGAGCTGACCCAGGATAGGTTTTTCTGCCTTGGATTGGGTACCGCTACTAAATAACCTAAGTTGAATCTTGGATGACTATTTGAACTCTTTTGGGTTGTCATAGTGTAAAAATATCCGGATAATATTCCTCGGTTTAGACGTTAGTTAATTTAGAAAATCCATGATTTGAAGATTATAATGCCCGATATGATGAGACTTGAAGGATATAAGGTTATCTCTTGATAGTATATGATTGGGATGTGATATATTATGGGATCTAGATACCTAATGATATTACTTTGGGAAAATGATAGTAGGGGACTCACTAAGTATAATTATCGATGATAGTACTCTTGTGTTATTCATTCTCAAATACTTGTACAAGCTTAAGTAAGGAAATTTGACTTGTGGTTTAGGTATCACGGATAAGATACGTTAAGGATGTGACTATTATAGGATCTCGACTAGATATTACCACTAAGTATTCTCTAAGTCATGATGGCTATTGTTCACTATGATTGGATAATGACTTTCTAAGATTATTCACACTACTATTGTGATTTAGATACTCATCTAATATTTGAATTATTTGTTAATTAATTTGGTCGACTATGACTTAATTTCAGTCACTAAGTATGGATTAATTATAGGGATGGGACACTGAGACTGTATAGAGACTATCATGGTCTTAACAGCGTGACCATCAAAAATAAGTATTCCTCCCGATGATCGATGAATTATTCGACCAACTCCATGATTCATGGTGTACTCAAAATTAGATTTACAACAAGGATACTATCAGTAGAAGATTAAGGGAGAACACATACCCATGAAAGCCTTCCAAACTATGTATGGTCACTCCGAGTCGTAGTGATGTCGTTCTGATTGACGAATGCCCGCAACATTCGTGGACCTGATGCACCGAGTCTTCCGACCTTACTGGGATTAGTTCATTGTGACTTTCAACAATGACATACTCATGTACTCCAAGTCGAGGGAGGATCACGAACATCATTTGAGAATAGTGATTGAAAGCACTATGAGAACACAATTTATATGCCAAGTTTAGCACGTGTAAATTATAGTAAGTGTAAATTATAGCTTATGGAAGTCACATTTCTAGGACATATAGTGCCCATCAAAGGTGCAAACTGTTGTTGAGTGGAAACGACCAGAAACAGTGACCCAGATCAGAAGCCTTGGGAATAGCAGGATATTACCGAAGATTTATCAAGAATTTCTCCAAGATTGTTGGACCAGTCTCACGATTGACTCATAAACAAGTGAAGTTCAACTTGAATGACGAGTGTGAGACAAAAAGGTTTTGTCATTTATAGTGATGCGTCAAAAGAGGGGTTGGGAGCAGTACTTATGCAAGAGGGAAAAGTAATCGCTTATGCCTCACGGAAACTGAAACCATACAAGGCCAATTACCCGATGCACGATCTAGAATTAGCAGCAATAGTGTTTGCATTGAAAAAGTGGCGACACTACTTATATGGGGCAACGTTCACTGTATTCACAGATCATAAGAGTTTGAATTATTTATTCTCTCAGAAGGACCTCAATTTGAGACAGAGGAGATGGTTGGAACTAATCGAAGAATATTACTTCGATATTCAATACCACCCTCGGAAAGCCAATGTAGTAGCAGATGCGTTGAGTAGGAAGGCTAGCGTCGCCAGACTGATGATAAGGGATGGGAATCCCTGGAAGAGTTGAGCGTATGGAATCCGATAAGAACGGACACCAAAATATTTTGTGCTAATGTCTCAGTGAGACCTGAATTGCTGAACGAGATTAAAACAGCACAAGAGGGAGACCCAAAGATCAAAGAGCTTATAGAGAACGTTGAGACGAGACATCGCCCAGAATTCTCCATAGCAGAAGACAAAATCCTGAGGTTTAAGAACCGGGTGTGCGTACTAAATAATGAGGAACTGAAAAATAAGATTCTAAGTGAAACACATCGCTCAAAGTACACCATACATCCCGGTGGTAATAAAATGTACAAGGATTGGAAACAACTGTTTTGGTGGGTAAACATGAAGAATCAAGTAGCCGAGTATTTAGCCAGATGTCTCACATGCCAACGAGTCAAAGCTGAACACCAATGGCCGTCAGGGTTACTGCAACTGTTATAGATTCCTGAATGGAAATGGAAATATATCACCATGGATTTCTTAACGGATTTGCCTAGAACCAAATGAGGACACAATACCACATGGGTTGTAGTAGATAGACTCACGAAATCAGCCCATTTTTTTACCAGTCAAAAAGACTGACAATCTACAGAAACTAGCATAGGTGTATATCTGAGAAATCCTACGACTATATGGAGTACCGAGGGATATTGTTTCAGATAGAGATCCATGATTTGTCTCGATATTTTGAAAATGCTTACATGAAGAACTAGGAACCTCGTTGAATTTCAGTACATCGGCACACCTACAGACTGATGGGCAATCAGAACGGACGATTCAAACTCTTGAAGACATGTTACGAGCTTGTACCCTAGATTTCCAAGAAAATTGGGACTCTCATTTACCATGGGCTGAGTTTGCTTACAACAACAGCTATCAGGCCACAATTGGGGTGGCGCCAAACGAAGCACTACACAGACGGAAAAGTAGTTCCCCACTACATCGGGAAATCGATGATTAGTGGACTCCAAAAGAGAAATGAAAGTCACCAACGATTCTGAAGGTCGACTTAGTCGAGGAGGCCATGGAAAAAGTCAGTATGATTAAGGAGAGGATTCATACCACTCAGAGCCGACAAAAGAACTATGCAGACAAGAGAAGAAAGGATTTGCAATTCAAGGAGGGAGACGAAGTATTCCTCAGACTTTCACCACGAAAGAGATTAATACACCCTAAGAAGGGAGGAAAGTTGAGCCCAAGATTCATTGGGCCATATAAGATACTTAAGAGAGTCGGGAAGCTGGCTTATCAATTAGAACTTCCGCCTCATATAGTTGGTATGCATGACGTGTTCCACGTCTCCAGATTAAGGAAATACCAACCCGACCCACATCATATTATCACAGAGGAAATTCCACCCATAATAGAGAATTTGTCTTACACGGAGAAACCGATACGGATCATCGATAGACAAGTACGCCAATTGATAAGAAGAGAGATCCTAATAGTCAAGAAAGTGTGGCAAGCGCATGATCGAGATGAAGATGCCACGTGGGAAATAGAAGACGAAATGCGAAGACAATACCCGAAACTATTTTAAGAGGAATTTGGGGACCAAATTCTTTTAAGGAGGGGATAATGTGAGGCCCCGACTTTTATCAACATAAGATACGATGTTGTATAGTGATGAATGATTTGGCTAAGTGTCACAAACCTATTATTAATGAAATGTGACACGACTTTTATTTATTCCTTCCTTATTTTCGAGCGTACCAATTTTAATTCCTTCTCAAGTATTAATACTTGACCGATTAATTACCACTTTAGAAATATTGGACCCTCGATAATTTAGGTGTACATTTCAATCCTTATCCAAATATTTCACCTTATTCTATAATACATTTTCAGACAACCTCCTATTTATTTTGAAAAAAATACACATTTTGTTATTTGACATCCTTATTTTAAACTACTATATATTTATCTATGAATACTTATACATTTTATTTTCCCTCAATTTTATAAAAGAAAAAAAAACAAAGATTTTATCATCTTATACCCCTTATTTTCGGCCATAGCTATTTTTTAGGGGGATTCATATCTTTTTTTTTTATCACACTACAAAAGTCCATCATCCCCAACAAATTCCCTACAATAAAGAATTCATAACAACAAAAATTCAACCCCCTTAACCCTCCATTCGGCCATAGCTATTTAGGGGGGGGATCATACCGATTTTTTTTACTCCCCAATAATTCTCCTTTTTGTTAAACAATAAACAAGACAACAAAAACAAAATTTAATCCCCTACCCCTTGATTCGGCCATAACCATTGTTTTAGGGAGGAATCCCACTTTCTTTTTATCCTACAACATTTAAAATTCCACCTAAACACCTATTATCAGAATTAACAACAAAAGGCAAAGAAAACAAAAAAATTAATCCCTCCCCACCTCATGCTTTTGGCCATAGTGCTTTTTAGGGGAGGAATTTTATCATTTTTTTGTTGTTATCCCACAATAAGCTAGGCCAAATTTTATACATCAAAATGAAAAAAATAAAAAACAAAAATAACCCATCCTCAAGCCATTATTTTCGGCACTATTCATTACTAGGAGGAACACACAAAATACACTTCAAAAAAATACACTAAGGGCCGAAAATCTCCAATGAAAGGTGAGAAATTTTTCTTCCATCTCCATTTTTATCTCCTTGAAACTTCAAAATATACCTCCAAATCCTAACATGATGAATCGTTCTTGTTGAGGTACTCCTAGAAGACTATTTTTTTTGAGTAATTATGGAAGACCTAGACTTGACTACAAGATTGAAGAAGAAATTCAAGACTACACACATTTAAGGTGAGAAGTTGTGGTTTTAGTATTTTTCCTCTTGACAACTTGAGGAATTAATTTTAACTCAAGGATTGGAATTTTTGGAGCTTAGGGGCTGACCTATACAAGTTCAAGTTGAGATTAGAAACTTGAAGAGAAAAATTCATTTTTGGAGACTACCTGAAGACATTAAGTAAGTAGTAGCCATTTGGTCCTAGTATATTTCTTTGAACTTGAGACTTTAATTTTAAAACCAAAATATGGTTTGGATGTCATATAGGGGCTGACCTTCAAGAACATGAGTCAAGAAGTTGATACACGAAAGAAGACTTCATTTTAGATAACAAACCCAAAAAACTACTACAAGGTGGGTGAAAAATATTTCTACAAAATGCATCATACTTTCTACTAGTGCACAAAATGCATGCTCATGTGATAATATGATATTTTATGAATTTTAGCAAGTATTTTCGAGATTTATGTTTAATTGAAATTTAGAGAAAATAAAAAGATGAGTATAATATTTTTCTTGCATAAAATATTGATAAAATTGCTCATCTGTATGCTTTTATGATTTATGATACAATGAATGTTCAAATATATTTTAGAAATATTTAATATGAGTTTTTATATACTATTAGAATTCTGGACTTGTAACTTGTACAAGAAAAATCGAAGTTTGGGGTTATTTTTGCGATTATTGTGAAATATGGGGCCAAAAGTGTAAATATGAAAACATATGAAGGCCACCTCTGAATATTCGAAATATTAGACCCAAGACTCTGTAAATTTCATATATGAAGTGACTTGAAATACCCTTCCGGGCAAGAAAATACAATAAGGAACAAGTTTGATATCAAAATGTAAAATTGTAAAACTTAAAGGACCAAAATAGCAATTTTCAAATCTTGGGCAGTCAGGGTACCTCGAAATTTTTCTTACTTATTTAATATGGTAGAACCTTTTGTTCAAATTTCACAACTTATTACTGTCCTAAGAAGTATTTGGAAATTTGAATCACCTCAAAACCCCTCCCGGTTTAAGCGTTACTTAATCTTAAAATATCAAGCCAAAAACTGCAATTTTTGGAAACTAGAGGGCAAATCTGCAAATTTTATAAAATCTGTTCCGAGTCTCTGAAAAATATAATCCTCTGGGAATTTAGAAATTTTGGAAACTGACCTTACCCTTTTTCGAGTCCGGAATTGAACTTATCAAAATTTAAAACCCGGTAAGAAAATATTCTCCTTTGTAAAAATGCGCTAAGATAGATGGTCATGTATGCTTGTATTTCCAACCCCTTTTTCCACTTTCCAACTATTCCGATTTATGATATTTTTAGTAACATTTCCGTTACTTTTATAAAAAAAAACTTTAAATATGTTTTCATTCTAACAAAATATCTACAATCACGAACTTGATGTCAAAAAAAATTTGAAAAAACTATAAAAACATATTCTCATTTTCAAACAGATTATCGCAACAAACCAAACATATTCTCAATTCTCACACAAAAACCAATAAAATTTGAAAATTCATTTTCCAACCCTAGAAATAAATTGGATATTGTGTACATCCAAGATCCTCCGACTTTTTTCTAACATGCCATACCATAAAAAACTTTAAGATATGTTTTCCTACTAACAAAATATCTAACTTGAACTTGATGCACCAAACCAAATATTAAAACTGTAAAATGCATTATAATGAATTTTGTTTTTGAAATAAATACAGGATATTGTGTGACCAAGATCACTCCGGACTTTGATGAATGCCATGTAAAACTTAGAATAGAAAGTTGGCACCCCAATTCTTGTTGTAAAATGCATTGTAATGAATAGAGTCGCCAAGAAGAGTTAAGTCACCGCCTAACATGCAAGAAGACAATCAAGACAAGGAAGAAAAAGAAGAGTAGGCGGGAACTCTATCAAGAAGCAAACGAGATGCAAATGAGTGGAGCATCACCAAGTCAACTCAAGAAAAGCCAAGTCTCAAGTTGAAGTGACAAGAGTCATCCAATGATTGGAAGTGACTCTAAGTCACCTGGGAAAGCAAGGAAATGCAATCAAGTCGAGATAATCGTAAAAGAACCGTTGCATAAAATCAAGAGATTTACTTAAACAAGTAATATCTCCATACCACCTTTCTTGGAGTGCTCAGTCCCGAGGAGCGTGCAAAAGGAATGAACCAATGGGAAGCACTACACCGTGTCGAACTCGAAAAGGTGAAAGAACAATTCATACGAGGAAACGGCAATTCCAAGAACTCGCAAGCCAACGATCGCAAAGTGACTTTCAAAAATAAGCCTATCTCTTCAACGGGCAAATTTTTGAAAGTTCACTATAAAAGGCTGAGGAGTTTGTTCGAGATAGAAGGATGACACACACGTGAGATATACAAGTACATTAGAAAAACTGAAACATTCTCAATCCTCAAGCCTACATTACGAAGTACATCAATCCAACACTCACCCGTGAAGGAAAGAGAACTTCAATCGGTTGAAGAGGAAACTTTTGAAAACAAGGGGTCTACATTCCGGAAGGATTGTAGAAAGGTTCAAGGTTGAACCAAGTCTTAAGCTTTTGGAGGGCTTCGTGATCAAATCCAAAGAGCTTGAGCAAGTGAGTCAGTAGTAACAAAGCGCAAATGCCTGTGAAGAAGCCGAGTCGTGCGAGAAGCCGGATGAGTGATCAAGGCGTCTCAGATCGAGTCCCTAAGGATCAAGTCGGCTGTTGTGATCAAGACTTGTATCTGGACTGTTACCACTTTGTAAACTGATCATTACATAGTGGATTCATCCAGGAGTTGGAGAAGAGAGGAGTAGAAGAATTACCCCATCTTCGAACCTCTATAAAAATCTTACTGTGTCATTTACATTTCAAAGATTTAAATTCCTGCGCACTTTTAATCGCTTATATCTCATTTGATAAATTTGCTATCCATTTGATAATTTATAAGTACTAAATCAAGCTCTAAAATTTTGCTTAATCAAACTTAAGGGTGTTAAGTCTTCCAATAAAATAAAAACCACAAATAGTTAAATTATAGCCAACAAAGAGTTACTCCATCAACAAATCAAATTGAGTTTGTTGAGAGATTAACTCTATTGAGCGACTAATTCGATCATCCATCAAGGACACAAATGTAGAATCAACTCAGTAGATTTAAAAGGACTAAATCGAAAATTTGGTAAGGTTTATTCAACCACCCCCTTCTAAACCTTACACTACACCCCTTGGGACCTACAAGTGGTATCGAGCGGTTGGTTCATTGAACCCTCCGCACCGGTTCTTGAACTAGATCTCCAAACTTTTCAAAGTCCGCTTTAGTACTTAAACCTTCAAATTTTTTATTAAAAGTCATTATCATGGAAGGAAATTTGACACGCATCCCTATGTTCACTATCGAAGAATTTGATGATTGGAAAATTTGTATGCGGGCTCATCTATCAAAGATTACATGATGAGATGTGGATAGTGATAGAAGATGGGCCTCTCGCAAATATTAAAGGTGAACACAAAATGCATTTAAGAGTTGCAAATGAGGAGAAGAAGATCTTTGCTCCCGGACGGTCATGGTTGAAAAACCAAGAACTCGAGTGGACAAATGATGACAGAAAAAGATACAACCTGGACAATGTAGCCAAGGACATCCTTTACAAAACTTTGGACAAAGCCATGTTCAATAAAGTCAAATCATGCAAAACGGCTAAAGAAATGGGGACAAGTGACATTAATTTTTGAAGGCTCGAGCAAATCAAAGAAAACAAATTATCGGTGGCGGTACAAAAATTTGAAAACTTCAAAATGATCTCGGGAGAGAACCTGGATCAACTAGACGCTCGGTTTACGAAAATCACAAATGAGCTATCTACACTTGGAAAGGAATATACACGAGAAAAATGTGTATGAAGATCCTAAAAAGTCTTCCACCGAATGGGAAATGAAGGTCATGGCAAATGAGACACTCCATGGACCTATCAAAGACATCCAATCATGAGTTATTCTCGGACCTCAAAGCCTACGAGTTTGAACGAGAAGAAAAGACCAGGAAGAGACAACAGTACCCAAAACAAATTTGCTCTAATTGTCAAAGATGGGAAGAGAGCCGAGATCAAAGAGGCAATTGACCCGGAAGAAATAACCCCGATGGTTAAAAGATTTAACAAGTTCTTTAACAAGAACTACAAGAGAGGAAAAGGTGAATCTTCCGAAGACACTCGGCTCCTCCAAATCAAGGGAAGATAGGCCAACCAAGAGAACATATCATCAAAAAGTTGAGTATCAAAGGGCCGACAACTCAAGAATGGAAAGAGCGATCAAAAGGTCAATATCTATGTTGGAACTGTGACAACCAGGTCACTATGCCATTGATCGCTCATATCCTGTAGTCAACAAGTACAGGATGAAGAAGAAAGAAAGGTCTTGAGAGAAAGAAGACAAGAAAAGAAAAAGGCAATGATGGCTCGCAGAGACTCACCGAGACAACCAAGTCAAGAGAGACAAATGATTCGAGAGAAGTGAAGTTGACTACTCAAGTGACTCTGAAGAAGAAGCCTTGATCCGCTTGATGGCCAAAGAACAAGATCAAGAAGATGAGGTACAATCTAACTCAACAAACTCGGACACTAGTGATAGTGATCGTGACACACACACTTCATCACCCACCGATCTTTATGATTCATTAGGCAAAATGATGAAAGATTTTGAACACATTAAATCCTCACACACACTATTGAATGAGGAAAACAACCTACTCAAAAGTCAAAACTCAAAGTCGACTAAGGAGCCGAGAACTCTAAGTCAAATAGTCATTGAAAATGAAAGTTTAAAGGCTGAAAATGCTAAATTAGTAGCGAAAAATGCTGCTATAGAAAAGAGGAGAATGACCTCAAGAATGTTATTGCCTCATTCACTAAGGCATCTAAATCATTGGATGATCTTATTATGAGTCAAAGAGAATGTGTGGAGACAAGACAGGCTTAGGATTTAATTCCTCTGTGCCATGTCAAACCTCAAGAGTAATTTTGGAAAAAGGATCTTCAAGTCATGAAGAGTCCGAAAAATCCAAAACTCTAAATGTTGCACACACATTCACTCCAAAGCACAATACTAAGCAAACCGGCATTGGTTACAAAGGAAAAGGAAAACAACCGATTTGAGTGTCTTTGAAAGGACAAATGAGAAGAGATTCACCGAGTCCTCAAAGAAACTCCTAACGAAAAAATACTCAGTAAAAAGGAAGCGAGCTACCGAAAATCCCGAGAAAATTCGTAAAAGAAATACATATGATGGGAATGGTAGAAAATATCCAAGCCAAGCTAATTGGAATAATGTGAACTATCAAAGATAGACTTATGGAATATAAGCCCAAATGGCAAAGGCCTAGAACTCAAAGAAAGGCCATTCCAAAAGCATAAGAGCTTTTATCAAAGACACATATGCACCTAGGCACTACACTCAAAGACACCACAATTACCCAAAGAAGGCAATTGCTAAAACACACTTTCGTGCATACTGACAAAAGAGACAAAATTGTATGAACCTAGAATTCCCAAGCAATTTGCGAATTGATTATGATTATGGCACGATAGATGGCAACCCCTTAGAGTCAAATCATTTGGTTATAAGTTGGTTGGATCATCTTACAATTCTAACCCCTCAGGACCCAGACAAGCATGGGTACCTAAAACTTAATTTCCTTGATTGCGTTCAAGGAACAACGAGTGCCAAGGAACCTGGTACATGGATAGTGGTCTGTTCCGGACATATGACAGAAATAAGAGATATTTGTCAAAATTCAAGGAAGTCAAAGGAGCAAAAGTCATATTTGGGGGAAATGAAGCTCCTGGTGAAATAAGAGGCATTGGATCCATCAAGAGGAATGAATTAGAAATCACAGATGTTGCATATGTTGAAGGACTCAACTTCAACTTACGAGTATCGATCGGCTCGTGACAAGGGCTACAATGTTGGATTCAACATGGGTATATGCCAAATCAAAGAAATTGAATCAAATGAAGTGGTGCTTTGCAAGGATGTAGACAGAAAAATATGTATGTAGTGGATTGGTCAACTGCAACACCCAAAGACTGTCTACTAGCAAAGAGCACAAATTGAATCAAGTTGGTCGTGGCACAAAAAGCCGAGTCACCTGAATTTCAAAACAATTAACAAGTCTGGCAAGAAGTCATCTTGTAGAAGGACTTCCGGACTCGATATACAAGAAGGAGAGTATATGTGATGCATGTCGAAGGGAAAGCAAATCAAGTCGTCATTCAAAGAAAAGACATGCCCATCCTCAACAAGAATATTGCATCTACTTCATATGGATCTATTTGGCCCAAATGGAACCAAACAAAGATAAGCGGAAAGAAATACACCTTGGTGGTAGTAGATGACTACTCAAGATATACATGGACAATATTCATGTGCAAGAAGAAAGAAACTCTACAAAAACTACCACAAATGATGAAGAGGATTCAAAATGAGAAGAGTCAAACCATAATCAAAATAAGATCGGATAGAGGAACCGAGTTTGTCAATGGAATAATAACTCGGTATTGTATTGAGAATGGTATTGGTCATGAACTATCACAGCAAAGAACTCCACAAACAGAATGGAGTTGCGAAAAGAAGAGAAACAGAACCCTCAAAGAAGCGGCAAGGACCATGTTAGGTCAAGCGGGGTTACCAAAAAGATTTTGGGTCAAGCAATCAACACAACTTGCTACACCCAAAACAGATGTATGATAAATAGACAAATGACAAAGACTCCTATGAGATCCGGATCGGAAGAAAACCAAGTGTTGCATATTTGAGAATATTTGGATGTAAATGCTTCATCCACAACAATGGCAAAGACAACCTAAAGGCCTTTGATGCTAAAGTCGATGAGGGTATCTTCTTAGGATACTCAACAAAGCAAAGCCTACAGGATACTCAACAAAAGAACTATGGTTACAGAGGAATCCATTCATGTAGTATTCGATGAGCCAAATGTAAATGGAGAAGACATTGAAGAGTCACCGATAAGTGAATCATCCAATCATACAAAAGAGTCCCTATCTTTGAAGTTTTTGGAATTATCAATTCGAAGAAGATGAGATAGTGAATCTCAAAAACAATGGAAAATTTGCGGCTAAGTGATAACGAGAGAGTCGACCACACCAACACAAATTAAAGTCGATCAATCCGCTTAACTTACTCCAACTCGATGTAAGATGGCCGAGAGACCATCCACGAAACTTGTCATTGGAAATATAAGAGAAGGTGTCAAAACAAGATCCGAACTCAAAGAAGAAGCCATGTTCACATGCTTCATCTCGCAAATAGAGCCCAAATATGTGTCACAAGCATTGGACGACACACATTGGATTCAAGCTATGCAAGAAGAGTCAATCAGTTTGAGAGAAATAAAGTATGGGAATTAGTGCAAAGACCCATACATCAAAATGTTATTGGAACCAAATGGGTGTTCAGAAACAAGATGAACGAGGAAGGTTCTGTGGTAAGAAACAAAGCAAGACTAGTAGCCAAAGGATATTGTCAAGAAGAAGGGATATATTTTGATGAAACATTTGCCCCTGTAGCAAGATTGGAAGCTATAAGGATGTTTCTTGCCTATGCAGCTCACAAGAATTTCATTGTATATCAGATGGATGTAAAAAGTGCATTCCTAAATGGTTTATTGGAAGAAGAAGTGTATGTTGAACAACCTCCAGGATTTGAGCAGAAGACTCTTGGAGACAAGGTATACAAACTCAAGAAAGCCTTGTGTGGATTGAAACAGGCACCCAGAGCATGGTATGATACCCTGTCACAATTCCTAACTGAAAATGGATTCACAAAAGGAAAAGTAGATAGAACACTTTTTAGAATTTAAGACAAGAAAAGTATATCTTTGCTTGTTCAAATATATGTGATGACATTATTTTTGGATCCACTAACAAAGAGTCATGTGAAAAATTTTCAAACCTCATGCAAAGTAAATTTGAAATGAGCATGATGGGAGAGTCGACATTCTTCCTTGGACTCCAAGTGAAACAAATGAAGGATGGAACCTTCATAAGTCAAACAAAATACACCGTAGATTTAATGAAAAAGTTTGGTATGGAGGAGAAGTCTTCTCAGTAAAAATACCAATGAACACATCACAAAATGGACATGGATGCGGATGGCAAGCCTGTAGATCAAACAAGATACTGAGCACTTATTGGATCATTGCTCTATCTCACAACTAGCGGGCCGGACATCACCTTTGTTTGTAGGTGTATGTGCAAGATTTCAATCTGCTCCAAAAGAGAGCCACATGACAAAGACTAAGAGAATATTGAGATACTTGAAAGGAAGCCAAGAAGTAGGCCTATGGTATCCAAAGGAAGGTGGATTCAAGCTAATTGGCTATTCAGATTCGACTATCTTTGGATGCAGAGTGGACAGAAGAGCACTTTAGGCACATGTCAAATACTAGGAAACAGACTAATTTCCTGGTTTAGCAAGAAGCAAAACTCAATAGCCACCTCTACAAATGAGGCGAAATACATAGTCATGGGCAAACAAGTTGTGCCCAAGTCCTATGGATGAGACAAAGAAATGAGAGACTATGAAATTGAAGAAAAAGAAATTCCAATCATGTGTGATAACACAAGTGCCATTGCAATCACTCAAAATCTGTGTTGCACTCAAGAACAAAACATATTGATGTCGGATATCACTTCATAAGAGATCATGTTGAAAAGAAGGACATTATCTTGGAATATATCTCAACCGATAAACAACTAGTGACATCTTCACAAAACCATTATGTGAGTCAAGATTTGAAGAACTCAAACATGAGTTGGGGTTAATTGAGTGGTGACACTCGGACGAATCAAAGAAGAGTAATGGAACAGAAAAGGGGTGAAAAAGAGCTGAAAATGTAAATCACCAAGAATCACCAGGAAAGACTGACTACACCGAAGTCACCGGTGTAGCTGAGTCGCTAAGAGAACTGTGAGAAGTAGAGTTAAATCGGCTAGGAGATAAGTGAATAACTTATGAGCAAAGTGACAAAAACGCAATCGTTTTGACTAAGCGGGAATGTTTTAAGGAATACGTCGGATAATGATGATGTGTACAGACAAAAAGCGCACACCAAGCTTATGATTGGATATAAATGCTTTGCCGCATTAAATACGAGACATGAAATGCTCAATAAGCGTCACGAAATCCAAGCCGTTGATTTCGATCACGATTCAAAAACCACCCGCACGTCCTTTCATAAACCATATTTAAACCATTTTCGTCCATTTCTCTCTCACACTTCTAAAAACTGTTCATCTCTTTCTTTCAAAAGCAAAGGCAAAATACTCTCGAAACCCTATCAACCTTCAAATCAATTTCTGAGTTTTTCCTTGAAATAATCCTGAGAAATGGCACCAACTTATGACTTTACCAAGTTAGGAAAGCAAATCCACACCGGTTCGACGGTGGATTTTGACGGAATGGTGAAGCAGGGGTCCGACGACACCTTGGTGAAGAAAATCGCTGAGAAGTTGGTAACGTCCGGACTAAAACCGTTTCTAACATTAGAATATCCGATGACCTATGTGGAGGAGGTTGCACAATTCTACGTGAATGCTGAGATTCACGATGAAGGAATCAAGTCATCTGCTCACGGAAAGCGGTGACTATCTCTCGCCAAGGATTTGGTGAATATTGCTTACTACCGTGAAGGAGCATCCGAGATCAAAGAAGCTGATGTAAACTTGGGTGACGCATGGAAAAAAATAGCCAAGTCCGACTTTGCTTTGATAAAATAATATACACAAAGAAACAAGAGATCAAGCTGGAAGGAGGATTATCACAAGTTGTTGGACATAGTTGCCAAATGTATCGACATCAAATTTGGCGACTTTGACCAACTCATCAAAAGTAAAGCTGATTGCAATGGTTGCAATCATCGAAGAAAAGAAGATAAACTGGCTGAGTTTGTCTACAAAGCAGACTCTGCCGAACGTGGGAACAAGTCCTTCAAAGAAGATGGTTCATTTGGAGGATCCCTAGGATATGGCCTGGTGATTGGCCGGCTATTGGAGGTGAAAGGAGTCCCTCTTAGACATGGGAAGGCATTCCATGTTAACAAGAGGATGTTCGAGCTAACCTCTCTGGCGCTCGTGAAGCGAGCTTACGCCAAGAGAGTCGACACTGTGAGAGGGGAATCACTGACCCCAAGATACAAATTGTTTCCTCTCCAGGCCAAGAAGAAAGTCGCCGCACGGTGCCAAGAAGAGTGTTGCCCCTGCAAAGAAAAGAAAACCAAACATGCTCCCCGCCCCTGCAGCAGAGTCACACCGCCCCAAGAGGCCGTGTCTCCTGCCCTGCAGCAGCGGTCGAGAAGGACTCACAAATACCTTCTTCGATCATCAAAAGGAGGAGAATCGACAAGCCAAGACGGCCACTCCTCGAGAAAAGACACCGGCAGACCGCCCCACCGCCCAAGACTCGAGAGGACAACATCTCTCGAACCAGAAATTCCCACTGTACAAACCAGGAGACGAAGAAGAATAGTCAAGCGATCCGAATCGGAGAAACCAAATGAGTCGGTTACTCAGCTAGCACAAATACCGAGACTACTAGAGAAGTAGAGTCTCCGATGTAGTTGATGAAACAGACCAAGTCTCGCCGGAAGCGATCAGAGAGGCAACTGTAAGACACAAACAGAACTCTCACACACCGGCACAAGAAGAACTCCGCGGAGCGAGATAGTGATGTAATGATTCTATCTCCACCTTACCCAAACATCCAAAATCGTCTGCGTGAGTGGAGGAAATGGAAGTTGAGCAAGTCAAGGAACAGTTCCAACGGCCGAGTTCATAGAAGAAGAAGAGGAACTCGCTAAATTTCCTTGGATTAACTCTCGTGCTCTCACTCGGATGAAGACAATCGCACGTACATCCTGCAGATCTACAAGGACAGGGAGAGAAAAAGCAAGTCAAGAAGCCGAAGCACGTGAGAAGGCAAGCATCCGCCCTATCTCCGGCACCACGTAACACACACATCCTCTCCTTGATGTCTTCTCCGACAAAGCGACGAGAGAACTGAGAATGCCGCCCGCGAAGAGAGTTGCAAATGCAGCAAGCATTGCACGAGTCAAGAATCCTTCACGAGCAAAGACTAATGGAGGGACCAGGAGAGTCCTCCAAAACACAATGAAAATCGATCCAATGGGAGTGGTTCAAGCAAATAGCCACCGTTGTTGTTGCTACCACTTCCCCACTCACTCGAAAGAAGGCAATAAGGAGCCGGCGATGAAACCGGGCTAGTGGGGTCCCCAATCGAGCCAACCCCTATTGAAGGTGTGCTACCACCGCCCAACGACCGAACAATCAATCGAAACAGCCGGGAGTTTGGAGACGAGTGACCCCATTCCAAGTCACTCACCGGTGCGCCACCGAGGGGGAAACTCCTCCACCTGCAAAGCAAGGTCGGAGGATGTGCAGATGACTCCGCAACAAATCAAGGAGGCGAAGAGGAGAAATAACAATCACAAGAAGAACAACAAGTTGCCATCAACGAAGCTCGAGGCATTGAGACTGTCTCACCGAGGTGCCAACCGCTCTACGAAGGCTAATGACGGCTCGTCGATCGAGGCACAGGCACAGAAGGAATGTACCACGGAGTTAACACTGGGCGATGAAAGTGCAATCCATGGTGTTGAGACTCCTATGGATGCCATCGTGTAAGACCCTAAGACAAACACACTATCGAAAGGGAGGACCAAGGCCTCGCAGCAGAGAGACTAACCGGAGGTAATGAAGGCCACGGGAGGTTGAGACTTCCCGGGGTAAAGAAGTCAAGTAGAGAGAACATCCCTCCCTATCATCGACCCATCCGAGAAGGAGATCGGCGCACTTCATGATTCCCGGATAACCCGATGTCACTTTTCTCGGGATCGGAAGGCGAAGAAGAAGGCGAGTCATCCCCATGACAAATCCAAAAGACTCACCAAGGGTGTTCCAAGCACGAGCAAGTCGATCCCAAGACTACTCGTCAAACTTTTAACTTTGATGATGAACCACCAATGGAAATCTCATCATCGTCCGATGACGCTTCGATAAGGCCGAAGACAAGTCTACTAAAATGGAAAAATCACCGAGACCAATGAAGTGTTAAGACAAATGAGGCTCGGCAAAGCGGGTCCACTTCACAACAAGACCCGCTCAACAAGAGACCACTGCGCAGCTCCTCAAGCTGCAGCAGGATCGATTCCCAAAAGAACCGCCACGCACCACTCATCATCGAATGATTCCGGTTTGGCGGTGATGAATCCTTCGTAGAGTCTTTTCCTTTTTCACTGAAATACCGGAACTCCACGAAGAGTCGAAAAACGAACAAGCACGCTATCACGGACCACCTCCTGTTTTTCACTCGGGCACCATTGTTCCGGCCGATTTTGATTTCGACGATGTATGGCCATCACCGCAATGAAGAATCACCAAGTTCGAGAAGTGTTCAAAGCACTCTTTCTTGAGGTTGAACGGATGGAGAGGCATCGAGCCTCTTTGGACATGCGATCGACAACAGAGATGCCAACCTTACAAACCGACTTGAGAGGCATCACAATCGGGATAAGGGAATGGTGGCAACAAAGCAATCAATGCGTGTGGAACAGTGAGATACTTGAAACTTTGTTCAACAAGTCTGGTGTGGAGAGCCGAAAATGCCGATGCAAAACGAAGCCGAGAGAACACATTGAGCATATGCATGAAGCTCACACGCGAAATCAAGGCTGCTGCGTGAGCAAAATACAAATGATCTACAGGCGTTGGAAGAACACATGACAAGAAAATTCAGCCTCCTCATGGCCGAGATGAAGCCGATTTCAAATGAGAATCCAACGCTACTCGACCGAATTCCGTCTTTGCATACAACGCAGCGGACTTGAAGCGAACTCAACCATCGAAGACTTCGACTTCATGCTTGCCAAAGATGTTCCCCGGGTTCCTCTATCCTTTGATGATGCCAAAAAGGGGAAGATGAATACCTTAAAGCAAAATCTGAAATCAAGTCGAAAAGAAAGGAGCAAAATGGAAAGGAAAATCACCGAGGAAATTTTGAAACAAAAGAAAGGAAAATCTGTTGAGGGGAAGGATCAAAAGATGTGACCTTGATGATTGCACAAACCCCTCAACAGGGTCCTCACACAAATGACATTATAAGCGAAAGAAACTCCCCGTGACTCGCCACTCCAACACTGATGTATCTATCTATGGAGAAGAGAAAAGCAATTGAAGCGGGGATGAAGGAAGTGGAAGGAAGAATGGATGCGAGTTATGAACATCTTGAAAGAACACGGAGGCATTCCAAAGAGAGAGACACGTATGCCATTTCGGATGTCGGGACAGAGCCACGATCGCTGACGAATTCAAAACGCTCGAATCAAGGATATTTTGCAAATATGTCCATGGCTCAAGCTTGGGACTTGTCTTGGGAAAAGGTCTCACGTTATGTGAAGAAGGCGCGACAGCAAAGCAGACTTCCTAGTAGTCACTCTGCTGGTCACTCTGCTAGTCACTCACCGGGAAAAAGAAGACCCCAAGACAAGATACGCCCGAGGTAGAGGAAGAAGCGATGAGTGGAGGAAGAAGCTTGGACTAGGCCTCCGCCAAGAATATTGAATACGTAGATCCGGGAAAGAAATGAGGGATCTATTGGGGGGCTTGACCAAGTGGCAAATTTAAAAGTGGCTAAAACTAACGCCGAGTATGCAAAGAGATTAGAAGAAAAAACAAGAGACAAACTCAGCTATGGTAGGAGAGACAGAAAGAATAAGAAGAGATGAAGCTGCCAGAAAGCATATGAGAAGAAAAAGAAGGCAGCTGACGACGAGAAAAAGAGAAGAATAGAAGAAGATGCTGATCAAGATGAAAGAAGGAGACAGCGAAGGAGATGAAGTGTTGTTGTCCAACCCTTCGTGTAGTTTATCATGTAATTACATACAATGTAAGTCTTCTGTAATAAAGCTATAAATTCTTTATCTTTTTTTGTGAAGACAAGTATATACTCTGATACACCTTGTAAATAGTTGTGTTAAGTACAAGAATGATATGATCAATAAAAAGATTGATTTTGCGCATACATTCTATGTCAATACACTATCTGTATGTATCTTTGTTATTTGCATCTTTGTATGGTTTAAGTTTTGGCATCATCAAAAAGGGGGAAATTGTTAGGAATTTTATTGTTTAGATTTTGATGAATGCCATGTAAAACTTAGAATAGAAAGTTGGCACCCCAATTCTTGTTGTAAAATGCATTGTAATGAATAGAGTGGCCAAGTGAGTTAAGTCGCCTACGCCCTAACATGCAAGAAGACAATCAAGACTGGAAGGAAGACTTTGCTTTGAGACAGTTGAGTATGGCAAAGAAGAGTAGGCGGGAACTCTATCAAGAAGCGGTGAGATGCAACAGTGGAGCATCGATCAAGTCAACTCAAGAAAAGCCAAGTCTCAAGTTGAAGTGACAGAAGAGTCATCCAATGATTGGAAGTCGACTCTAAGTCACCTGGGAAAGCAAGGAAATGCATCAAGTCGAGATAATCAGAAAAGAACCGTTGCCGAAATCAAGAGATTTACTTAAACAAGTAATATCTCCATACCACCTTTCTTGGAGTGCTCGGTCCTGAAGCGTGCAAAAGGAATGAACCAATGGGAAGCACTACACCGTGTCGAACTCCGAAAAGGTGAAAGAACAATTCATACGAGGAAACGGCAATTCCAAGAATCGCAAGCCAACGATCGCAAAGTGACTTTCAAAAATAAGCATATCTCTTCAACGGGCAAATTTTTGAAAGTTCACTATAAAAGGCCGAGGAGTTTGTTCGAGATAGAAGGATGACACACACGTGAGATATACAAGTACATTAGAAAAACTGAAACATTCTCAATCCTCATTAATCCAACACTCACCGTGAGAAAGAGAACTCAATCGATTGAAGAAGAGAAACTTTGAAAACAAGGGGTCTACATTCCAAAGAATTGTAGAAAGGTTCAAGGTTGAACCAAGTCTTAAGCTTTTGGAGGGCTTCGATCAAATCCAAAGAACTTGAGCAAGTGAGTCAGTAACAAAGATCAAAGAAGCCACTCAAGGCGTCTCGAAACCCCTAAGGATCAAGTCGGCCGTTGTGATCAAGACTTGTATCGGGTATTTACCACTTTGTAAACTGATCATTACATAGTGGATTCATCCAGAGTTGGAGAAGAGAGGAGTAGAAGAATTACCCCATCTTCGAACCTCTATAAAAATCTTCTTTGTGTCATTTACATTTCAAACATTTAAATTCCTGCACTTTTAACTCGCTTATATCTGTTGATAAATTTGCTATCCATTTGATAATTTATAAGTACTAAATCAAGCTCTAAAATTTTGCTTAATCAAACTTAAGGGTGTTAAGTCTTCCAATAAAATAAAACCACAGTTGAGTTAAATTATAGCCAACAAATGAGTTACTCCATCACAAATTTCACTGAGTCATTTGAGAGATTAACTCTCTTGAGCGACTAATTCGATCGTCCATCAAGGACACAAATGTAGAATCAACTCTGTAGATTTAAAAGGACTAAATCGAAAATTTGGTAAACCAACCCCCCTTCTAAACCTTACACTACACCCCTTGGGACCTACACCAAATATTAAAACTGGCTAGATTATCCGCCCGATAACTAGACCGTGAGTTTTGTTTTTGAAATAAATACAGGATATTGTGTGACCAAGATCACTCCGGACTTGCTAACTGATTTTATCAAAATTTTCAAACGAGCAAGATAGTAATTAGAAGAGAAGTCTTGAAGTGATGATTTAAATGAAACGTAAAGTGGAGCTAAATGTGAAGTGAAGTGAAATTTGAAGTGAAATGTGAAGTGAAGTGAAATGTGAAGTGAAATGTGTAGTAAAGTGAAAATTGAAATGAAATATGAAGTGAAGTGAAATTTAAAGTAAAATGTGAAGTGAAATGATAAGTGGAAGTGAAAATGAAAATGAAAGTGACAAGTAAAGTGAAAATTTAAAGTGGGATAACGGCTACGGCCCTAACCAAGTGAAGTGGGATATTAGTTATGGCCTTCTCCAAATTAAGTGGGATACCGGCTACGGTCCGATCCAAGTGAAAAGGGATATTGGCTACGACCTTATCCAAATTAAGTGGGATACAGACTACGGCCCTATCCAAGTGAAGTGGCATATTAGCTACGGCGAAACACGGATGCACACTTCCACCTATGGGGGCACATGTCCCCATAGTTTTTTTTTCATTTTTTTCTTATAGTTTTTGTTTCCTTTTTCAAAAGCTTTCTTATTCTTTTTTACAATTTATTATTTAATTATTAAGAAATATATAAGTAATTAGATTAAAAGAAAGCAAAATGTGCCTTGTTAATTATTTTTGATGTAGTTTATTATCATGTTTATTTTGTGCCCCCCTCGTAGAAAATTTATGGATCTGTCTCTGGTTACGGCCTTATCCTAATTAAGTGGGATACCAGCTACGACCTTATCCAAGTAAAGTGGGATATTGGCTACGACCTTATCCAAGTGGGACATCAGCTACAACCATATCCAAGTGAAATAGGATATTGGTTACGACCTTATCCAATTGAAAGTGGAAGTAAGTTTAATAAGACAATAATAATGCTTGACTGATTCTGACCAATCTAACATAATGGTTAATGGAAATCTTTATATAAACAACGAGACAAAGTCACATTCCCTCTCATGCATTGATTTCCATGAAAACATTTTCCGTGCATAAAAACAAGCCACACTCGCATACCGGCACCCACCTACTAAGAATTTTTGTTCTCACCCAACCTCTTTTACCAACCAGAAGATGTAGGACTTTATCAGGATGCTGGTGACGACAGTTCCCAAGACGTAGCCTAGTTCTGTATTGTATTTGTTGGGAAATTTATTGTTTAGATTTTGATGAATGCCATGTAAAACTTATACTAGAAAGTTGGCACCCCATTTTCTTTGTAATTTGCATTGTAATAGATAAGGCTGTACGAGCTAAGTCAAGTCAGCTATGCCTGGATATGCAAGAAGTCAACTGAAGGCTAAAATGAAGACTCCGCTATGAAGCAGCTGAGTATGGCAAGGAGAAGAAGTCAAGAACTCGACTGAATGAGTATCAACTAGTTACAGCTGTGAGAAGTGTCAGTCAAGTCAACTCAAGACAGCCAAGTCAAGTTGAAGTGACAGATGAGTCTTCCAATGATTGGGAGCAGACTCGAAGTCACTTGGGGAAGTTAAGGAACTGCAGTCAAGTCAAGGCAACTGAAAAGAGTCCATTGCACAGAAGTCAAGAAAGTTACTTAAATAAGTAATACTTCCATGCTGCAATATTCTAAAGTGCTTAGTCCCAGAAGCGTGCAAAAGGAATAAACCAATGGGAAGCACTGCACCTGTGTCAGACTCTGAAAAGTTGTAGGTTCATTTAATACGAGGAAATGTCAATTTCAAGGACTGCAACAAGACAAGCCAACGACCACTAGTGTCCTTTAGAAATCAGCCTATCTCTTCAACGGGCAGATTTTTGAAAGAGCACTATAAAAGGCAGAGGAATCAATTTGAGAAAGAGAGACCTTGTTACCTGAATCACGAACATTCAAGTTATCAATCAAGCTGTAACCTACAAGATATTCTCAAGTTATTCAAGCAAATCCTCAAGCCTAAATTTCGAAGGAAATCGATCCAACACCAAGCTGTGAAGGGAAGACAACCTCAAACTGTTGAAGAGGAAATTTTTGAAGAATCAAAACGGGTCTACATTCCAAGGAGGATTGTAGAAAGGTTCAAGGTCGAACCTGTCTCAAGTTATTGGAGGGCTTCGTGATCAAATCTAAGAAGCTTGAGCAAGTGAGCTGTAGTAGCAAGGCAGCTGCCCTGTGAAGAAGCTGAGTCGTACGAGACGCCAGCTGTGTGACCAAGGCATCTCCAGACTGAGTCCCAAAGGATCAAGTCAGCTGTGTGATCAAGACTTTTATCTGGACTGATAACCACTTTGTACTCTGATCAATACTTAGTGGATTCCTCCAAGAGTTGGAGAAGAGAGGATTAGAAGAATTACCCCATCTTCGAACCTCTATAAAATTTATTGTGTCATTTACATTTCAGTATTTACTTACTGCACATTACTTAATATATGCTGATAATTTGCTATCCAATTGATATTTAACAAAGTGCTAAAACCAAGTGTTAAAACAAATTTAAACCAAATTCAAGGGTGTTAAGTGTTCCGCTGAAAATCTTATCACAGCCAAGTTATGTATAAGACTAAGCAGCTGAGTTATTCTATCAATAGCTCAGTCGAGTCTGTTGAGTGGCTAACTCTGCTGGTTACCTAACTTAGATGTCCATCAAGGACTTAGCTGTGAAATTAACTCTGAATAGATTTAAAAGGACTAAATCGAAAAGTTGGTAAGGTTTATTCAACCCCCTTCTAAACCTTACACTCACACCCCTTGGGACCTACAAGTGGTATTAGAGCAGTTGGTTCATTGAGCCTTCCGCACTGGTTACTGAACTAGATCTCCTATCTTTCAAATAAGTTTTTTTCTTTAACACTTGTTCTTTCAAAAAGTTTTTTAACAACAAAGTTACTATCATGGAAGCAAATTTGACACGCATTCCTATGTTTACCATTGAAGAATTTGATGACTGGAAAATACGTATGCAGGCTCATCTATCAGCTTTACATGATGAGATGTGGATAATGATAGAGAATGGGCCACTGCAGATAATGAAGGTGAACACAGCTGCAAGGAGAGCTGCTGCAGCTGAAGAAGAGGAGGATGCTCCTCCCAGACCAGCTATGGTTGAAAAGCCAAGAGCTGAATGGACAAATGATGACAGAAAAAGATACAATCTTGACAATGTGGCCAAGGATATACTTTACAAGACTTTAGACAAAGCCATGTTCAACAAAGTCAAATCTTGCAAGACAGCCAAAGAAATCTAGGATAAATTAACCTTAATTTGTGAAGGATCTGAGCAAATTAAGGAAAACAAATTATCTGTTGTTGTTCAAAAATTTGAAAATTTTAAAATGCTTGCAGGTGAGACAATGGATCAGCTGGATGCTAGATTCACTGAAATAATGAATGAGCTCTCAGCACTTGGGAAAGAATACACACAAAAGGAGATGTGTATGAAGATACTAAGGAGCCTTCCAACCGAGTGGGAAATGAAGACCATGGCTCTAAGACACTCGATGGACCTATCAAAAACATCCAATCATGAACTATTCTCATATCTCAAAGCATATGAGTTTGAGCTGAGAAGAAAGGATCAAGAGGAGATAGATGTACCCAAAACAGCTGCACTCGTAGTCAAAGAAGGAAAGAGAGCTGAGACCAAAGAAGTCATTAACCAGGAGAAAATTGCCTTGATGGTTAAAAGATTCAACAAGTTCTTCAACAAGAACTACAAAAGGAACAAAGGTGAATCCTCCAGAAGACATTCAGCTCCCTCCAAGACAAGGGAAGATAGGCCACCAAAGAGAGCTGAGTATCAAAAGGTCGAATATCAAAGAGCTGACAACCCAAGAAATGAGAGCGCTGATCAAAAAGTTGAAAACTTATGTTGGAATTGCAGACAACCAGGACACTTTGCCATTGATTGTCCATATCCTGTAGTGAATAAATACAGGAATGAAGAAGAAAGAAAAGTCTTCAGAGAAAGAAGGCAAGAAAAGAAAAGAGCAATGTTGGTCGCCGAGATCAGCGACAAAGCTAAGTCAAAAAAGCGATGGGCTCGAGAGTAGTGAAGTGAATACTCAAGTGACTCTGAAGAAGAAGCCTTAATCTGCCTAATGGCTAAAGAACAAGATCAACTCCTGACCAAGAAGATGAGGTACACTCTAACTCATCAAACTCGGATTCTAGTGATAGTGATTGTGACACACACACTTCATCACCCACTGATCTTTATGATTCATTAGGCAAAATGATGAAAGATTTTGAGCACATTAAATCCTCAAACTCACTATTAAATAAGGAAAACAAACCCATTCAAAAGCCAAAACTCACAGCTGACTAAGGAGCTGAGTACTCTAAGTCACATAGCTGATGAGAACAAAGAGCTGAAGGCTGAAAAAGCTAAACTAATAGCAGAGGTAGTTGCTATAGAAAAGAGAGAAAATGATCTCAAAAATGTGATTGCTTCATTCACAAAGGCATCTAAATCATTGGATGTCCTTATCATGAGCCAAAAAGAAGGTGGAGATAAGACATGCATAGGATTCAATTCCTTTGTGCATAGTCAAACTCCTAGAGTGATCTTGGAAAAAGGATCTTCAAGTAATGAAGTATCTCAAAATCCAAGACACCAAATGTTGCACACACAGTCATTCCAAAGCACAATCACAAACAAACTGGTCTAGGATATAAAGGAAAAGGAAAACAGCCAGTTGAGTATGCTAAGAGGACAGCTGAGAAAAAATCCAGCAGAGTTCCTCAGCAAACTCCAAATAGGAAATACTTTGTGAGGAAGAAACAGAGCTACCAAAACCCCCAGAAGTTCTATCAAAGGAACAAATATGATGGGAATGGTAGAAACTACCCAAGTCAAGCTGATTGGAATAATATGAAATATCAGCCAAGATCTATGGAATACATGCCAAAATGGCAAAAGCCTAGAACTCAGCAAAGGTCATTCCAAAGGCAAAAGAGTTATTATCAGCACACATATGCACCCAAGCACTACACTCAGAAATATCACAGTTACCCAAAGAAGGCAATTGCTAAGACACACACACAGTCATACAGACAAAAGAGACAATTGTATGAACCTAAAGCCCCCAAGCAATTTGCCAAAGTAAATTATGATTATGGCATGGATAGATGGCAACCTCTTAGAGTCAAATCATTTGGCTATAGGTTGGTTGGATCATCTTACAACACTAACCCCTCAGGACCCAGGCAAGTATGGGTACCTAAAAACTAATTTACTTGATTGCAGGTTCAAGGAAGTGATTGCCAAGGAACCTGGTACATGGATAGTGGTCGTTTCCCGGACATATGACAGGAAACAAGAAAAACCTATCAAAGTTCAAGGAGATTAGAGGTGCAAAAGTCATATTTGGAGGAAATGAAGCTCCAGGGGAAATAAGAGGCACTGGATCCATCAAGAAAAATGGATTCGAAATCACAGATGTTGCATATGTTGAAGGCCTGAATTTCAACTTACTAAGCATCAGTCAACTCTGTGACAAGGGCTATAATGTTGGATTCAATATGGGAGTATGCCAAATCAAAAACACTGAATCAAATGAAGTAGTGTTGCAAGGATTCAGACAAAAGAATATGTATGTGGTAGATTGGTCAACTGCTACACCAAGTACTTGTTTGCTAGCAAAAAGTACAGCCGAATCAAGTTGGATGTGGCACAAGAAGCTGAGTCACCTAAATTTCAAGACAATCAACAAGCTTGCAAGGAGTAATCTTGTAGAAGGACTCCCAGACTCAGTATACAAGAAGGAAAGTGTTTGTGATGCATGCCAGATGGGAAAGCAGATTAAATCATCATTTAAAGAGAAGTCAAGTCCATCTTCAAGAAGAATATTGCATCTGTTGCATATGGATCTATTTGGTCCAGTTGAGCCAGCCAGCATAAGTGGGAAGAAATACACTCTAGTAGTGGTTGCTGATTATTCAAGATTTACATGGATAATTTTCATGTGTAAAAAGAAAGAAACTTTGCAGAAGTTACCACAGCTGATGAAAAGAGTTCAAAATGAGAAGAGTCAAACCATTATGAAGATAAGATCTGATAAAGGAACTGAGTTTGTCAATGGAATAATAACTCAATACTATGTTGAAAATGGTATTGCTCATGAATTATCTGCAACAAGGACTCCACAGCAGAATGGAGTTGCAGAAAGGAGGAACAGAACTCTCAAGGAAGCTGCAATGACCATGTTAGCTGAAGTTGGGTTGCCTAAAAGATTTTGGGCTGAAGCCATAAACATTGCAT
The DNA here is from genome assembly GCA_016081115.2 of Rehmannia glutinosa. NCBI lineage: Eukaryota > Viridiplantae > Streptophyta > Magnoliopsida > Lamiales > Orobanchaceae > Rehmannia > Rehmannia glutinosa. The sequence goes on along the minus strand of CM071934.1, from coordinate 27,674,168 downwards.
GTTATACTCAAAATAGATGCATGATAAATAGACAGCTAACAAAGACTCCCTATGAAATCTGGACAGGGAGAAAGCCAAATATTGCATACTTTAAAATATTTGGATGTAAATGCTTCATCCACAACAATGGGAAGGATAATCTAAAGGCTTTTGATGCTAAAGCTGATGAAGGTATCTTCTTGGGATACTCAGCTGAAAGCAAAGCCTATAGAGTGCTGAACAAAAGGACTATGGTCACAGAAAAGTCTATCCATGTGGTTTTTGATGAACCTAATGTAAATGGAGAAGACATTGAAGAGTTAGCTGATAAACTGAATCAGCCAACTATACAGAAAAGTCCCTATGTTGAAGCCGAAACTGGAGTAATTAATCAAGGCGAAGATGAGATAGTTGAATCTCAAAGACAGCTGGAAAATCTGCAGCTAAGTGATGATGAGAGAGTTGCTCAAGATAACACAGTTGCAAGACGATCAACCCACCGACTTACTCAACCTTTGATGTGAGATGGCTGAGAGACCATCCACCTGAGCTAGTCATTGGAAATGTAAGAGATGGTAAAACCAGATCCAGAGCTCAACAAGAAGCAATGTTCACTTGTTTTATTTCCCAAATAGAGCCAAAAGATGTGTCCCAAGCATTGGACGATGCACATTGGATTCAGGCCATGCAAGAAGAGTTGAATCAGTTTGAAAGAAACAAAGTATGGGAATTGGTTCAAAGACCAACTCATCAAAATGTTATTGGCACAAAATGGGTTTTCAGAAACAAGATGAATGAAGAAGGTTATGTGGTAAGAAACAAAGCAAGATTGGTAGCCAAAGGGTATTGCCAAGAGGAAGGAATAGATTTTGATGAAACATTTTCTCCTGTTGCTAGATTAGAAGCAATAAGGATGTTTCTTGCCTATGTTGCACACAAGAACTTCGTTGTATATCAAATGGATGAAAAAAGTTCATTCCTGAATAGATTATTGGACGAAGAAGTCTATGTTGAACAACTTCCAGGATTTGAGCAGAAGACTATTGGAGATAAAGTGTACAAGCTCAAGAAAGCTCTCTATGGATTGAAACAAGCACCTAGAGCATGGTATGATACATTATCTCAATTTCTGACAGATAATGGATTCACCAAAGGCAAAGTGGATAGAACACTCTTCAGAATTCAAGATGGAGAGAGTATACTGCTTGTTCAAATATATGTGGATCACATTATATTTGGATCTACAAACAAAGAGATGTGTGATAAATTCTCAAACCTCATGCAATGGAAATTTGAAATGAGCATGATGGGAGAGCTGACATTCTTTCTAGGACTTCAAGTTAAACAGCTAAAGGATGGAACCTTCATAAATCAAACAAAGTATACCAGAGATTTAATGAAGAAATTTGGTATGGAAGAGAAGTCTTCTGTGAAAATACCAATGAATACATCAGTCAAGATGGATATGGATGTAGATGGCAAGCCTGTGGATCAAACAAGATACAGAGCACTTATTGGATCATTGCTTTATTTAACAAAGCAAGCGGGCGGACATCACCTTTGATGTTGTAGGTGTATGTGCAAGATTTCAATCTGCACCAAAAGAAAGCCATATGACTGCAGCTAAGAGAATCCTAAGATACTTAAAAGGATGCCAGGAAGTCGGCTTATGGTATCCAAAGGAAGAAGGATTCAAGCTTATTGGTTACTCAGACTCTGACTATGCTGGATGTAAAGTGGACAGGAAGAGCACTTCAGGCACATGTCAAATGCTTGGAAACAGACGGTTTCCTGGTTTAGCAAGAAGCAAAACTCAATAGCCACATCCATAGTCAAGGCGAGTACATAGTCATGCGGCAAACAAGTTGTGCCCAAGTCTTATGGATGAGACAACAACTGAGAGATTATGATGTTGAAGAAAAAGAGATTCCAATTATGTGTGATAACACGAGTGCTATTGCAATCACTCAAAATCCTGTGTTGCACTCAAGAATAAAGCACATTGATGTCAGATATCAATTTATAAGAGATCATGTAGAAAAGAAGGACATCACCTTGGAATACATCTCAACTGATAAACAGTTAGCTGACATATTCACAAAGCCACTATGTGAATCATGATTTGAAGAACTCAAGCATGAGCTAGGGTTAATTGAGCTGAGTTAACACTCAGAAGACTCAAGGAGAAGAGATGAAACAAGAAAAGATGAAAACAGAGCTGAGTTTGTAAATCAGCTAAATGAATCAGCCGTATCGGAGAATCAGCTGCATCGAGTTAGCTGACAGCTGAGTACCTATCAAAAAAAAGGGAGAGAATAGTTGAATCAGCTAGGGAGTAAGCTGAGTTATTTATGCGCTAAGTGACAAAAACAAAGTCGTTTTTAATAAGCGGGAATGTTTTAAGGATGACGCGTCAACAATAATAATAATCTGATCAAAAAAGCTGCACGACCAAGCCTATGATTGGATATAAATGCTGCCGCATTAAATACGAGAAATTAAATGCTAATCGGCATGCTAAATCTGAGCCGTTGATCTCGATCAAATTTCAAAAACTGTATGCACGTCCTTTCATAACCCATACATATACCATTTCGTCCATTTTCTCTCTCACACTACACCAAAACTGTTCATCTCCCCAAAAGCAAAGACTGTATTTTTCTCTCGAAACCCTATCAATCTTCAAAGCAAGTTTCTCAAATATCGTTCGGTAAAAATCACTAAAATGGCAACTACTTATGATTTCACTAAGTTGGGAAAACAAATCCACACTGACTCTACTGTGGATTTCGAAGGGATGATAAAACAGGGGTCCGACGAAACCCTTGTGAAGATGATAGCTGAGAAAGTGGAGAAGTCTGGGCTGAAACCCTTTCTCACGATGGAGTTTCAGATGACTTATGTTGAAGAAGTCGCTCAGTTCTACGTGAATGTTGAAGTTCACGACGAGAGCATCAAATCGTCTGTTCATGGAAAGGAGTTTACGATCACTGCTGAGGATCTAGTGGAGCATTGTTTGCTGCCGTCGGAAGGAGTACCTGAGATACTGGAGGCTGATATCCACTTGGTTGCGGCATGGAAGGAAGTGTCCAAAACTTACTGTGCTACGAAAGTTGTCTACACAGCTGACAATAAGCTACTGAAGGAAGATTACCATAAGCTGTTGGACATTGTTGCCAAGTGTGTAAACATCAAATTTGGAAGCTTTAATCAACTATCCAAAACTAAGGTGATCGTGATGGCTGCGATCATGGATGAGAAGAAGGTAAACGGGGCTGAGTTTGTATACAACAGACTCTGCCAAAATGTTGGAAATATGTCTTTCAAGGAAGACTGGTCATTCGGAGGATCCTTAGGGTATGGTCTTGTTATTGGCCGGCTAATGGAGGTGAAAGGAGTTCCACTCCGACATGGAAAGGCATTCTATGTCAACAAGAAAATGTTCTGATCAAATCTTTCCGGAGCTCAGAAGAGAGCTTATGCCAAGAGAGCGGATACAAGTGAGGGGGAATCAGCTGACCCTGTAGATACAGCTGTCTCCTCCCCTCCCAAGAACAAAGCTGCACCTGCAGCTGGAAAGAAGATTGTTGCGCCAACAGCGAAGAAGAGAACAACTGCACCTGCCCCTGCAGCCGAGTCACCTGCCCCTGCAGCCGTGTCTCCTGCCCCTGCAGCCACAACAGAGAAGGAATCCTTAGTACCTTCTCCTAGACTAAAGAAGAAAAGGACTACCAAGATGAGAAAGGCAGCTGCCTCTAAGACAACTGCGAAGGCCTTTACCTTCGAGGAACCGGAGGAAGTGGAACCAGACGTTCCTCTGGTGAAAACCAAAAGAAGAAGAAGAATCTTCAAGCGCTCAGAGCTTGAGATAACAGCTGAGTCTGCCACTTAGCTAGAACAGATCGCTGAAACAGCTGGAGAAGTAGAGTCTCCACAGATTATAGATGAAACCGCCAAGTCTGTTGAGGCCGATCAGCAGAGGCAAGTTGAAGACCCAGCTGAGGAGCTAGCAACAGCTGAGCCAGCTAAGTCTCTTATCGATAGGACTGTGTCTCCGCCTGCTGAGGGTGAACAACAGCAAACCCTTCTACCCTCCATTCCTGAGAAAGAAGTTCATCAGGAAAATGATGATGATGATGTGATCATGCTATCTCCACCATATCCAGACATCCAAAATCGTCTGCGAGAATGGTGGAAGTGGAAGCTGAGTTGTTCAAGGGAACAGTTCCAAAGACCTGAATTTATTGAAGAAGAGGAAGAACTGATGAATTTCCTTGGTTTGACAACGGTGGTCCAAGCACTGTATCAAGAGAACTGCATAGATATCTTGCAGATCTTCAAAGATAAGGAGAAGGAAAGATTGGAAGAGGAAGCAGAAGCTCGTGAGAAAGCCAGTATTTGTCCTCTAACTGGAACCACTGATCATACTCATCCACACCTTGACATACTTTCATAGAGTGATGAAGATTTTGACCCTGCTGCAGATTCAGAAAAATTGGAAATGCAGCAAGCCATGCGGGAATCCAGAGTGATGCATGAGCAACAACTGATGGAAGGACCTGGAGAGTCTTCCAAATCACAGCTGGAAATTGACCCTATGGGAGTGGTGCGGCCAGATTGCAATCAATGTTGCTGCGACCACTTCCCACTCACTCGAGGAAGGTTCTAAGGGTAATGGCGATGAAACGGGAATTCGGGGACCCAAGTCGAGCCAACCCCTACCGAAGGTGTCTTACCACCCGCCCACCCGAACACTCACAGAAAACAAATGAGTCCGGAGAAGAGTGACCCCATTCCAACACTCACAGAAAGGGGAAACTCCTCCACCGCAGAGGTTGCATGACCTCCACAATCATCGATGCATCGAGAAAAGAAAAAAACACACGATTCACCAAGACAACCTTTATGTAACTTTTCGGTGAGATGCCAAAGCTGAAGATGAGGCCGAGTCATCCCCGTTGCAAGTCACAAGATGGATCTCGCCCGAGGATGTTCTTCACTGGGGCAATAAAAGTAATCAAGAATTGAGGCTCTGTGGATGCCACCGTAGAAGACCGTCAAAAGTTCAATTTCAATGATAAGCCACCCTTTGAGACTACAAGACTCAGGTCTCATCGTCCGATGAGGTTGAGACTTCCGGGGTAAAGAGGCGAACGTAACATACCTCCAGCTTATCATCGATGCATCCGAGAAGGAGATAAGTGCTCTTCACGATTCCTAAGACAACCTTTATGTAAAGATCCGGGTGAAGATGAGGCTGAGTCATCCCCCGTTGCAAGTCCACATGACTCAGCTGAGGATGTTCTTCCCAGCACAAGTAAGCAAGAATTTAAGGCTGCTCGTCAAAAGTTCAATTTCAATGATAAGCCACCCCTACAAGTCTCATCATCGTTGAATCAGACCGCATAACTCAAAAAAAAAAACCAACGAGACCGAGTTGTTGAAAGTGAGCTCGGCCACCGGGTCAATACCAAACGACTTGATTGAATCACGGACACAAAGTCACGGCCGACAAGTCACGGACACAAGTCACAGTCAAACAGATTCCCTACATCCGTGATGATGTGTTTGACCAAACTTTCCCTTTCTCACTAGAGCTGCCTGATCTTGATGAAGAATCAGCTAGAGATCAACAACGCTTCCATAGACCTGATCGATCATTCCCACGATATACAGCGTCCCAACAGATTTTGATTTCGATGCTGCTTGGCCGCCAGCTGAGACAGAGGTGACAACTGAGGTTCGGGCAGTCTTCAAGGCAATATTTGCGGAGATAGAGAAGATGGAAAGGCACCAGGACTCATTGGATATGCGGCTGGATAACAGAGATGCTAATCTTACGGCCGATCTGCGTGGAATCATAATGGTGGCAACAGTAGCAGGCAATGCGCGTAGAACAAGTTCGTTTCTTCACAGCATTGTACAATAAGATGTTAATCTGGAGCGCTGATAATGCTGAAATGAAGAAGAGGATTCAAGAAAACATTGATAGAATGCATACCTCTCATAACACAGAAATGGAACTGTTGCGCGAATTTCATCGAAAAGAACTTCTGCGCGTAGAGGAGAACATGAATGAAAAATTCAAAGATTCTTATGGCTGAAATGAAGTTGGTGACAATGGAATCCAACGCCACTCGCTTCAGAATTTCGAGCAAAGATACTCCGCAGCTGAGAATCAGCGAACTCGCCTATCGATCGCCTAGATTTCATGCTTGCTTGCATGTTTCCAGGGGTTCCTCTCTCCTTTGATGATGCCAAAAAGGGGGAAGAGGAATACCTAAAGATGTTGGAAGGGTCCGCAGCCGAGAAGAATGACGCAGCTGTGAAGGAGAAGATAGCTGAAGAGAAGAAGAAAGAAAAGGGAAAATCAGTTGAGGGAGAAGGTTCGAAAGACATGACTTTAATGGTTGCTAGAACCCCTCAACAAGGACTTGTCACAGCTGACATAATCAGCAAACTTCTAGTGACTCTGCCGCTCCAACACTCTGCTGTGCCCATGTCTGAAAAGATGAAGATAGTAGAAGCAGAGATGACGGAGATTGAAAGAAAAATGGATGCCCGTGCGATGGACATACTAAAACAATACGGAGGTATTCAGGCAGGAAGAGACATTGATGCCATTTCAGACGTTGGAACCGAGCCGAGATCTGTTGATGAATTCAAGACGCTCGCATCCGAGGGATACTTCGAGAATATGACCATGGCCCAAGTCTGGGACTTGTATTGGGAAAAAGGCCTCAAGCTATGCGAAAAAGGTGATAAGCAGCAGACTCCGAGCAGTCACTCTGCTGGTCACTCTACTGGAAAGAAGAAGGCCCCAGCACAATACACACCCAGAGGAAGAGGTAGAAGCAGTGGAGGAAGAGCTTTCAAAACTAGACCTCTACCCAAAAACATCGAATATATATATCCAGGGAAGAAAGGAGGGATCTATTGGGCTGGGTTTGACGAAGTAGCCAACATGCAAGTGGCCAAGAACAATGTTGAATATGTAAAGAGAATCGAAGAAGAAAATAGAAGACAAACTCAGCTGTGGGAAGAAAGACAAGAAAGAAAAGAAAAGATGAAGCTGCCAGAAGAGCTTAAGAGAAAAAGAGAGCAGCTGAAGTAGAGAAGAAGAGAAAAAGGTCAGAAGACGACAAAGCTGATGAAGAAAGAAGGAGGCAGCAAAGGAGATGAAGTGTTGTTGTCCACCCCTTCATGTAATTTACTATTATAAATACATAAGTATGTAAGTCTTCTGTACATTGAATAAGAAATCTGTAATTTCTCTTTTTTTGCGTAGACATAGATGTTTGCTCGATACACTTTGTAAACAATTGTGTAAAGGACAAGAATGTTATGATCAATAAAATATTGATTCTACGCATATATTCTCTCATTCTTGTACTACCTGTATGTATCTTTGATGCTTACATTTTTGCATGTATGTTTTAAGTTTTGGCATCATCAAAAAGGGGGAAATTGTTGGGAAATTTATTGTTTAGATTTTGATGAATGCCATGTAAAACTTAGACTAGAAAGTTGGCACCCCATTTTCTTTGTAATTTGCATTGTAATAGATAGGGTTGTACGAGCTAAGTCAAGTCAGCTATGCCTGGATATGCAAGAAGTCAACTGAAGGCTAAAATGAAGACTCCGCTGTGAAGCAGCTGAGTAAGGAGGAGAAGTCAAGAACTCAACTGAAGGAGTATCAACTGGTTACAACTGTGAGAAGTGTTAGTTAAGTCAACTCAAGACAGCCAAGTCAAGTTGAAGTGACAGATGAGTCTTCCAATGATTGGGAGCTGACTTGAAGTCACCTGGGGAAGTTAAGGAACTGCAGTCAAGTCAAGACAACGGAAAAGAGTTCGTTGCACAACAGTCAAGAAAGTTACTTAAATAAGTAATACTTCTATGCTGCAATATTCTAAAGTGCTCAGTCTCAGAAGCGTGCAAAAGGAATAAACCAATGGGAAGCACTTTGCACCGTGTCGCTCAAAAGTCAAGGTTCATTTAATACGAGGAAATGTCAATTTCAAGGACTGCAACAAGACAAGCCAACGACCACTAGTGTCCTTTGAAAATCAGCTTGTCTCTTCAATGGGCAGATTTTTGAAATAGCACTATAAAAGGCAGAGGAATCAATTTGAGAAAGAGAGTCCTTGTTACCTGAATCACGAACATTCAAGTTATCAATCAAGCTGTAACCTGCAAGATATTCTCAAGTTATTCAAGCAAACCCTCAAGCCTAAATTTCGAAGGAAATCGATCCAACACCAAGCTGTGAAGGAAATACAACCTCATACTGTTGAAGAGGAAATTTTTGAAAAATCAAAAGGGGTCTACATTCCAAGGAGGATTGTAGAAAGGTTCAAGGTCGAACCAGTCTCAAGTTATTGGAGGGCTTCGTGATCAAATCCAAGAAGCTTGAGCAAGTGAGTTGTAGTAGCAAGGCAGCTGCCCTGTGAAGAAGCTGAGTCATACCGTGGCAGCGGTTTGTGACCACCAAGGCATCTCCAGGTCGAGTCCCAAAGGATCAAGTCACCTGTGTGATCAAGACTTGTATCTGGAATGATAACCACTTTGTACTCTGATCAATACTTAGTGGATTCCTCCAGGAGTTGGAGAAGAGAGGATTAGAAGAATTACCCCATCTTCGAACCTCTATAAAATTTATTGTGTCATTTACATTTCAGCATTTACTTACTGCACATTATTTAATATCTGCTGATAATTTGCTATCCAACTGATATTTAACAAAGTGCTAAAACCAAGTGTTAAAAAAAATTTAAACCAAATTCAAGGATGTTAAGTCTTCCGCTGAAAATCTTATCACAACCAAGTTATGTATAAGACTAAGCAGCTGACTTATTCTATCAACAGCTCAGTCGAGTCTGTTGAGTGGCTAACTCTGTTTGTTACCTAACTTAGATGTCCATCAAGGACTTAGCTGTGAAATTAACTCTGAATAGATTTAAGATGACTAAATCGAATAGTTGGTAAGGTTTATTCAACCCCCTTCCTTCTAAACCTTACACTCACACCCCTTGGGACCTACAAGTGGTATCAGAGTGATTGGTTCATTGAGCCTTCCGCACTGGTTACTGAACTAGATCTCCAATCTTTCAAATAAGTTTTTTTCTTTAACACTTGTTCTTTCAAAAAGTTTTTTAACAGCAAAGTTACTATTATGGAAGCAAATTTGACATGCATTCCTACAGTATTCAACCCCCACTTCTAAACCTTACACTCACACCCCTTGGGACCTACAGTATTTTGGATTTTATTAAGATGATGGATTTTATTTGTAATAATTTAGACCTTGTACTTATTAGTTGTAATAGCAGGCCATAGGACCCTGAGGAACAATTATTATGTTGTATTTTATTTCTTTTGGATTCCGCTGCAACCATACTCTGACTTAGTTATTCCCTTATATATGCTTAATTGGGATTTTGTCGTTCTATTGATGTATGTTGGAGGATAGTTAAGCCAGATTGGTAAACAGGTATAAGTTTGATAAATTGTGTCACGGCTTTCGTTTTAGGGCGTGACACTTTAACTCCTTTATTACACACCAAAAACATAAAAATTAATCCCCCTCCCCTTAACTTTCTGCCATTAGATTATTAGGGGGAATCCAATTTTTTCTTCTATCTATTCCAACCTTTCTTCATTTCATCATTGAGCAAGAAAACACAAAACACACTTCCAAAAAAAAATAACTCTAATTGTCCGAAAACTCTCCTAGGTAAGGTGAGAAATTTTTTCTTCCATTTTCATTTCTATCTCCTTGAAACTTCAAAATATACCTCCAATTCCTAACATGATGAATCCTTCTTGCTGAGGTACTCCTAGAAGACTATTTTTTGAAGAATTAAGGAAGACCTAGACTTGACTCCAAGTTTGAAGAAGAAATACAAGACTACACACATTTGAGGTGAGAAATTATGGTTTTAGTATTTTTCCTCTTGACAACTTGTGGAATTATTTTTTGACTCAATGATCGGAATTTTTGAAGCTTAGGGGCTGACCTATACAAGTTCAAGTTGCGGTTATAAGCTTGAAGAGAGAAATTCATTTTTGGAGACTACTTGAGGATATTAAGGTAAGAATTAACCTATTTATTTTAAGATATTTTTTTGGACTTGAGACCTCAATTTTAACACCAAAATATGAATATGTTGACATTTAGGGACTGAACGTTTAGAGTTAGAACCTAGAGCTTTGATTCTTAAGAAGATCTCCATTTGAAACCATAACCCGAAAACTACTACGAGGTGGGTGAAAAATATTTCTACAAAAATTGCATCATTCTTTCTACTAGTGCATAAAAATGCATGCTCATGTGATAATATGATATTTTATGAATTTTAACAATTATTTATGAGATTTGTTTTTTAATAAAATTTTGAGAAAATAAAAAGATGAGTATGATATTCTTTCTTGCATAAATTGTTGATAAGATTGCTCATCATTATGTTTTTTATGATTTATGATGCTATGAATGTTCAAATATATTTTAGAAATATTAAATATGAGTTTTTATATTTTATTGGAATTCTGGACTTGTAACTTATACAAAAAAATCGAAGCTTGGATTATTTTGGTAATTATTGTGAAATATTGGGCCAAAGTGTAAATATGAAAAACTGTGAAGGCCACCTCTAAAAATTCGAAATATTGGAGCCAAAACTCTCTATATTTCATATATGAAGTAACTTGAAAGATTGGGACCCCTTCCGGCAAGAAGAAAACACAATAATGAATAAGTTTGATATCAAAATAAATAATTGTAAAACTTAAAGGATCAAAAATATAATTTTTGAAACTTGGGAAGTAAAGGTGCCTCAAAAATCTTTTGACTTATTTATTATAATATTTTGAACCTTTAGTTCAAATTTCATAACCATCCGACTTGAAACGAGCCTTTAACGACAAACAAATCACTTTTGGGCCAAAATTGTAATTTTAAAAAATGAGGTACCTAACTTTCGAATTTTTCAAAACTATTTTAACTACAACTTATTACTGTTCTAAGAAGTATTTGAAAATTTTAATCACCTCAAAATCCTTCCTGGTTTAAGAGTTACCTAATTTTAAAATATCAAGTCAAAACCCACAATTTTTGGAAACTAGAAGGCGATTCTGCAAATTTTATAAAATTTGACCCGAAACTCTGGAAAATGTAACCCTCTAGGAATTTATAAATTTCTGAAACTGACCTTACCCTTTTCCGAGTTTAGAATTGAAACTTATCGAATTTTTAGAACCCGGTAAGGAAATATTCTCCTTAGAAAAAATGATTTTTATTTTTAAAAATTGCTAAGGACCTTGAAGTTGATATTTTCTAACTCGCTTACCTTATAAAACTTTTAAGAGATGTTTCATACTTGTCTAACAAGAATATCGATCTTGAACATAATGCACCGAATCAAATATTAAAATCGGCAAGATTATCCGCCCGATAACTAGACCGCGAGTTTTTTCTTTTTTTTTTAAATAAATACTGGATATTGTGTGGCCAAGATCACTCCGGACTTGCTAATTGATTTTATCAAATTTTTCGAACGAGCAAGATAGTACTTGGGAGAGAAATCTTGAAGTGAAGATTAAAATGAAACATTAAGTGGAATTAAATGTGAAGTGAAATGTGAAGTGAAGTGAAATGTGAAGTGAAATGTGAAGTGAAGTGAAATGTGAAGTGAAATGTGAAATGAAGTGAAATTGAAAGTGAAATGTGAAGTGAAATGATAAGTAGATGTGAAAATGAGAATGAAAGTGAAAAGTAAAGTGAAAATTTAAAGTGGGATAACAACTACGGCCCTATCCAAGTGAAGTGGGATATTGGCTACGGCCTTATCCAAATTAAGTGGGATACCAGCTATGGCCCTATCCGAGTGAAGTGGGATATTGGCTACGGCCTTATCCAAATTAAGTAGGATACCGGCTACGGCCTATCCAAGTGAAGTGGGATATTGGCTATGGCCTTATGCAGATTAAGTGGGATACCGGCTACGGCCCTATCCAAGTAAAGTGGGATATTGGCTACGGGCTTATCCAAGTGGGATACTCGCTACTGCCCTATCCAAGTTAAGTGGGATACGGGCTACGGCTTTATCCAATTGAAAGTGGAAGTAAATTTAATAAGACAATAATAATGTTTGACTGATTCCAACCAATCTAATATAATGGTTAATTGAAATCTTTATATTAACAACGAGACAAAATCATATGCACTCTCATGCATTGATTTCCATGAAACTATTTTTCGTGCATAAAAACAAGCCACACTCGGACACTAGCACCCACCCACTGAGAATTTTTGTTCTTACCCCACCTCTTTTATCAACCAGAAAATGAAGGATTGTATCAGGATGCTGGTGACGACAGATCTCAAGACGCAACCTAGTTCTGTATTGTATTATGGATTTTATTAACACGATGGATTTTATTTGAAATGATTTAGACCTTGGACTTATTTGTTCTAATAGCAGGTCGTAGGACCATTAGAAACAATTATTATGTTGTATTTTATTTCTTTTGGATTCCGCTGCAACCATACTCTGACTTAGTTTTTCCCTTATCTATGCCTAATTGGGAATTTGTCGTTCTATTGATGTATGTGGGAGGATAGTTAAAACGGATTGGTAAACCGGTATAAGTTTGGTAAATTCTGTCACGACTTTCATTTTGGGGCGTGACATGGATAATTGGGGTTCATCTGTCTGCAATTGTTTTTGTGTTTCTGTTTTTTTCAAGGTTGGTTTGAAGGTTAATGGAGATTTTCAACATTGATAGAGATTTCTGCAAATGTTATTTGACTGACTTGTTTAGGATAGTATCTTTTTCCATGATCTTTGTTGATTTAGTTGAGTAATCAATTCCTAATTTTTAGGAACCGTATATGGCAGTTATTTTATAGTCATTATATTGTCTACTTTATCTCCATTAATTATTAGTTTAGGTTATTAATATAATTTTTAGTCATTAAATCTATAACATCAATAGAAAATTTTCAATGGTTTGGATTAGTCCCCACCGTCACATGGGAGCATAGTGTCCTATTTGAACTATCCCCTCCATATATATTTGAAAGAAATAATAATATATGCCGTTGTCAAAGAGAAAAAAGAACAAAAAGAAATAAAGAAATATGAAAATTAAAATTACATGAGTATTTGCAGTATATATTTTTTATTAATTAGTAGAATTGCAGTCATTCTAGTTTCTTATAGAAAAATAATTTAAAATAAAAACCACCAAAACACCATTTGAATGAAAAGATAATTGATGATCGACGAATTAAAAGCCTAAGTTTGAGTTAAAATTCTATAAGCACTACAACAAAAATGAATAATATAATAGTGTTTTTTTAGAATAAAAGAATAATATTGTTAATATGTCATGTAATAATCTAAAAGTTGTCAATGATATGAATTCTGTGTTTTTATCATATAATGATTTTCACATTTTTAATAATGACAAAAAATTTATAAAGTAATAATCTAGGATCGGTAACATAGAAATAGAAAGAGTTCGCCATATACTCGGGGACGGATTCAGAAATTTTTCACAAGGGAGGCACAATATAAGTATAATGGATAATTACAAAAACCTCCATCAGGTTTGGGCTAATTACAAAAAACTCCAGAGGTTTTTGTAAATTATAAAAAAAAATTAAACTTGAGGTTTGATTTTGTCTTACATTTTTCTCCTTCATAAGGAAAAAATATTTCAACCTGATATTTATAGAATATTACAGTTACTCTCTTAAATTTAATATGTAATCAAACCTGAGGGACTTTTTGTAATTTTGAAACATCTTTGGATTTTTTGTAATTAGCCCAAACCTCAAGAGTCTTTTTGTAATTATCCCTAAATATAATTACAATGTACATCATAGAATTAGTGAGGCGGAATATTTTTAACCTAATTAATATGTTGCTTTTAAAATTAAATAATAAATAATAAATAGTAACTACATAGAAAATAATCAATGGGGTATATTTTGATTTTTTACCTAATTAAAATGTAGTTTGTTTTACTTCAAAGAAATACAATGTAAAAAAATGGAAAAGCAAAAAGGAAATCTTATGGGGGCACGTGCCCCCATAAGGGGTAATGTGGTTCCGTCTGTGCATACACTCTAGAAATGCATGCATGCGTCTAGAAAAATAAAATAAAATAAAATGATTGATTGAATATCGTGGAAACAAGAAATTTAGGAAAACTCCCTGTATTGCAGTATTAGTATAGTTAACAGTCAGTTTGTTGTTAATAGTTAGTTGTATGGGTAGTTAGTTTTTTGTTATGGTTGTTACATTTCTATTAAGTTTTCTGTTTCCTTTTCTGTTATCATTTCTTGTATAAATACTTGTATTCCCTGACTAATGAAAGTAAGTAATCTTCATTTCTCTCATATGAATTCTCTCTATAGTTTAGCTTATTAACATGGTATCCAGAGCTTGGTAATTTTTTTCGGCGGTGTTTTCCGGCCGATTCTCCTTGGCTATGGCTTCCCCTGCCAGTCTATCTTTTCCTTCTTCGATTCTACCCAATCTCTCTACCCTTACTCTGCGATTAGACCGCAATAACTATACTTTTTGGAGAGCTCAAGTTCTTTCAATTGTCCGCGCACATGGATTCGAAGCCTTTTTACTTAGTTCTTCTCCGGTTCCATCCGAATTTCTTGAAGGATCTTCGAGTGCTACCTCTCGACAACTTAATCCTGATTACTGTTGCTGGGTTAGGCGAGATCAGCTGCTCATGAGTTGGCTACTTGTTTCGATGATTGAGTCTATGCTTGGGCATGTTACACGGTGTTCTACTGCTGCCGATCTATGGTCAGTGCTTGAAACTTTATTTCGCTCGCAATTGAAAGCTCGTATTAATCACCTGCGTTCTATGTTACAATCCACTAAGAAATGGGACCTCTCTGTGGAGGATTATATCTTCAAAACGATTGGTTATGCTGATAGTATTAATGTTGCTGGCAAACATATACCTGATGATGATCTCATTTCTTATATTTTAGCTGGATTCGGATCTGAATTTGCAAACATATTCATCATGTCGTTGTTAATTTGCAATCTCGAAGTGATTCTCTTAGTATTTCAGAGGTTCAATTTGCACTTCAGTCACATGAAATGAGACTACAACAGATTTCAAACTTTGTTACTGATGTTTCTAGTCAGTCTGCTTTTCATACAAATCTTTCTGGAAGAAGAGGTCAGCCGTTTGAATGTTTTCAATCTAGAGGAGGTAATTCCTTCCAGCGTGGTCGTGGCAGAGGGAGGTTTAATAGATTTCTCCCTACTTGTCAAATATGTGGCAAGCCTAATCATCTTGCCTCAAAATGCTTCAAAAGATTTGACAATAATTTTCCTGGTATTGGCTCACCTCAGTTTTCCTCTCCTCAAGCACACCTCAGTCACCAATTTTCCTCCATGCATCTTGGAAGTTCACCACCACAGCCTATGTCCTCTTCTGGCTACTCTTATGGATCACCTCATCCTACTATGCCCTGTACTTTTGGTGGTACTAATGATGCTTTGCCTTCTAGTTTTGCTGCTCCTGTCTCTCATGTTTCTGCAGATATAAACTGGTATGTTGATAGTGGAGCCTCCACCCATGTTACCTCTGATACTAGGCATCTCAATGTGGCTTCATCTTACAATGGCTCTGAGAAACGGGCCGTAGGTAATGGCTCTCAACTCTCTATCTCTCATGTTGGTTCTTCATTTCTTCCTAGTATTCATTATTTTCAACCTCTTGTCTTGAACCATGTCCTATGTGTTCCTGATATCACCAAGAATCTCCTTAGCATTTCTCAATTCACTCTTGATAATCAAGTAATTGTTGAATTCCATCATGATGTTTGTTTTGTTAAGGACAAGCACACTCACCAGGTTCTGCTCAAAGGAATCCTCAAGAATGGTCTCTACCAACTTGACTTGAGACATTTTTCTCCTCCTACACGATCAGCTCCTTCCAGCTCATTTTATTAAGCTTTTTGTAATTTTCCCTATACTTTTCTTACTTCCAATAATGATGTTAACATGTGGCATCAACGGCTTGGCCATCCCTGTAATGTTGTACTTTCTAATGTTCTCAGAACAATGAAGTTGTCTAGCTCATTAAAGTCTTTGCAGTTTTGTGATTCTTGTCAACTCGGCAAAATGCACAGCATGCATTTTCCTTCAGTTTCACCAATAACTTCAGCCCCTTTTCAATTAGTATACTCAGATGTTTGGGGCCCAGTATATGTTCCATCAACTTGTGGTTTCAAATATTATGTTCATTTTCTAGATGAATTTACAAATGACATATGGAACTATCCTCTTAAATCCAAGGCTGAAGTTCACAATACTTTTCTACAGTTTCATTAATTAGTTCAAACACAATTTCAGAGTAATATTCAATCCTTCCAATATGATTTTGGTGGTGAATACAGACCATTAAACCCACTTCTTACGTCTCTTGGTATTGTTGTTCGATATTCATGTCCTCACACACACCAACAAAATTGAAAACCTGAAAGAAAACATCAACATATTCAAGAAATGGGTCTTACTTTTCTTGCTACAGCAAACCTTCCCCAAAAGTTTTGGTGTGATGCCTTTATCTCTGCTGTTTATACAATCAATCGACTCCCTACTCCCAGCCTAAATAATGTTTCTCCACTTGAAATGCTTTACAAGCAACTGAGCAAGCACCAGATTACTCATTTCTAAGAGTTTTTGGTTGCTCTTGTTTCCCGTTTCTTAGACCCTACAACACTTCTAAGTTACAATTTCGATCTCAAAAGTGCATCTTCCTTGGTTATAGCCCCTTTCACAAAGGCTATAGATGCCTCAGTCCTTCAGGGAGGCTTTACATTGCTAGAACTGTGTCCTTCAATGAATCTGAGTTTCCATATTCCACTATTTTCCCTGCCTCTACTTCTGTCTCTTGTTCTCATCCTGTTCAATCCTCCTTGCCCATTTTACCTCTTCATTCTGTATACATCTCTTCTAATTCTTCTCCTACTCCAGCAGCTGGTTCTTCCATTTCCTGTTATTCCACTCATGACTTTCTCCATCCTTCTCATGACTCTCCTCCACCTCCTACACCCATTTTTCATCCCATGGTTACTCGTTCCAAGAATGGTATTCACAAGCCTAAACTCTACTCTGTCACTTCTTCTTTCTCCACCCCTACTTTAGTTTCTCAAGCCTTACTTGATCCTCATTGGAAAGATGCCATGAATGTAGAGTATCAAGCTCTACTTAAAAATAGCACATGAGAGCTTGTTCCACTGTCCTCTACTATGAATGTTTTGCAGAATAAATGGGTGTTCAAGGTTAAGCAAAAATCAGATGGCTCTCTTGATAAGTTCAAAGCCAGACTAGTAGCTAAGGGGTTTCAGCAAAGTCTTAGTGTTGACTACTTTGAGACATTCAGCCCTGTGGTAAAATCAGTGTCTATTCGCATTGTATTCACTCTTGTTGTCACATTTGGTTGGAAAATACAGCAAGTGGATGTGAATAATGCCTTTTGAAATGGTGATTTGTCCCAACCTGTATATATGCAGCAACCTGAGGGTTATGTTCATCCTCATAAGCCTACTCATGTCTGTATGCTCAAGAAGGCTCTCTATGGATTAAAACAGGCACCTCGGGCTTGGTTTGATAAGCTTAAATCATTTCTTCTATCCGTTGGGTTTCAGGAGTCCTATTCAGACTCTTCATTCTTCTTTTCAAGAAAGGGCAGTCAACTTCTTATCATTTTGGTCTATGTGGATGACCTACTTATTACTGGGGATGATGCTGTAATGGTTGATCATATTATTCAGAAGCTAAACTCTGCTTTCTCTCTGAAACACCTTGATGAATTCAAGTACTTTTTGGGTCTTAAAGCACACAAAACATCTCAAGGTTATCTCCTCAATCAGACCAAGTACATCAACGATCTGCTGCATAAAACAAATATGTATGGCTGCACTCCTTGCCCCACTCCTTACTTCTCCAATCAGAAGCTTAAACTTAATGACAGTCCCTTATTTGCCAACCCTTCCTTATACAGGAGCACCATTGGTGCTCTTCAATACCTAACCATCACCAGGCCTGATCTCTCATTCATTGTCAATAAGTTGAGCCAATTTCTTCACTCCCCTACCTCCAATCATTGGGTTGCTTGCAAGCGGGTTCTAAGGTATCTTAAAGGCTCCAGCTCCACTGGTCTGATTTTTAGAGCATCTCATACTCTTCATCTCACAACCTTTTCTGATGCCGATTGGGGAAGTAATCTTGATGATAGGAAGTCAACAAGTGGTCACTGTGTGTTTTTGGGGGCACAATTTGATTGCCTGGAGCTCCAAGAAACAAAGTGTGGTGGCTAGGAGCTCCACTGAGGCTGAATACAGGGCCCTTGCATATGTTACTACTGAGGTTGTCTGGGTCAAATCTCTGTTTGCTGATCTTGGTTTCAGTCTCAAATCTCCTACTGTGCTTTGGTGTGACAATGAGAGTGTTATCTCTCTTTCTTTGAATCCGGTGTTTCATGCTAAGACCAAGCATATTGAGATCGATGTTCACTATATCAGGGATAAGGTTTGTCAACAGGAAGTAGATGTGCGCTATGTTCCCTCTGAAGACCAAGTAGCTGATACCTTCACTAAACCGCTCTCCATTACCCGTTTTCACTACCTGTGTCTGAAACTCTCTCTTGGAAGTTCCCCCAGTTCAGCTTGAAGTGGGTGTATTGCATTATTAGTATAGTTAACAGTCAGTTTGTTGTTAATAGTTAGTTGTATGGGTAGTTAGTTTTCTGTTATGGTTGTTACATTTCTGTTAAGTTTTCTGTTTCCTTTTCTGTTATCATTTCTTGTATAAATACTTGTATTCCCTGACTAATGAAAGTAAGTAATCTTCATTTCTCTCATATGAATTCTCTCTTTAGTTTAGCTCATTAACACCCTGATGGGATCTTTCATTCCAAAATTGTGCTTTATCTTAATTATATTCCACTGCCGGATAATTGTCAACTGTATAAAAATTAATGGTACAACAATTTCCTTACAGAAGCTAGCCCATAATATATGCTTGGAATTAATATTATAATGTTTACACGTACACTTTAAAATATTTTACTCAATCTTCTTCCATAACGGTATGAGAGCAACAATATCATTGGGGCCGGTAGATACGAAAACCACTTCAAATATGAGAAGCTGAGACGAATTGGTTTGAGTGGAAAAGAAAAAAGAAGAAGAAATGCTTTAAATTTTTCTGCAGAGATATATATTTATGTACAGATGACATATATGATATCTTGATAACGTAAAACTATTTTGTTTATCACAACGAGCAACAAAATAGTATTTTATTCATGTTTAACATATCGTCACATATGAAATTAGTGACAATACTTTCACCGAGAATTATTGTTGCAAGAACGCGATAATGTGCAACTTTGAGTCGTCAATCGTATCCTTCATAATATAAATGGTAAACCAATTCGCAAAACGTCTAATAGAGATACATAATTCAATCGGATTTATATAAGGTTGAATAGAGACTACGTGATAAAATGAGAAAAAAGACTACTTTTTAGTCAAGAAGTCGGTGATTCTTTCGTTTCAATATTAGCAAAACCTTTAATCCGATATTTCCTTAAAATTAACTTGGTGAAATACACTATTTTGTATATTGAAAATAGTATAATACATCTGGCTAAGGACAATGCTCTTTAATATTGAATTTACATCAACATCAACTCATTTTCTTCCATATATTTTCAGGCAAGTGTTCAAACAAATTCATCATAAGTAGGAGGAAAAACACTTTGACTTCCTTTCATTATTTTTTTATTTTAATGTATGACAAAAATGCAAAGTGGACCACGTTACGAAAACATTATTTCACAAAATGGGCCTACTTTGATTTTGGTATTGAGTTTTGATTGGGGTGTTCCGGATCTACCTTACGGATTTAGATCAATAAGACGATCTGATAATAGTCCTTCACAATAAAACATGGAGCTTCTAACATGTTAATAACGACAATTTTGTAATTAAAATTATCAAAATTAAATGTTCAATAAGATCGATCTTTCCTTTTTGACAAAAACTTGGGATGTTCGTATACTTTTTAAAAACATTTTATAAGTTGTTAAATAATATATATTAGGATCTTATAATTAATTTGAGTTAAATAAACGTGTAGGAGTTTGTGTAAACCCACCTAGGCATAGGTGGTGTTCGTTTAAAAAAATATATTCTAAATTGATTAAAATTTAAAACCTTTCAATATTTATCAAGTGAAGGGTTCAAAACTTAATAGCAATTTGCTATACAATATGTACCAACAAGTCAATATTCAGAAATTGATCATCCTTCAATATATATAATCATATAACTTACTCTTTTAATTTAATCTAAGAAAAACACACTTATATATATAACCGCATTGGAAAGATCCAACAGAACAGGCCATCAAACAGTCTTAAAAAGGCAGCTGTGGGACAACTATCTAAGTAGTCTGCCAAGTTTTAGAAGGGACCAGTTGCCAGAACGGATAAGGAAAAAGGATCAGTTCAAAGAAAGTCGGGACAAACATACACGCATTGATAGAAACCGGGACATACTGCCAATAATCACAAGCGCAAAAAAAAAGGTGATTGTGATGTGGCGATGTCAAGATCAAGATTGAGGATTGCCCGAAATATGAGGACAGAAACAAGCAGGTGCAGCCACAGAGATCGGGCAATGTACAGGGTAATCGGGCGAGGATACCCGCTCGAGCATTTGCACTAGCCGGGCATGAGGCTCCAGAGGCAACAAACGTGGTGGAAGGTACGCTTATAGTATCTGACCACTATGCTAAAGTGTTGTTTGACCCTGGATCATCGCATTCATTTGTCGCACCGCATTTTGTACACAAGTTGCATGCATGCATGGAATATATGCATATATATCTAGAAGTATCAACTCCTATGGGCACAAGCCAGATAACTGATATTATCTATAATGCACGCGAAGTTAAAATTGATGATATAAATTTCCCTGCCAATTTGATCTTATTACCTATATCCGAATACGATGTGATACTGAGAATGAACTGGTTATCTGCACACCATGCACAGATGGACTGCCATCGCAAGTCCATTAAACTATGTGAACCCGGAAAGCTCGAAGTAGAAATTTTGGGAAAGGCACGAGTTAAGATTGCCCCAATTATTTCAGCAATGAAAGCGAAGAAGGCAATCGCTAGAGGGGCACAAGAGTAATTGGCGTTTGTAATTAACAAACCCAAGGTTGAGACACAAATTCACTAAGTGCCTATAGTATCGGAATACACAGATGTATTTCCACAAGAACTCACCACTGTCCCTCCATATAAGGAAGTCGAGTTCACCACCGAGGTATTACCGAGAACCGTCCCGATTGCTAGAATGCCGTATATGATGGCTCCTATCGAGTTTCAAGAATTGAAGACTCAATTACAGAAGTTGATAGATATAGGATTTATCCGACCAAGTACGTCTCCATGTGGAGCACCGGTACAATTCGTCAAGAAGAAGGATGGCACATTAAGACTGTGTATAGATTACCACGGTCTTAATAGCGTGACCATCAAGAACAAATATCCCCTCCCGAGGATAGACGAACTGTTCGATCAGCTTCAAAGAGCGACAGTGTACTCGAAGTTTGATTTACAACAAGGATATTACCAACTAAAGATCTGTTAAGAAGACGTTTCTAAAACCGCATTCCAGACTAGGTATGGACACTACGAGTTTGTAGTGATGCCTTTCGTTCTGATGAATGCGCCTGCAGTGTTTATGGATCTGATATATCGAGTCTTTTGACCCTACTTGGATCAGTTCATAGTGATATTCATTGATGACATACTCGTATACTCTAAGTCTAGAGAAGTGCACGAACATCATCTGAAAATCGTTTTAGAGACACTACGAGAGCATAAGATGTATGCCAAGTTCAGTAAGTGTGAATTTTGGCTTAGTGAAGTCACATTCTTAGGACACATAGTATCCAGTAATGGGATCGCAGTAGATCCTTCGAATGTACAAACACTGGTTGAATGGAAACAACCCGAGTCAGTAACTAAGATCAGGAGCTTTTTATGATTGGATGGATATTATCGGAGATTTATCAAGGATTTCTCTAAGATAGCCAGACCACTCACTCAACTGACCCACAAGAAAGTCAAGTTCGAGTGGAACGACAAGTGCGAGGCTAGTTTCCAAGAACTGAAGAAACGACTTACTACAGCTCCAGTCTTAGCCCTTCCGAGGGGAACAGAAAGCTTTGTCGTTTATAGTGATGCGTTAAAAGAAGGACTAGGACCAGTACTCATGCAAGAAGTAAATGTCATTGCTTATGCATCACGGAAGCTCAAACCGTATGAGGCCCATTACCCGACGCATGACTTGGAATTGGCAGCGATAGTATTTGCATTAAAGAAGTGGAGGCACTATCTCTACAGAGTAACGTTCACGGTTTTCACATATCACAAGAGCCTTAAGTATCTATTCTCTCAGAAAGATCTCAATCTGAGGCAACGAAGATGGATGGAGTTAATTGAGGATTATTACTTTAATATTCAATACCATCCCGAGAAGGCTAATGTAGTAGCCGACGCCTTGAGCAGAAAGTCGAGTTTAGCCAGACTAATGATTCGAGAGTGGAAATCATTAGAAGAATGAGAAATTGGAATCCGACGAGAACTAATACTCAAATTACATGTGCTAACATTTCGGTTAAACCTAATCTGCTAAACGAGATCAAGGCAGCACATGAGACAGATGTAAATCTTCAAAAGTTGAAAGAGAAGATACTTAAAGGAGAGAGACCAGAATTCTCGATACCCAAAAATGGGATTATTAGATTCAAAAATCAAGTATGTGTACCGAATGACGAGCAGATAAGAAATAGAATCATGGCAGAGGCACATCGCTCGAAGTACACTATACATCCTGGAGGAAACAAGATGTATAAAGACTTGTAACGGAATTATTGGTGGGTAAACATGAAGAACCAGGTAGCGGAGTTCGTTGCGAGATGTTTAACTTGTCAACGAGTAAAAGCAGAACACCAATGACCATCTGGTTTACTGCAGCCATTGAGGATTCCCGAGTGGAAATGGGAACATATAACGATGGACTTCGTGACGGACCTACCAAAGACCAGAGGAGGTTATGATGTTATATGGGTAGTTGTAGACCGACTCACAAAATCTGCACACTTCGTACCCATCAAGAAGACTGACAGCTTGCAGAAACTCGCGCAGATTTATATCCGAGAGATCATTCGATTGCATGGAGTACCCGTCGACATAGTATCAGACAGAGACCCGAGGTTTGTCTCTAGATTTTGAAAGTGCTTGCACGAGGAATGGGGTATCTCACTAAGTTTCGGCACAACAGCACACCCACAAACCGAGGGACAATCTGAGCGAACAATTCAAACCCAGGAAGATATGTTGAAAGCCTGCACGTTGGATTTCCAAGAAAGTTGGGATTCGCACTTACCGTTGGCCGAGTTCGCCTATAATAACAGTTATCAGGCCACGATTGGGATGGCACCCTATGAGGCACTATATGGGCAAAAGTGTAGATCCCTACTACACTGGGAGATTGATGACCAATGTACTCCAAAAGGGAAACGAAAGCCTCTCTCGATTCCAAAGGTTGACCTAGTTCAGGAGGCCATGGAGAAGGTCAAACTGATCAAAGAATGGATCCGCAAGGCTCAGAGCCCCCAGAAGAGTTATGCGGACAAGAGGAGAAAGGATTTGGAATTTGAAGTCGCGGATGAAGTATTTCTCAGACTCTCTCCATGGAAAGGATTGATCAATCCGAAGAAAGGAGGCAAGTTGAGTCCGAGATATGTTGGACCTTACAAGATTTTGCAGAGGATCGAAAGTTAGCCTACCAACTCGAGTTACCAGCACAATATGCGGGGATGCACGACGTATTACACGTCTCAAGATTGAAGAAGTATCGACCAGATCCCGAGCATATCATCATTCATGATACTCCTCCTCTGATGGAGAATTTATCCTACACTGAGAAGCCGATCCAGAGTACTGACCGGCAGATACGTTAGTTGCGTAAAAGAGAGATTCTGATGGTTAAAGTGGTGTGGCAGAACTACAACCGAGATGAAGACGCAACGTGGGAGATGGAAGAAGACATGAGGAATCAATATTCAGAGCTATTCTTAAGAGAATTTGGAGACCAAATTCTTTTAATGAGGGGAGGATGTGAAGCCATCGATTTTTATTCGAGCGTGTATTTATTTCACTTATTGTCTATTTACTATTTTGACTATTTTACCATGCCACTTTGACGGGTAAATATTAATAATAAATATATTTTCGCATTTACTTTCATTTTAATTATTACTTGTGATTATGATCCTTTATTAATTCTATATCATATTAATGATCATTTGATTAATCATTAATGTTATTTGTGCATTTATTGGTCACCTTAGAATTTTAAAAGACTATTTATTTTAGAGACTTATACCTTATAGAATTAAGAATTTGATTTAGAATAAGTGATCATGAGACTTATAGGTGATCAAGGAAATTACTATTTATTTTGGAGATTGATATTATTCATCTATTATCATCAATTTTGGGGCAAAACAAAAATATATGGATACCACATGATCAACCATAGTGGACGGCCATGATGGTCATTTTAGTGTAGAAACATCTCCCAACTCTTGTACACTTACACCTTATATTATACATCTTGTGTATAATTACACCATATTACAAACCTTATACACATTATCTTATACCTCAATTCTTTAATATTATTTTTCCCAACATATTCCCACCCACATTTAATTAACCCATTCAAATATTCCCTCACCAAACACCATGCAAGCCTTGATTATGCCCATACTTTGACTCACCTTTTGTTTCCCATGCAAGAACATGTTGCAAGCCTCAACAACACAAATTTTCCACATCTTCCCTCTCCAGTTTTCTGCCACTTCATGACTTAGTAGGAGAGATTTTCCTTTGTTTTGTTTGTTTCATTTCTCATTCTCCCAACTCACTAATTCTCTCCAATTTCTCTCTAGAATATTATTTCTTCTTCCTTCTCTTCTTCATTCAACACTTAGCCAAAAAAATTACAAGAACCTTCTTCCCATCTCATAAAATTCGAACCAACCATACTAACAAGGTAAGAATTTTGTTCTTCAATTCATATCATCTAGCTACCTCTTTTCACTTCTTGACTTAAGTTTATTTTTTGATTTTGAGGTATACTTAGAAGACCTTGAAGATATTAAGAGCATTGGTACTATCTTGAAGAGGACTTCAAGACTTTGAAGAAATTGTGAAGAATTGGACTATAAGGTAAGAAATTGGATTCTAGTTCATTTTCCCTCTTTATTTTCTTCATATTTTAACACCCCTTTCTCATTTTTGAGAAATAGGGGCTGACCTTGAGAGATTTCCTTGAGGGTGAGCAAGACCTTCAATTTTGAAGCCATTACTAGTCTCATTTTACCTACTACACAAGGTATGTGTAGTTTTTACCAATTTCTTCACCTCTTTCTTTTTCTTCTTAATTTTTACCTCATTTTTCTAACTCTTATTTTTTGGCATTTCTTGACTTAGGGTCTGTCCTAAGTGAGTTTAATTCAAAGTTGTGAAATTTATCCTTTTATTTCACAACTATCCAATTTTTAAGGTGGGTGGAGAAATCCTTTCAACTCCTAGGTGTTTTTCTTTAAAATGCATGTAGAACTTATTTCTTGAGAACTTGATATATATATTATGTATTGCATGTTAATTTTAAGTATAAAGTTGTGAGAATTCTCATGTGTTGCTCAAAAATGCTATTTATTGCAATTTAGGTGCATGCATGTACATTTTGATGATGTATTTGATGAATTATTGGATGAAATGTATATGCATTGTTATGATTCTTGATATTCATGTTTTATTTGACTTATAACCTGTAAAAGTCGAGCATAATTGAATAAACCTGAATATTTGGACTTAAAATGCAAAAATGGCAAATTGGTGGACTTAATTGCAAGAAAATAAAATTTAAGGGACCCCTCTATAATTTTTGATTTTTGGGACTGTACTCAGGTTCAAAAATGATATTTGGATATATTAATAAAGTTTTAAAAGTTTTGAGATAAATAAAATCAACCCTTAAAAGCCCAAGGACTAGATTGTAAAATTTTAGAAGTTTAAGGGCTAAATTGCAATTTTCGAAACTGTACCAGCCCACTATTTTACAATTTGAAATTTTAACTTTTAGGGGACTGTAAATAACATATTTTAAGAGTATTCCAAAAATCCAAGTGTTTAGAGCTTGGAATGTAATTTTATAAAAATTGAGGGACCAAATTGTAAAAGATTAAACTTGAGGACCAAAATAAACTTTCCAGGACTTATATAGTACATGTACTTGGAAATACAATTTTAACTATAACTTTATGATATTTTGAACTCAAGGTTCAAATTTCATAACAATTGGAACCCTGAAAGCCTTAAAGGCAATTATTTTAAAATGGGACAAAAATGAGATTTTCAAAAGTTAAGGAACCTATACTTATTTCTTTTTAAAACTATTTTTTTCCCAATATCCCACTGACCTTAGTGACATTTTACAACTAGAATCACATTACAATCCCTTCCGGTTTGTGAGATCCAATTATTTTATGCTTAGGGCCCGAAATGATAATTTTAACAAATTTAGGGCCAATGTGAGAATTTTATAAAAACTCTACTTCAAAACTTTAAAAACCTGAATTTTTGAATAATTTAAAGAATTCAAGAACTGACCTCATAATGTTTCGAGGTCGGGACATTTATTTATTTAATTTTTAACTCCAAAAGTATTGGTTTTTATAAAATGGGTCTAATTGTAAATTTTTCTTTTAACAAGGACCTAACTCAAATTATTTTATTTTAAGAACAGCCCTGGAACCTCTGACTTACAATAATATTTTAAAATATTGTATTTTCTCAACAATCCCTTGACTTATCGGATCGTCTTGACTGATTAATACGCGTTCGCCGGGCGACATCCTCGTCTTGCGGTTCTGAATCTACAACGGGACTTATGTCCCACCTAATTCTTCAAGACATCGAAGATTACTTATCCTCTTGATAGTTATCTTCATCCAAATTACTCCACCAACGCCAATAAATGTCATGTGCGATTTTCGAAAATTTTCCTGAACTGCTTCCCTGATTCAATATACTCGATTGCATGGTTGACATCATGTACTTGTATTATTTACTGCCTAAGTCAGCTTGGTGTGTCGAACTCACAGTCGGAATGGATACGTCGGGGATGGAACTGGGCAGCTCGGCTGTTATTCCACTCTCCGGCCCCATCGTCCTAATCCCGCAACTGAGGGATGGAGTTTGTCCTAGAGAAGCGGGTCGTAGTACTTGAGGTATAATCATGATTATAACAACCCGGGCCTAGCTAGCTCTGTGTGGATTTGTCTTTGCCTATGGAGCGATAAGGTGACAGGTCTTGGACCATCTTGCTCGGGGAGTTACAAGAAAGAACGAAGGAATCACTGTCGGACCCATTTGGTTGGCGCTACAAATCCGTACGCAACCGCTATTTGTTTTGCATTGGTTGGCGCTACAAATCCGTATGCAACCGCTACTTGTCTTGCATGGATTGGTGTTACATTCCGTACGCAATCCTACCTGTCTTGCTTGAATCAGATAGTGCCTGTATGGCCACGAACTGTTTCATCAAAATTGTATAAGTATATTATTTTAAGTATATATGTCACGATGCTTGTGAACTGTGTGTGAAACCACGCATCATGGCTCACGCATTTTTCATACAATAGTTTTCTTGCATTAACTATATATATCGCTACACTTGCACACGACCACCCCATCCACTAAGAATTTTTATCTCATACCCTCCTGTTTTCTAACGGCTACATGAGGAGTACGTTAAAGATGCCGAACTTGCCACAGACTGATTTCCCATGTTCCGTCTGTTGGACTTGCTTCCTTTTATTGTTGTTGTTGGACTTGTTTCTTTTGCTTCTGCTGATGTTGGACTTCCTTTTATTCAGTTTTTTTTTATTTCGGACCGTAACTTAAGAGCGTAGGACCCTTTGACACTTAAGTTGTGATTCGATACATACTTTGTTTCTTTTGTTGGACTGTAAGCTTATTTTGGATACTTCGGTTGGGTTGTATTTGTAATTTGCACCGTACTTGTAGTTTATTTCCGCTGCTTTAAACTCTGTTTCATTTGGGATTATGTTATCATTTGTCTAGACTGTTTGGTTTATTTCTGTTTAAGTTGTTGATTGTCGTCGCATCCCCGTCTGGGGCGTGACAGAAAGCAATAATAAAAACTGATTAAGTAACAATGTGTACTAAATAAGCAGCAAATTAAGTTGAACGATTGTATCAAATATCTACATTTTACTAGGTATAATGGATTAGAACGATGAAGGTTCTCAAAAAAGATGAACAATTTAATCTGTTGTGTATGTGTGTAAATGTGGGGTGAGAGAATAATCAATTTTTTCTAGGGATGGAAAAATCTCTGTGGGGAACCATCCTCGTTGGTACCCGTATAAAATGGGACAGGAAATTTCCGATTAATTCGGGGATGGGTGCGGAGACAAATATTCCCCACTTTTCTGAAAATCGGGGATGGGACGGGGATGGTATTAATATTCCCCGTCCCTTCCCCGATTAGATAATATGGAGATTCCATGTCCCCTCCTCATCCCCATTCACCGAAATATATATATATATATATATATATATATATTATTTATCTATTATTAATATATATTATTTATCTATTATTATTTATGTTTATTTTTTTCTATTAAATCTTAAAATTTATGTGTTTTATATTAAAATAGCTTTTTATTTTTAAGATTACAAGAATTTATATTATGAAATTATTGTATTTAACTCAATTATTAAGGTACTTATTGTGGAATTATTATAAGACTAGTGATTCATGATATTTTTATTTATTTTAATTATTGACTTTTATAAGTAAAAAAATTATAGATTTTTTGATTAATAAATACAAAACGGGGACCTCGATTCTCTGTGGGAACCCCATTCCCGAATGGGGATTCCCCATTCTCGTACCAGATGCCCAAAATAGGGAATGATACATGGATGGTATTTGAAATAGGAGTTGGGGACGGGGTAGGTTTGTCCCATACTAGCCCTGTCCCCACCCATTGTCATGCCTAATCTTTTCCATATATGTTTATTAATCACCCATTATCATCAATATTTTGAGTTTTTTTGTTGACTAATTTACCCTTAGAAATTTCTAATTAGGTAAGAAATATAGATAAAATGGTTTAATTTGTGTTGTGAATTAAAAGAGATCGACAGACAGGATGTGTCTTTACGTACTTATCCCAGAATGCTGGATTCATATAACCCAACTGCTATATATATATATATATATATATAAATATATATATATATATATATATATATATATATATGATGTGGATCAAATATATCCTCCTACTTGGGGTGAGTCCATGGGGACACATCCTAACCATAGATCAACAATTTTGGGTGGTCCAGATTTTTAGGGTTTTTTTATGTTTATTTTTTTGTTTCAGCAATTAAAAAGGGTGGGGTGGTAATTTGGCACTTTAGAATCAGTTACTAAGATTTCATTCCCTCTTTCACGCGATTTCACCCACTCATCACGCATACTCTCTCTCCAAGTTTCGCCAAAAAAATTTATCTGTTGCTTATGTAGTATAGAGTTGTTGCTTATGACTTGCTTATGTAGTTAGTGTATCTGTGATGCATGTGTAGTGTATATTCGTTGCTTATGTAGTATATGCTTATCGCTTATGTAGTATGGGTTTGTTGCTTATGACTTGCTTATGTAGTTAATGTATTCGTGGTGCATACGTAGTGTATATTTGTTGCTTATCTAATATAGACTTGTTGCTTATGTAGTATGAGTTTGTTGCTTATGACTTGCTTATGTAGTTAATGTATCTGTGGTGCATACGTAGTGTATATTCGTTGCTTATG
Source organism: Rehmannia glutinosa (assembly GCA_016081115.2). Taxonomy (NCBI): domain Eukaryota; kingdom Viridiplantae; phylum Streptophyta; class Magnoliopsida; order Lamiales; family Orobanchaceae; genus Rehmannia; species Rehmannia glutinosa. The sequence goes on along the minus strand of CM071934.1, from coordinate 27,644,136 downwards.
TAGTATAGGCTTGTTGCTTATGTAGTATGGGTTTGTTGCTATGACTTGGTTATGTAGCTAATGTATTCGTGGTGCATACGTAGTGTATATTTGTTGCTTATGTAGTATAGATTTGTTGCTTATGACTTGCTTATGTAGTTAATGGTATATAAAAACATAATGACATATCTACACAAGCAACAAATTACATCTTCATAAGCAAACTTCGAACTGAAGTCAAGCTCTAGCAACTATGGCAAATTGTCTGCAACTTTTTTCACACAATAGTGCGTTGAAGTAGAAGGATGAATGATTTCTCACAGTAGTGAGCTGAAGAAGAATGAGGATGATTAAGGAAGATGAGATTTGTTCACGTTGAATTTGACGTGAGATTTGGATAGATTGTGTAATCATAATGTGAACAGAATCCCATGAATATTGGGTAATTTTGTAGGATGACTAATTTACCCCTTTCTTTAATTACCAACACTTAATCTGAATTTTTAGCTCTAAAATCACAACCATTGAAAAATCTAGATATGTGGCTAGGATTGGTCCCTATGAGAATTTTCATTATTTGGAAATGTTTTTAAAAAACCTGACTGTTCACTTCCCTTGATTTAAGGGATTGGATATCTGATATGAGATCTCCCGCTATTCAGTTATTATACATATGCATCATATTGATTCTAAATTTGCAATATGTTGCCATTACATATGCATCAAAATGAACCTAATTATGCAGTAAATTTTCAATAATATGAGCAATATATGTATCTGAAAATGCAATTTATTCAAACCAAATATGCATTATATCGAGCATTATTCAATAACTAGGTATGCATTGTGTTACAGTTATATATGCATTAAACAACAAATAATTATGCATCAAACAATGACTAACTACGAATTATCTCATAATTACATATGCATCAAATAACAACTAACTATGTGTTGCCTCATAAATATATATGGGTCAAGCAACAATTAACTTAACATTATATCATTATTATCTATGCACCAAAAATATGAATATGCAATATATTATAATCGTGTATGCATTAGACAACAACTGAGTGTGTAGTGTCTGATAATTATTTATGTAGTATTTTTATTCTAAATTTTCATTAGAGTCACAATAATTATGTTATGCGTAACAGAGGGTTTATGAGAGAGAGAGAGAGGGATAGAGATTTGATTGCGGAATTTGAGGATGATTTTTGTGGATTGATATATGTATGTAACGTAACTCATATTGTTTTATTTTATTTCCATATTTATTTACCCGTAATTTGGGATGGAAATAGTTTAGGCTACCCAACAGGGTTCTATGGCCCAGCCTACTAAGGGCTTGGCCTATTTAACAATTAGGTCAGGCTTAAGCCTTTTATATAGTCTATTTAAATAGTTGAGCCAGACCCAGGCTTTTAAAAAAGCCTTTTAAGCTCAATAGTCCGGTCTATTTAAAGCCTACATATATAATATATATAAATAAATGATATTATATATAATATATGTGTCTATTATATTATATATACATACTGAAGATATAAATTATATAAAAAAATTACATATATCTTATATATAAATATAATATAACAACACTAATTATACACTTATTTGGATTTGTTATTGTTATGGACTTATCGGATATTGTATCATCATATTTATGTACTTTGGAGATGTTGAGTAATGGATTCTATTGTCATGATTATTGTGGTTTTTTCATTATGAATCTTTTGTTTATTTCATTACGAATCTTGTATTGACTATCATGGGATTGTCGTGTGCTTTTTGTAGTTTACAATTTTTTTTTGAAATGGACTTTGATAGGCTTAAACAGACTTTAAATAGGTCCAAACTTGGCCTTTTTACTTAAAAAGGTCAAGCAGAGCCTATTGAAAAAGCATATTACAGATAATAGGCCAGGCATGGGCCCAAACGCAATAAAGCAGGTCCAGGCCTTCCAACTCAAAGCTCAGCTTGGCCATTTTTACCACTACCCGTAATGGTAAGGAGGTTACATTTTATTGTGATTTTACAGTGTTACCTTTTTGTGATTAAATTAAATATTTAATCTAATTTTATTTATTCTAATCTCAGTCATCAATTTTTTAATGGGAGCGGTTGTGATTAGTCTTTATGGTCTCACGGTAAGAGTGTATAGTGTGAAGCCCCGATTTTTTTCCGAGCTTATAATTGATCCTTATTGTCGTTTATACTTTTGATCGACTATTTTACCGCGTCATTTTGACGGGTAATTATTAATAATATATACATTTTGTATTTTATTTTATTTTACTTAATTACTTGTGATCATGATCATCATTAATTCTATTTTGCATTTATGATCACTTGGTTGATCATTATTACTATTTTTGTATTTATTAGTCACCTTAGAATTTTAAGAGACTATTTATTTTAGAGACTTTTACCTTATAGAATTAAGATTTTGATTTAGATTAAGTGATCATGAGACTTACAAGTGATCAAGAAAATCACTAATTATTTTGGAGATTGATATATTTCATCTATTATCATCAAATTTGGGACAAAAAAAATATGGAATTATCATAATGCCCTTAGTATGGACGGCCATGAAGAAATTTTTGGAGTAAAAATATCATCCAACTCTTGTACACCTACACCTTATAAAGTCATCTTGTGTATAATTATATTATTAATTCCAACATTATACACATCATCTTATACCACAATTTTTTTATCATTAATTCCCCAACATATTCCCACTCACATTTAACTATTCCATTCAAACATTCCATTCAAACCTCCCATCTTGTGCACATACCTTTGACTAACATTTTGCCTCCCATGCAAGGAGCAAGTTACAAGCTTGAAATTTTTTTTCTTCCTCTCACTCCCTATCACACTGCCATATGGCTGATTTTTGCAAGTAATTGAAACATTTCACCAACACAAATTACACCAAGTCTTGCAAATTCTCCTCCCTCTCACTTAAATTCTTCTTCTTCTTTCTTAAAGACTTAACCACAAAAAATTCAAGAACTTCCCTTACATCAACAAGAAAATTCGAACCTGCACTATACCAAGGTAAGAAATTTTATCTTCAATCCATTTTTTTGATATCACATAGTTCACCACTTCCACCTTCTTAACTTAAGTTTGAATTTGATTTGGAGATACATTTAGAAGACTTTGAAGATTAGAGCTTGACATCATTTTGAAGAAGGATTTCAAACTTGAAGAAGAACTAGTAGAGGAATTTGGACTACAAGGTAAGAATTGAGTACTAGACCCTTCTTTCCTCTTCTTTCTATTTTTTTCAAATTTTAACACCCCTTTTTCATTTTTGAGAAATAGGGGCTGACCTTAGGTGATTTTGGAGTTGAGCCAAAATTTCCAATTTTTAAGCTTCAACTAGTCTCCAAACACCTACTCCACAAGGTAAAGTGTAGTCCTTCTCATTTCCTTATTTCCTTCTTTTTTTCCTTAATTTTTCTCTCATTTTTCTAACTTCAAATTTTTGATATTTTTTGAATTAGGGGCTGACCTAAGAAGCCTCATCCAAAAATTGTGAAATTATCCTTTTATTTCACAATTTCCAATTTTAAGGTGGGTGGAAAAAATATTTTCCAACTATTAGGTGTTTTATTAAAATGCATGTAGAAAATTTGATCATGAGCCTTGAGATATATATAATCTATTGCATGTCAATTTTATGTATCAAGTCATGAAAATTCTCAAGAGTTGCTCAAATTTGCTATTTATTGAATTTTAGGTGCATGCATGTGCAATTTAATGTTTTAATTGATGAATTCTTGTATGTATTAGACATGCATGTGTATGATCTTTAAAATCTATGTTTTGGATGCCTTATAACCTGGAAAAGTCGAGCATAATTGATTAAATTTCAAATTTGGACTTAAAAATGTAAAAATGGAAAGTTGGTGGACTAAATTGCAAGAAAATGAAAGTTAAAGGACCCCTCTGCAAATTTCGAAATTTGGGACTGTACTCAGGTTCAAAAATGACTTTTGGACATTTTAATAAAGTTTTAAGAGTTTTAAGATAAATAAAATCAACCTTTAAAAGCCCAAGGACTAGATTGTAAAATTTTGAAAGTTTAAGGGCTAGTTTGCAATTTTTAAAACTGCACCAGACCTAAACTTTAAAATTTGAAATTTTTACTCTTAAGGTACTGGGAATTACATATTTTAAAAGTATTCCAAAAATCCAAGTGGTTAGGGCTTGGAAAGCAATTTTACTAAAATGGAGGGACTAATGTGTAAAATACTAAACTTGAGGACCCAAATGAAATTTCCAGGACTTATGCAGCCCATGCACCTGGAAGTACTAACTTAACTATAATTTAATTATATTTTGGATCCAAGGTTCAAATTTCATAACAATCGGACCCCTAAAAGCCTTAAAGGCAATTATTTCAAAATGGGATAAAAATGATATTTTTAAAAGTTAAAGGATCTACACTTATTTCTTTTAAAAACTGCTTTTGTCCCAATATCCCACTAACGTTAGTGAAAAGTTCCAACTGGAATCACATTAAAAGCCCTTCCGGTTTGTGAGTTCCGATTATTTTAAACTTAGGGTCCGAATTGGCAATTTTTACAAATTTGGGGCCAATGTGAGAATTTTATAAAAACTCGACCTCATATCTTTAAAAACATGAATCTCTGAACAATTTAGAGAATTTAGGAACTGACCTCATAATTTTTCAAGGTCGGGATATTTATTTATTCAATTTTTAACCCCAAAAGTGTTGGTTTTTACAAAACGGGGCTAAATTACAATTTTTTTTAAAGGACCTAACTCAAATCATTTTCTCTTTTACTAAAATAGCCATGGGCCCTGTGATTGGAGATTTAATTAAAGTATTTTACTTTCCTAAAAACCCTTGACTTATCAGATCAATTTGACCGAGTAATACCCGATCGCAGAGCGACTTCCTCGCCTTGCGATTTTGAATCTATAACGGGACTTGTGTTCCACCCAATCTTTCAAGATATAGAAGGTTGCTTATCCTTCTGATAATCATCTTCATCCAAAAACTCCACCAACGCCAAAATTGCTACTCGCGAATTTTCAAAAATTTTCCTAAACTGCTTCCCTGAATCAATAATACTCGACTACCTGGTTGACTGCCTGTACTTGTAATTTCCTTCCTGCCTGAGTCAACTTGGTGTGTCGAGCTCACGATCGGAATGGATACGCCGATGGGAACCGGCAGCTCGGCTGCTATTCCACTCTTCCGGCCCCATCGTCCTAATCCCGCAACTGAGGGACGGAGTGTCCAAGGGAAGCGGGTCATAGTACTTGAGGTATAATCATGATTATGACAGATTCGAGCCTTGCAAGCTACACTGTGGATTTTGTCTTTGCCTATGGAGCGATAAGGTGCCGGTCTTGGACCATCCTACCTGGGGAGTTACAAGGAAGAACGAAGGAATCGTTGTCTGACCCACACTATTCCGGAGTTATCGGACTCGTTTGGTTGGCGCTACAAATCCGTACGCAACCGCTACTTGTTTTGCATTGGTTGGCATTACATTTCCGTACGCAACCATTATTTGCCTTGCATGGGATTGGCGTTACATTTCCGTACACAATCCTACTTGTCTTGACTGAATCACATAGTGCTTGTGTGACCATGAACTGTTTTCTCAAACTGTATAAGTATATTACTTAAATATATTTATCACGACGCTTGTGGACTGTGTGTGAATTCATGCATCATACTCACACATTTTCATATAACTGTTTTCTCACATTAACTATATTGCGCCACACTTGCACACGATCACCCCATCCACTGAGATTTCTGTCTCATCCCCACCTATTTTCTAACCTTAGATGAGGATTTCGTTGAAGATGCGGAACCGGCCCTGGATTGAGACCTTGTACTCCGCTTGTTGGATTTACTACTTCTTTTTGTTGTTGATTGGACTCTTTTCTTATGTTGTTGTCGGACTCTTGTATTTCTTTCCATTCCAGTTTGTATTTCTTTCCATTCTCTGTAAGTTGTAATTGTACTTGTTATTTTCTTTTCCGCTGCTATTTAGACTCTGTTTCATTGGGTTCTCGTTGATATTTGTCTGGACTGTTTGGTTATTGTATTTAAGTTGTGGATCGTTCGTCGTGTCCCGTTTGGGGCGTGATGATTGCGATGGGTATCGAGCTCGGCTAGTAAGATGGAAACTTACACCGAGCCGACCCAGATAGGACCCTCGGCCTGTTTTGGGTAGTACTGCGACTTGACCAATTAAGTGTGAAATCGATTTCAAATTGGCATAGAACCGTCTTATTGATATTTGAACTAAGTTAGAACGCATGTTTTGAGATTTCATAATCATACTTGTTTTGACTTAGTTGCTTCTTGACTGATTTTCCTTATTTGTTCTTTCCTTATTCTCTCCCTATCTTTCTTCTACCTTTGACTGATCTGCCTTAGTTTTTTTTTATCAGGATGGATCCGGTGCCTCCTTCATGGTGGGATGTTTTCCATGCACGTGCTGAGCGGGAATATTATAGGGCACTGATGATTCACTGGCACCGGAAGAGTGATCGCGCGACCACAGAGCTAGCCCAGGAGCGCCAGCGAATAGGGACCTGGCTCAGCGCTTGGCGAGGAGCCAAGATGAAAAGAGCGAGCCGACCATCGTCATCAAGGACCGCGACAACACCATAAGAGCGGGAGGACCAAATACGAGTATCCGAGCGCCGGATAACATGCGAGAGAAGATGAAAATGGCAAGTGACGGCCGCCGAAAATGGGAGATTGACGCCTTGACCTATCCCGCGACACCGTCGAGCGCTTGGAGGAGACCCTCATCAAGCGGATGATACAGATCATAGAGGACCTTACACAGGCCCTAGCTCGAGAGACGCCGACCGAGGTCGCTGGCGCCTAATGCTCGGCCATTGCCACCACCCGAGGTGGAGCCCGTGCACCGATGTCGAGGAGGATCCCGAGGAGGATCCAGTCGACATTGGAGAGCCGGAGGCACCCAAGGCTGCTCCACTCGATGAGGCTCAGGGATTCGAGCAGTGGTTGGACTTCGTGGATTGGCCCGAGGTTGAGGCGCCACCTCAGCCCGACCCAGCCCCGATTATGGACATAGCTGCGAGCTACGATGATGGCGATCTCACTGATTAGTTAGTTGATTGTTAGTTTGTACTTCTGTTGTTGTAGTCGCGTATTCCAGTGTTGTACCTTATTTTCTATTGTACTAGATTCAGATGTATTTTGGTTCTGATGTATCTTGACTCAGTATTCTACTGTTGTACTATGGGTGTATTCAAGTTTTACATTAATGGATATGCCTTTTGCTATTTATTCAGTGTCTTGTGTTTGTAGTTTCTTTCCCCTGCGATATCACTTGCTTTACGCAATAATCATTGTATTCATTTACTCGTGAATCGCAACTAACGCTTCAAGATACAGAATGGCCGAACATCGAGGACGTGGGAGACCTCGTCGCATTCCACGAGGGGTTGATGATGTACCCAGGGACCGGGTACCCTCTCCTGAATTACCACCGCCTCCTCAACCTGCTGCAGGAGACAATTTGACCGCACAAGCTTTACAGCAAATACTGGTTTTTATGAGGCAACAGACAGAGCCTCAACCCCGTGCTCCCGAACCCGCCAGAGAGGCGAACGATCGCACGTTGGAGCAATTTTTGCGGTTCGACCCACCAGCCTTCTTGGGAGAGCCGGACGATTTAAAGGCAGAAGAATGGGTAGAGAAGTTGGAGAATATCTTCAATGCTCTCCAATACTCAAACGAGCAGAAAGTCACACTCGTCGTATTTCCCGAATCGGGCCGCTAGAGACTGGTGGAGGGCAGTTGAAAGGAGATGGGAACATGACCGGGTAGTTAGAACATGGGGAAATTTCTTGGCTGAGTTCAATTAACAGTACATTCCACAGGTTGTGAAAGAAGCGTGCCGAGATGAATTCCACAGATTGAGGCAAGGGAACCTGATCGTAGCTCAAGATGAGTCCAAATTTCACCGATTGTCCAAGTATGCTCGGGGGACAATCGATGATCAAGAGGATAAGCTTTACAAGTTCACTCGAGGATTGAAATCGAAACTTCGAAACAGTTGTTGATCGTTGAATCGACAACCTACTCACCGCTGTAAAGGCAAACTCTCCGCATTGAGTCGTGATCGAACCGTATTGGGCATATTCAGCAGAATAGGCCATCGAATGATCTTAAGAGGACAATCATGGGGAGCCATCTAAACCGCCTGCTAAGTTTCAGAAAGGACCAATTAACAAAACAGATAAAGGAAAGAGACCAGTACAAGGAAAGCCGGGTCAAGTGTGTGCACATTGCTAGAAACTGGGACATACTGCCAACGACTGTTGGCGTAAACAAGGAAGGTGTTTGCGCTGTGGTAGTAATCAAGACTACCGCAAGAAGATTGCCCAAGTACAATGACCGAACCAAACAGACGCAGCCACAGAAGCTGGGAAATGGCCTGGGTAATCGAGTAAGGATGCCCGCTCGAACATTTGCACTAGCCGGACAGGAGGCTCCGGAGGCAACAGATGTGGTGGAAGGTACACTTCTAGTATCTAACCACTACGCTAAAATATTGTTCGACCCTGGATCAACGCATTCATTTGTTGAACCGTATTTTGTACACAAACTGCATGCATGCATGGAACATATGCCTATATGTTTAGAAGTGTCAACTCCTATGGGTGCAAGTCAGATAACAGATATTATCTATAATGCATGCGAAGTTAAGATGCTGAGATAAAATTTCCTGCCGATTTAATCCTATTACCTATCTCCGAATACGATGTGATATTGGGGATGAATCTGTTATCTCGCACACCATGCACAAATGGACTCATCATAACAAGTCCATTAAGCTATGTGAACCCGGAAAACCCGAAGTGAAAATTTCGGGAAGGGCACGACTTAAGATTGCCCCAATCATTTCAGCAATGAAAGCGAGGAAGGCGATCACTAGAGGGGCTCAAGGGTACTTGGCATTTGTAATTAACAAACCCAAGGTTGAGACACAAATCAACCAAGTACCTATAGTATCAGAATATACGAATGTATTTCCATAAGAACTCACCACTGTCCCTCCAGATAGGGAAGTCGAGTTCACCATCGAGGTGTTGCCAGGGACTGCCCCGATTGCCATAACACCGTATAGAATGGCTCCTCTTGAGTTACAGGAGTTGAAAACGCAATTACAAAAACTGATGGATGTGGGATTTATCCGACCGAGTACGTCTCTGTGGGGAGCACCTGTGTTGTTCGTCAAAAAGAAGGATGGCACATTTAGACTATGTATAGATTATCGTGGTCTTAATAGCGTGACCATCAAGAACAAATATCCCCTCCCGAGGATAGACGAACTATTTGATCAACTTCAAGGAGTGACGGTGTACTCGAAGTTTGACTTACAGCAAAGATATTACCAACTGAAGATCCGCGAGGAAGACATTTCCAAAACTGCATTTCAAACCCGATATGGACACTACGAGTTTGTAGTAATGCCTTTCGATCCGAAGAATGCACCAGCAACATTTATGGACCTGATGCATCGAGTCTTCCAACCTTATTTGGATCTATTCGTAGTGATATTCATTGATGACATACTCGTATGCTCTAAGTCTAGAGAAGAGCACGAACGACATCTGAAAATCATTTTAGAGACACTACGAGAACATAAGATGTATGCCAAATTCAGCAAGTGCGGATTTTGGCTTTGTGAAGTCGCGTTCTTGGGACATATAGTATCCGGCACCGGAATTGCAGTAGATCCTTCGAAGGTATAGACAGTGGTTGAATGGAAACAACCCAAGTCTGTAACGGAAATCAGGAGTTTCCTAGGACTAGCTAGATATTATCGAAGATTTATCCAGGATTTCTCCAAGATAGCCGGACCACTCACTCGACTAACCCAGAAGCAAGTCAAGTTTAAGTGGAATGACAAATGCGAGGCGAGTTTCCAAGAGCTGAAAAAATGACTTAATACAGCTCCAGTCTTAGCCCTTCCAAAGGGAACATAAAACTTTGTCGTCTACAGTGATGCATCAAAAGAAGGACTAGGAGCAGTGCTCATGCAGGAAGGAAAAGTTATCGCTTATGCATCACGAAAGCTCAAGCCGTGTGAGGCCAATTATCCAACGCATGACTTTGAATTGGCAGCAATAGTGTTCGCGTTGAAGAAATGGAGACACTATCTCTACGGAGCAACATTCACGGTTTTCACGGATCATAAAAGCTTGAAGTATCTATTCTCCCAGAAAGACCTCAATCTGAGGCAACGGAGATGGATGGAGTTGATTGAGGACTATCACTTTGATATTCAATACCATCCCGGGAAAGCTAACGTCGTAGCAGACGCTCTAAGCAGAAAGGCGAGCTTAGCCAGACTTATGATTCGAGAGTGGGAATCATTAGAAGAGCCGAGCAATTGGAATCGACGAGAACCAATACTCGATTTCATGTACTAACATTTCGGTTAAAACCCGAATCAAATGAGATCAAAGAAGCACAAGGAAAGATGCACATCTTCAAAATCAAGGAGAATATACTTAAAGGAGAGAGATCAGAATTCTCGGTACACGAAGATGGGGTTATCAAATTCCGAAATCGAGTGTGTGTACTGAATAACGAACAAATTAGGAATAGAATCCTAGCAGAGGCACACCGCTCGAAATACACTATACATCCTGGAGGAAACAAGATGTATAAGGATTTGAGACGGAGTTATTGGTGGGTAAACATGAAGAACCAGGTAGCAGAGTTCGTTGCGAGATGTTTAACTTGTCAGCGAGTGAAAGCAGAACACCAACGACCATCTGGTTTACTACAACCGTTGAGAACTCCCGAGTGGAAAGGGGAACACATAATGATGGACTTCGTGACGGATCTACCAAGGACCAGAGGAGGCCATGATGCTATTTGGGTAGTTGTAGACCGACTCACGAAATCTGCACACTTTTTACCCATCAAGAAAACGATAGCTTGCGAAAACTTGCACATGATTTATATCCGGAAATCATTCGACCGCATGGAGTACCACGACATAGTATCCGACAGAGACCCGAGGTTTGTCTCCAGATTTTAGAAGTGCTTGCACGAGGAATTGGGTACCTCGCTAAGTTTCAGCACAGCAGCACATCCACAAACCGATGGACAGTCTGAGCGAACAATTCAAACCCTCGAAGATATGCTGCGAGCTTGCACATTGGATTTTCAAGAAAGTTGGGATTCGCACTTACCATTAGCCGAGTTCACCTACAATAACAGTTATCAGGCCACGATTGGGATGGCACCCTACGAGGCATTATATGGGCGAAAATGTAGATCCCCACTACACTAGGAGATTGATGACCAATGGACTCCGAAAGAGAAACGAAAGTCGCCCCCGATTCCAAAGGTCGACTTAGTTCAGGAGGCCATGGAGAAGTTCAAGCTGATCAAGGAGCGGATTCGCACAGCTCAAAGCCGCCAAAAGAGTTACGCGGAGAAGAGAAGAAAGGATTTGGAATTTGAAGTCCGAGATGAAGTATTTCTCAGACTCTCACCACGGAAAGGATTGATCAATCCGAAGAAAGGAGGCAAGTTGAGTCCGAGATATGTTGGACCTTACAAGATTTTACAGAGGATCGTGAAGTTAGCTTACCGACTCGAGTTACCGGCACCATATACGGGAATGCACGATGTATTCCACATGTCGAGACTGAAGAAGTATCAACCAGATCCCGAACATATCATCACTCGTGATACTCCGCCTCTAATGGAAAATCTATCCTACACCCAAAGGCCGATCCGGATCATTGATCAGCAGATACGACAGTTGCGTAAAAGAGAAATCCCGATGGTTAAGGTTGTGTGGCAGAACCACGACCGAGACGAAGACGCAACGTGGGAGATGGAAGAAGACATAAGGAATCAATATCCAGAACTATTCTGAAGAGAATTTGGGGACCAAATTCTTTTAAGGAGGGGAGGATGTGAAGCCCCGATTTTTTTCCGAGCTTATAATTGATCCTTATTGTCATTTATACTTTTGATCGACTATTTTACCGCGTCATTTTGATGGGTAATTATTAATAATATATACATTTTGTATTTTATTTTATTTTACTTAATTACTTGTGATCATGATCATCATTAATTCTATTTTGCATTTATGATCACTTGGTTGATCATTATTACTATTTTTGTATTTATTAGTCACCTTAGAATTTTAAGAGACTATTTATTTTAGAGACTTTTACATTATAGAATTAAGATTTTGATTTAGATTAAGTGATCATGAGACTTACAAGTGATCAAGGAAATCACTAATTACTTTGGAGATTGATATATTTCATCTATTATCATCAAATTTGGGACAAAAACAAATATGGAATTATCATAATGCCCTTAGTATGGACGGCCATGATGAAATTTTTGGAGTAAAAATATCATCCAACTCTTGTACACCTACACCTTATATTAGTCATCTTGTGTATAATTATACCATTAATTCAAACATTATACACATCATCTTATACCACAATTTTTTTATCATTAATTCCCCAACATATTCCCACTCACATTTAACGATTCCATTCAAACCTCCCATCTTGTGCCCATACCTTTGACTAACATTTTGCCTCCCATGCAAGGAGCAAGTTACAAGCTTGAAATTTTTTTTCTTCCTCTCACTCCCTATCACACGGCCATATGGCTGATTTTTGCAAGTAATTGAAACATTTCACCAACACAAATTACACCAAGTCTTGCAAATTCTCCTCTCTCTCACTTAAATTCTTCTTCTTCTTTCTTAAAGACTTAACCAAAAAAAATTCAAGAACTTCCCTTACATCAACAAGAAAATTCGAACCATCACTCTACCAATGTAAGAAATTTTATCTTCAATCCATTTTTTTGATATCACATAGTTCACCTCTTCCACCTTCTTAACTTAAGTTTGAATTTGATTTGGAGGTACATTTAGGAGGCTTTGAAGATTAGAGCTTGACATCATTTTGAAGAAGGATTTCAAACTTGAAGAAGAACTAGTAGAGGAATTTGGACTACAAGGTAAGAATTGAGTACTAGACCCCTTCTTTCCTCTTCTTTCTATTTTTTCCAAATTTTAACACCCTTTTTTCATTTTTGAGAAATAGGGGCTGACCTTAGGTGATTTTGGAGTTGAGCCAAAATTTCCAATTTTTAAGCTTCAACTAGTCTCAAACACCTACTACACAAGGTAAAGTGTAGTCCTTCTCATTTCCTTATTTCCTTCTTTTTCTCCTTAATTTTTCTCTCATTTTTCTAACTTCAAATTTTTGATATTTTTTGAATTAGGGGCTGACCTAAGAAGCCTCATCCAAAAATTGTGAAATTATCCTTTTATTTCACAATTTCCAATTTTAAGGTGAGTGGAAAAAATATTTTCCAACTATTAGGTGTTTTATTAAAATGCATGTAGAAAATTTGATCATGAGCCTTTAGATATATATAATCTATGCATTTCATGTCAATTTTATGCATCAAGTCATGAAAATTCTCAAGAGTTGCTCAAATTTGCTATTTATTGAATTTTAGGTGCATGCATGTGCAATTTAATGTTTTAATTGATGAATTCTTGTATGTATTGGACATGCATGTGTATGATCTTTAAAATCTATGTTTTGGATGCCTTATAACCTGGAAAAGTCGAGCATAATTGATTAAATTTCAAATTTGGACTTAAAAATGTAAAAATGGAAAGTTGGTGGACTAAATTGCAAGAAAATGAAAGTTAAAGGACCCCTCTGCAAAGTTCGAAATTTGGGACTGTACTCAGGTTCAAAAATGACTTTTGGACATTTTAATAAAGTTTTAAGAGTTTTAAGATAAATAAAATCAACCTTTAAAAGCTCAAGGACTAGATTGTAAAATTTTGAAAGTTTAAGGGCTAGTTTGCAATTTTTAAAACTGCACCAGACCTACACTTTAAAATTTGAAATTTTTACTCTTAAGGTACTGGGAATTACATATTTTAAAAGTATTCCAAAAATCCAAGTGGTTAGGGCTTGGGAAGCAATTTTACTAAAATTGAGGGACTAATGTGTAAAATACTAAACTTGAGGACCCAAATGAAATTTCCAGGACTTATGCAGCCCATGCACCTGGAAATACTAACTTAACTATAACTTAATTATATTTTGGACCCAAGGTTCAAATTTCATAACAATCGGACCCCTAAAAGCCTTAAAGGCAATTATTTCAAAATGGGACAAAAATGATATTTTCAAACGTTAAAGGACCTACACTTATATCTTTTAAAAACTACTTTTGTCCCAATATCCCACTAACTTTAGTCACATTTGCCAACTGGAATCACATTAAAAACCCTTCCGGTTTGTGAGTTCCGATTATTTTAAACTTAGGGTCCGAATTGGTGATTTTTACAAATTTGGGGCCAATGTGAGAATTTTATAAAAACTCGACCTCAAAACTTTAAAAACTTGAATATCTGAACAATTTAGAGAATTTAGGAACTGACCTCATAATTTTTCAAGGTCGGGATATTTATTTATTCAATTTTTAACCCCAAAAGTGTTGGTTTTTACAAAACGGGGCTAAATTACAATTTTTTTTTAAAGGACCTAACTCAAATCATTTTCTCTTTTACTAAAATAGCCCTGGACCCTCTGACTTGGAGATTTAATTAAAGTATTTTACTTTCCCAAAAACCCTTGACTTATGGGATCAATTTGACCGATTAATACCTGATCGCGGAGCGACTTCCTCGCCTTGCGATTTTGAATCTATAACGGGACTTATGTTCCACCCAATCTTTCAAGATATCGAAGGTTGCTTATCCTTCCGATAATCATCTTCATCCAAAAATTCCACCAACGCCAAAATTGCTACTCGCGAATTTTCAAAAATTTTCCTAAACTGCTTCCCTGAATCAATAATACTCGACTGCCTGGTTGACTGCCTGTACTTGTAATTTCCTTCCAGCCTGAGTCAACTTGGTGTGTCGAGCTCACAGTCGGAATGGATACGTCGGGGATGGAACCGGGCAGCTCGGCTGCTATTCCACTCTTCTGGCCCCATCGTCCTAGTCCCGCAACCGAGGGACGGAGTGTACAAGGGAAGCGGGTCGTAGTACTTGAGGTATAATCATGATTATGACAGATCCGAGCCTTGCAAGCTCCACTTTGTGGATTTTGTCTTTGCCTATGGAGCGATACGGTGCTGGCCTTGACCATCCCCGCCTGGGAGTTACAAGGAAGAACGAAGGAATCGTTGTCCCATCCACATGATTCCGGAGTTATCGGACCCATTTGGTTGGCGCTACAAATCCGTACGCAACCGCTACTTGTTTTGCATTGGTTGGCGTTACATTTCCGTATGCAACCATTATTTGCCTTGCATGGGATTAGCGATACATTTCCGTACGCAATCCTACCTGTCTTGACTGAATCACATAGTGCCTGTGTGACCATGAATCGCTTTTCTCAAATCGTATAAGTATATTACTTAAATATATTTATCACGACGCTTGTGGACTGTGTGTGAATTCATGCATCATACTCACACGTTTTCATATAACTGTTTTCTCACATTAACTATATTGCGCCACACTTGCACACGATCACCCCATCCACTGAGATTTCTGTCTCATCCCCACCTATTTTCTAACCTTAGGTGAGGATTTCGTTGAAGATGCGGAACCGGCCTTGGATTGAGACCTTGTACTCCGCTTGTTGGATTTACTACTTCTTCTTGTTGTTGATTGGACTGTTTTCTTATGTTGTTGTCGGACTCTTGTATTTCTTTCCATTCCAGTTTGTAACTGAAGGGAGTAGGACCCTTTGACTTTAAGTTGCTATATTTTGTTGATTTTCGGGATGTAATATGGATTATGGATTGTAGACTGTAAGTTGTAATTGTACTTGTTATTTTCTTTTCCGCTGCTATTTAGACTCTGTTTCATTGGGTTCTCGTTGATATTTGTATGGACTGTTTGGTTATTGTATTTAAGTTGTGGATCGTTCGTCGCGTCCCGTTTGGGGTGTGACATATAGGGAGGGGATCCTATGAGACCACCCTACTAGGTAAGTCCATAAGACCAAATCCAGACCATCAAAAATATAAATCAATGACTAGGATCTAAATGAATCTATTCAACACTACATAAGAAACTATACAAAGAAGGGGGCAAATAGGAATTAGTCGAAACCAATTTGGTAACTGATTGATAAAAAATAGGGACGTTATCTTGAGGTGATCGCGTCCTATAATCAGTGGATATCTTCCAGAATTAACACACCTTCTTACCACCACATCCTCTACCTCCATTAACAAATCAAAATCTTCAACCTGGAAACATTATACAATATACAAATTACGGACGCAAAACAACAGGACTATATTTTCGTTAAATGTCGAATATTTGTCACCCATCGAAGCAAATGAATTGTACAATGGCAGAAGATATTCCGCCCACAACGATTGATGAAAGTTTCCAAGGTAATTCCTTACGAGATATTTGCTAAAAAATTTAGGAAAAAACACTAAACAACAATGTATGTCTAATCGAACCAAATGTATGTTTTGGTTGGTAATTTATATGTATAGTATACATAATGTGTATATTCAGTGTACAAGAATTGTATACATCTGGAAATCGCATAGTTGTTCGCAACTGTTCTGCGTGTTTATTTATCATTTTAAATTGTATACAATAGTCATGAGTGTTGTATATTTATAATATAAACATTCATGTATTGTCCTATTAGTTACTGCATATGCAGAGAAAAATGTAAGTATATTTATTATAGATATCTTGTATTTATAAATTTATTTATTAAATATTGACAACTAAACTAGAGATTGCATAGTGGTTCACAACTGTTTTGTATGTTTATTTATCATATTAAACTTGTATACAATAGTCATAAATGTTGTATGGATGTGTATATGAACATACTTACTATTAATAATAATGTGTATGAATATGGTTTCATGTTGTATATAAAATACATCCATTTGGTTTTTATAATGCTCTGTCCTGTTTGATGTCAAACATTACAGAACCAGCTAACAATTTTAATGGACGTCGGCTGGCTCGAAATTTCGCCGGGCTCAACTAAATATTGGATACCAGAGGTAGAACAAGAAAAGATACCACGAGTGGGAATGCATTTCGCTACGTTGGAAACCGGTATAAATGTTTACAAGGAGTATGGAGCAATTAGTGGATTTGACATCAGAAGGAGCACGACAAAGCGGTTCAAGAACGAAGTAATTCGTTTGCATTATGTTCTTTGCAATAGAGAATGCTTCAAACACACAAAAATAACATACCTATAGAGCCTACGATGAAGCCCAAAACAGCCCGCCCCCATGGGTCACGAAAAAGGACTTCAAACCGTGTTGGGTGCAATGCACGCTGTTGTATATTCGAGTACACCAGCGCAGCGCATATAAAATACGAAGTTTTGAAGAACGCCACACTTACCCAATGGTAATCGATACATTCAGGCAATTTCTAAAGGTTAATAGAAATCTGAACTTCGGTCACCAGCAATTTATTATGAATTGTGCAAAGGCAAATACAGGGAGTTCAAAACAACACGAATTATTCAGAGAGATGGTTGGCGGATTTTCACATGTCGGTGCACTCAAGATTGATTTTAAAAACTTCAAACGCGACTTGAAAGCCTACATTTGTGGTGCAGATGCACAGTTGGTGATAGACAAATTATTCAAACAAAAAGAAATAAATCAAGGAATGGCATTCGATGAAATAGTTGTTCGCAACTGTTCTGCGTGTTTATTTATCATTTTAAATTGTATACAATAGTCATGAGTGTTGTATATTTATAATATAAACATGCATGTATTGTCCTATTAGTTACTGCATATGAAGAGAAAAATGTAAGTATATTTATTATAGATATCTTGTATTTATAGATTTATTTATTAAATATTGACAACTAAACTAGAGATTGCATCGTGGTTCAAAATCTGTTTTGTATGTTTATTTATCATATTAAACTTGTATACAATAGTCATAAATGTTGTATGGATGTGTATATGAACATACTTACTATTAATAATAATGTGTATGAATATGGTTTCATGTTGTATATAAAATACATCCATTTGGTTTTTATATTGCTCTGTCCTGTTTGATGTCAAACATTACAGAACCAGCGAACAATTTTAATGGACGTCAGCGGCTCGAAATTTCGCCGGGCTCAACTAAATATTGGATACCAGAGGTAGAACAAGAAAAGATACCACGAGTGGGAATGCATTTCGCTACGTTGGAAACCTAGATAAATGTTTACAAGGAGTATGGAGCAATTAGCGGATTTGACATCGAAAGAGCACGACAAAGCGGTTCAAGAACGATGTAATTCGTTTGCATTATGTTCTTTGCAATAGAGAAGGCTTCAAACACACAAAAAATAACATACCTATAGAGCCTACAGATGAAGCCGAAAACAGCCCGCCCCATGGGTCACGAAAAAGGACTTCAAACCGTGTTGGGTGCAATGCACGCTATATATTCGAGTACACCAGCGCAGGCGCATATAAAATACAAAGTTTTGAAGAACGCCACACTTACCCAATGGTAATCGATACACTCAGGCAATTTCTAAAGGTTAATAGAAATCAACTTCCGGTCACCAAAGAATTTATTATGAATTGCGCAAAGGCAAATACAGGGAGTTCAAAACAACACGAATTATTCAGGGAGATGGTTGGCGGATTTTCACATGTCGGTGCACTCAAGATTGATTTTAAAAACTTCAAACGCGACTTGAAAGCCTACATTTGTGGTGCAGATGCACAGTTGGTGATAGACAAATTATTCAAACAAAAAGAAATAAATCAAGGAATGGCATTCGATGAAATAGTTGTTCGCAACTGTTCTGCGTGTTTATTTATCATTTTAAATTGTATACAATAGTCATGAGTGTTGTATATTTATAATATAAACATGCATGTATTGTCCTATTAGTTACTGCATATGAAGAGAAAAATGTAAGTATATTTATTATAGATATCTTGTATTTATAAATTTATTTATTAAATATTGACAACTAAACTAGAGATTGCATAGTGGTTCACAACTGTTTTGTATGTTTATTTATCATATTAAACTTGTATACAATAGTCATAAATGTTGTATGGATGTGTATATGAACATACTTACTATTAATAATAATGTGTATGAATATGGTTTCATGTTGTATATAAAATACATCCATTTGGTTTTTATATTGCTCTGTCCTGTTTGATGTCAAACATTACAGAACCAGCGAACAATTTTAATGGACGTCAGCGGCTCGAAATTTCGCCGGGCTCAACTAAATATTGGATACCAGAGGTAGAACAAGAAAAGATACCACGAGTGGGAATGCATTTCGCTACGTTGGAAACCGGTATAAATGTTTACAAGGAGTATGGAGCAATTAGCGGATTTGACATCAGAAGGAGCACGACAAAGCGGTTCAAGAACGATGTAATTCGTTTGCATTATGTTCTTTGCAATAGAGAAGGCTTCAAACACACAAAAAATAACATACCTATAGAGCCTACAGATGAAGCCGAAAACAGCCCGCCCCATGGGTCACGAAAAAGGACTTCAAACCGTGTTGGGTGCAATGCACGCTGTATATTCGAGTACACCAGCGCAGGCGCATATAAAATACAAAGTTTTGAAGAACGCCACACTTACCCAATGGTAATCGATACATTCAGGCAATTTCTAAAGGTTAATAGAAATCTGAACTTCGGTCACCATCAATTTATTATGAATTGCGCAAAGGCAAATACAGGGAGTTCAAAACAACACGAATTATTCAGGGAGATGGTTGGCGGATTTTCACATGTCGGTGCACTCAAGATTGATTTTAAAAACTTCAAACGCGACTTGAAAGCCTACATTTGTGGTGCAGATGCACAGTTGGTGATAGACAAATTATTCAAACAAAAAGAAATAAATCAAGGAATGGCATTCGATGAAATAGTTGTTCGAGGATGAACAACTAACGCGTATCATTTTAAATTGTATACAAAAATCCATAGTCATGATTTGGAGATTTATAATATAAACATGCATGTATTGTCCTATACAATACTAACAAGAAAAAAAATTGTAAGTTTATTTATTTATAGATATCTTGTATTTATAAATGGTATTTATTAAATATTGACAACTAAATTGACACTTGCATAGTGGAAATTTGCTAAATCGTGCTGTTTTGTAAAATTTATTTATCATATTAAACTTAGTTGAAAAAATAAGTATACTAAGTTGTTGTATGGATGTGTATATGAAAAAATACTACAAAAATATAATGTTTAATTAGTTGATAATTTGTATAAAAATTTTTTGTTTTATAATGTACACGTCTCGGTGTTTCATTGTATATCTAATACAATTTTATCCTGTGAGACCACCCTACTAGGTAAGTCCATAAATACCAAATCCGACCATCAAAAATATAAATCAATGACCACGATCTAAATGAATCTATTCAACACTACATGGAAACTATAAAAGTTTACAAGGAAATGGAGCAATTAGTGGAAACCAATTTGGTAATCGATTGATAAAAAATAGGTTCAAGAACGTTATCTTGAGGTGATGTTCTTTGCAATAGAGAAGGCTAAACACTTCAAAAATAACATACCTTCTTACCACCACATCCTCTACCTCCATTAACAAATCAAAATCTTCAACCTGCAAACATTATACAATATACAAATTACGGATATAAAATACAAAGTTTTGAAGAACTATATTTTTACCCAAATAATCGAATATTTTCACCCATCGTTAATAAAATGAACTTGTACAATGGCGAGAATTTATATTCCGCAAAGGCAACGATTGATGAAAGTTTCAAAACAACACGAATTATTCACGAGATATTTGCTAAAAAATTTAGGAAAAAACACTAAACAACAATTGATTTTAAAAACTAAACGCGACCAAATGTATGTTTTGGTTGGTAATTTATATGTATAGTATACATAATTATTCAAACAAAAAGAAATAAATCAAGAATTGTATACATGAAATAGTTGTTCGCAATCGTTTGCGTGTTTATTTATCATTTTAAATTGTATACAATAGTCATGAGTGTTGTATATTTATAATATAAACATGCATGTATTGTCCTATTAGTTACTGCATATGAAGAGAAAAATGTAAGTATATTTATTATAGATATCTTGTATTTATAAATTTATTTATTAAATATTGACAACTAAACTAGAGATTGCATAGTGGTTCACAACTGTTTTGTATGTTTATTTATCATATTAAACTTGTATACAATAGTCATAAATGTTGTATGGATGTGTATATCAACATACTTACTATTAATAATAATGTGTATGAATATGGTTTCATGTTGTATATAAAATACATCCATTTGGTTTTTATAATGCTCTGTCCTGTTTGATGTCAAACATTACAGAACCAGCGAACAATTTTAATGGACGTCAGCGGCTCGAAATTTCGCCGGGCTCAACTAAATATTGGATACCAGAGGTAGAACAAGAAAAGATACCACGAGTGGGAATGCATTTCGCTACGTTGGAAACCGGTATAAATGTTTACAAGGAGTATGGAGCAATTAGTGGATTTGACATCAGAAGGAGCACGACAAAGCGGTTCAAGAACGAAGTAATTCGTTTGCATTATGTTCTTTGCAATAGAGAAGGCTTCAAACACACAAAAAATAACATACCTATAGAGCCTACAGATGAAGCCGAAAACAGCCCGCCCAATGGGTCACGAAAAAGGACTTCAAACCGTGTTGGGTGCAATGCACGCTGTATATTCGAGTACACCAGCGCAGGCGCATATAAAATACGAAGTTTTGAAGAACGCCACACTTACCCAATGGTAATCGATACATTCAGGCAATTTCTAAAGGTTAATAGAAATCTGAACTTCGGTCACCAGCAATTTATTATGAATTGTGCAAAGGCAAATACAGGGAGTTCAAAACAACACGAATTATTCAGGGAGATGGTTGGCGGATTTTCACATGTCGGTGCACTCAAGATTGATTTTAAAAACTTCAAACGCGACTTGAAAGCCTACATTTGTGGTGCAGATGCACAGTTGGTGATAGACAAATTATTCAAACAAAAAGAAATAAATCAAGGAATGGCATTCGATGAAATAGTTGTTCGCAACTGTTCTGCGTGTTTATTTATCATTTTAAATTGTATACAATAGTCATGAGTGTTGTATATTTATAATATAAACATGCATGTATTGTCCTATTAGTTACTGCATATGAAGAGAAAAATGTAAGTATATTTATTATAGATATCTTGTATTTATAGATTTATTTATTAAATATTGACAACTAAACTAGAGATTGCATCGTGGTTCACAACTGTTTTGTATGTTTATTTATCATATTAAACTTGTATACAATAGTCATAAATGTTGTATGGATGTGTATATGAACATACTTACTATTAATAATAATGTGTATGAATATGGTTTCATGTTGTATATAAAATACATCCATTTGGTTTTTATATTGCTCTGTCCTGTTTGATGTCAAACATTACAGAACCAGCGAACAATTTTAATGGACGTCAGCGGCTCGAAATTTCGCCGGGCTCAACTAAATATTGGATACCAGAGGTAGAACAAGAAAAGATACCACGAGTGGGAATGCATTTCGCTACGTTGGAAACCGGTATAAATGTTTACAAGGAGTATGGAGCAATTAGCGGATTTGACATCAGAAGGAGCACGACAAAGCGGTTCAAGAACGATGTAATTCGTTTGCATTATGTTCTTTGCAATAGAGAAGGCTTCAAACACACAAAAAATAACATACCTATAGAGCCTACAGATGAAGCCGAAAACAGACCGCCCCATGGGTCACGAAAGAGGACTTCAAACCGTGTTGGGTGCAATGCACGCTGTATATTCGAGTACACCAGCGCAGGCGCATATAAAATACGAAGTTTTGAAGAACGCCACACTTACCCAATGGTAATCGATACATTCAGGCAATTTCTAAAGGTTAATAGAAATCTGAACTTCGGTCACCAGCAATTTATTATGAATTGTGCAAAGGCAAATACAGGGAGTTCAAAACAACACGAATTATTCAGGGAGATGGTTGGCGGATTTTCACATGTCGGTGCACTCAAGATTGATTTTAAAAACTTCAAACGCGACTTGAAAGCCTACATTTGTGGTGCAGATGCACAGTTGGTGATAGACAAATTATTCAAACAAAAAGAAATAAATCAAGGAATGGCATTCGATGAAATAGTTGTTCGACGAGGATGAACAACTAACGTGTTTATTTATCATTTTAAATTGTAAAATCCAGTCATGAACTGTTGTATATTTGGAGATAAACATGCATGTATTGTCCTATTAGTTACATACAATACTAACAAGAAAAATTGTAAGTATATTTATTATAGATATCTTAATTGAAATGGTATATATTTATTTATTAAATATTGACAACTAAACTAGAAATTTGCTAGAATCGTGGTTCACAAATTGTGAAAATTTGTATGTTTATTTATCATTGAAAAAATAAGTATACTAAGTTGAATAAATGTTGTAAACGATGTGAAAAAATACAAAATATAATGTTTAATTAGGTTTAATTTGTATATAAAATTTTTGTTTTTATATTGCTTGTTTTCTTTTGATGTCAAACATACAATGGGATCCTGTGAGACCACCCTTTAATGGGTAAGTCCATAAGACCAAATCCACGCTCAAAAATAAAATCAATACTAGGATCTAAATGAAATTCAATACTACAGTAAGAAACTATTTCAAAGAAGGAAACAAATAAATGTTTACAAGGAGTATTTGAGCAATTAGCGATTGATAAAAAATAGGGCACGTTATCTTGAGGTGATCGATGTAATCGTTTGGATATCTTCTTTGCAATAACAACCTTCTTACACACAAAAATAACATACCTCCATTAACAAATCAAAATCTTCAACCATGGAAAGATACAATATACAAACCGGACACAAAAATGCACATATTCGACTATATTTTCGTTAAATGTC
The DNA here is from genome assembly GCA_016081115.2 of Rehmannia glutinosa. NCBI lineage: Eukaryota > Viridiplantae > Streptophyta > Magnoliopsida > Lamiales > Orobanchaceae > Rehmannia > Rehmannia glutinosa. The sequence continues at coordinate 27,620,081 of CM071934.1, read as the reverse complement.
GAATATAAAATCACCCATTTTGAAGAAAATGAACTTGTACAATGGTAAGATATTCCGCCCAATTTCTAAAGATTAATAGAAAGTTTCCAAGGTAATTCCATCAATTTTGCTAAAAATTTAGGAAAAACACAAACAACAATGTAGTTCAAAACAACCAAATGTATGTTTTGGTTGGTAATTTATATGTATAGTTACATAATGTGTAAGATTGATTTTAAAAATTGTAACATTGAAAGCCTATAGTTTGTTCGGATGAATCGTTTGGTGAAATTTATTTATCATTTTAAATTGTATACAAATAGTCATGAATGTTGTATATTTATAATATAAACATGCATGTATTGTCCTATTATAATATAAACATGTGTATTTCCTATTAGTTATGCATATGAAGAAAAAATGTAAGTATATTTATTATAGATATCTTGTATTTATAAATTTATTTATTAAATATTGACAACTAAACTAGAGATTGCATAGTGGTTCACAAATTTGTTTTGTATGTTTATTTATCATATTAAACTTGTATACAATAGTCATAAATGTTGTATGGATGTGTATATCAACATACTTACTATTAATAATAATGTGTATGAATATGGTTTCATGTTGTATATAAAATACATCCATTTGGTTTTTATAATGCTCAGTTTTTGATGTCAAACATTACGTAAACCAGTTGAACAATTTTAATGGACGTGTTTACTTAGTTGAAAATTTCGAAAAAAATCAACTAAATATTGGATACCGAGGTAGAACAAGAAAAGATACCACGAGTGGGAATGCATTTCGCTACGTTGGAAACCGGTATAAATGTTTACAAGGAGTATGGAGCAATTAGCGGATTTGACATCGAAGGAGCACGACAAAGCGGTTCAAAAATATAAATTCAATTGCATTATGTTCTTTGCAATAGAAAGGCTTCAAACACACAAAAAATAACATACCTATAGAGCAACAGATGATTAGTCGAAACCAATTTGGTAACCCGATTGGTCAAAAAAGGACTTCAAACCTTGGGTGCAATGCACGCTGTATATTCGAGTACACCAAATAGAATTATAAAATACCTTTTGAAGACCACACACTTACCCAATGGTAATCAAATTCGTGCAATTTCTAAAGGTTAATAGAAATCAACTTGGACGCAAAACACCACAATTTATTATGAATTTAGCGCAAAGGCAAATAGGAGTTCAAAACAACACGAATTATTCGCCCAGATGGTTGGCGGATTTTCACATGCTTCCTGCACTCAAGATTGATTTTAAAAACTTCAAACGCGATAAACAACAATGTATGTCTTGAAAGCCTAATTTGTTTTGTGCGTATTTATATGTTAGTGATAGACAAATTATTCAAACAAAAAGAAATAAATCAAGGAATGGCATTCGATTGCATAGTTGTTCGCAAACAACTAACGTGTTTATTTATCATTTTAAATTGTATACAATAGTCATGTGTGTTGTATATTTATAATATAAACATGCATGTATTGTCCTATTAGTTACTATATGAAGAGAAAAATGTAAGTATATTTATTATAGATATCTTGTATTTATAGATTTATTTATTAAATATTGACAACTAAACTAGAGATTGCATAGTGGTTCACAACTGTTTTGTATGTTTATTTAGCATATTAAACTTGTATACAATAGTCATAAATGTTGTATGGATGTGTATATGAACATACTTACTATTAATAATAATGTGTATTAATATGGTTTCATGTTGTATATAAAATACATCCATTTGGTTTTTATATTACTATGTCTGTTTGATGTCAAACATTCTGAGAACAAACCAACAATTTTAATGGACGTCGGACCACTCGAAATTTAAGTCCATCAACTAAATATTGGATACCAAAGGTAGAACAAGAAAAGATACCACGAGTGGGAATGCATTTCACTACGTTGGAAACCGGTATAAATGTTTACAAGGAGTATGGAGCAATTAGCGGATTTGACATCGAAGAGCACGACAAAGCGGTTCAAGAAAATGTAATTCCTTTGCATTATGTTCTTTGCAATAGAGAAGGCTTCAAACACACAAAAAATAACATACCTATAGAGCCTACAGATGAAGCCGAAAACAGCCCGCCCCATGGGTCACGAAAAAGGACTTCAAACCGTGTTGGGTGCAATGCACGCTGTATATTCGAGTACACCAGCGCAGGCGCATATAAAATACGAAGTTTTGAAGAACGCCACACTTACCCAATGGTAATCGATACATTCAGGCAATTTCTAAAGGTTAATAGAAATCTGAACTTCGGTCACCAGCAATTTATTATGAATTGCGCAAAGGCAAATACAGGGAGTTCAAAACAACACGAATTATTCAGGGAGATGGTTGGCGGATTTTCACATGTCTGCACTCAAGATTGATTTTAAAAACTTCAAACGCGACTTGAAAGTCTACATTTGTGGTGCGTAATGCACATTGGTGATAGACAAATTATTCAAACAAAAAGAAATAAATCAAGGAATGGCATTCGATTGCATAGTTGTTCGCAACTGTTCTGCGTGTTTATTTATCATTTTAAATTGTATACAATAGTCATGCGTGTTGTATATTTATAATATAAACATGCATGTATTGTCCTATTAGTTACTGCATATGAAGAGAAAAATGTAAGTATATTTATTATAGATATCTTGTATTTATAGATTTATTTATTAAATATTGACAACTAAACTAGAGATTGCATCGTGGTTCACAAATCTGTTTTTTGTATGTTTATTTATCATATTAAACTTGTATACAATAGTCATAAATGTTGTATGGATGTGTATATGAACATACTTACTATTAATAATAATGTGTATTAATATGGTTTCATGTTGTATATAAAATACATCCATTTGGTTTTTATATTGCTCTCCCTTTTGATGTCAAACATTACGAATCCAAATAACAATTTTAATGGACGTCGGTGGCTCGAAATTTTGCCGGCTCAACTAAATATTGGATACCGTGAGGTAGAACAAGAAAAGATACCATGAGTGGGAATGCATTTCGCTACGTTGGAAACCGGTATAAATGTTTACAAGGAGTATGGAGCAATTAGCGAATTTGACATCAGAAGGAGCACGACAAAGCGGTTCAAGAACGATGTAATTCGTTTGCATTATGTTCTTTGCAATAGAGAAGGCTTCAAACACACAAAAAATAACATACCTATAGAGCCTACAGATGAAGCCGAAAACAACCCGCCCCATGGGTCACGAAAAAGGACTTCAAACCGTGTTGGGTGCAATGCACGCTGTATATTCGAGTACACCAGCGTAGGCGCATATAAAATACGAAGTTTTGAAGAACGCCACACTTACCCAATGGTAATCCATACATTCAGGCAATTTCTAAAGGTTAATAGAAATCTTAACTTCGGTCACCATCAATTTATTATGAATTGCGCAAAGGCAAATACAGGGAGTTCAAAACAACACGAATTATTCAGGGAGATGGTTGGCGGATTTTCACATGTCGGTGCACTCAAGATTGATTTTAAAAACTTCAAACACGACTTGAAAGCCTACATTTGTGGTGCAGATGCACAGTTGGTGATAGACAAATTATTCAAACAAAAAGAAATAAATCAAGGAATGGCATTCGATTGCGCAGTGGACGAGGATGAACAACTAACGCGTCTATTTTGGGCAGACCAAAAATCCATAAGGAACTACGCTACATTTGGAGATGCAGTTTCGTTCGATGCTACATACAATACTAACAGGTAAAAACATTGTGGTTTCCTTCTATTTATGCAGAAACATGTATACTTAATTGAAATGGTATGTATACTTATCTGATTAGAATTGTACACTTGTGGAAATTTGCTAGAATCGTACAGTTGTGAAAATTTGCAAAGTACCATGTATACTTAGTTTAAAAAATAAGTATACTAAGTTGAATGTAAGTGCAAACGTTGAAAAAAATTACAAAAATATAATGTTTACTTAGTTGATAATTTGTATAATTTTTTGTTCCGATATGTACACGTTCGGTGTTTTACTATATATCTAATACAATGGGATATATAATTTTTCCCTTCAGTATTGTATACTTATTTTAGTTGAATTGTTCATATAATTGAGTGTCATTGCATGCCAAGTTGGATTTATCAAAATGTGATTACAGTGTATTATTAAAACATAAAATAGCTTTTATTTTTACAAAACAATCATGTTTACTTAGTTGATGGGATCTTTAAATGTTTTGTACACTTGTATGTTTTATTTTTGATGCAATATGATCATATAGTTTATTCATTTGCAAATTGTATAGTTAATTTACTTGAATCAATTATATAATAGATAGAACTTACATGTAAAAATGAAATTAAGAAAATGTCATTGATGTGTATTATCAAAACATTAAAGCAACTATTATATTCGTATACTTACTGTACAAACATGTGTAGGTACAAAATGGTTTTTGCTCCATTTACCGGAGTAGATAACCATCGCCGGTGTGTCACGTTTGGAGCTAGTCTTATATTAAAGGAGGACGAAGAATCCTATACTTGGCTGTTTAAAAAGTTCTTAGAAGTTGTTGGTCGCGAACCTTACTACATAGTGACTGACCAAGATCCGACAATGAAGAATGCCATACAATCTGTGTTCAAAACAGCGATACACAGGTTGTGTATGTGGCATATTATGGAAAAGGTTAATGTTAAGGTCGGTCACACTCTGTTCAAGGATAACAATTTCAGAAATCGCCTGAATTCAATCGTGTGGGACACCAACATTTCACCAACACAATTTGAGACTCAATGGAATGATATTATGTCTGACTTCGGTCTAACATCGCATACATGGTTCATACACATGTATGAGCTAAGAAAGAAGTGGATACCAACATATTTTAAAGATGTGTCAATGAGTGGTTTGCTCAAAACTACATCACGATCAGAGAGCACCAATAGCTGGTTTGGAAATTTTACAAATCCTGGTTCGAATTTGGTTGAGTTTTCATGCACTTTCAAAGTGCGATAGAGTCCCAACGCCACACCACCGATAAATTAGACCACACGTGCCAAACAACTTTTTCGAAGTGCAAGACACGACTAGCCATAGAGAAGCATGCATCTTCGGTGTACACGCACACAGTATTTTTGGATGTTAGCACAGAAATTAAAGCATCCTTCTATGATTGCACAATTACAGAGATAACTGATGATGCCACCAAGTGTTCCTACAAAATTAAAGAAAAAACAGATACCATATTTGATGTCGTGAAATATAAGACGGAGACATTGGTAAAATGCAGCTGCAAACAGTTTGAACAAATGGGCCTACTGTGTTGTCATGCTTTTGTGATCCTAAAGGACCATCCGGAGATTCCTAGGGAATTATTAGCTCGGCGATGGATGAAGTTTGCATCAATCATAGCATACACAAAAACTGGCCAGATTTATCAATTCGCCGGAGGAGACGAAGCCGCGTTAACACTAAACAACCTTTGGTCCGATTTCCACAGCTGCATTGGGCTAGCGCAAGAAAATATTGATAAACTATCAAATTTATCACGTCTTGTGTCGGAAGAAAAGGTAAAATTGTTAAAAGATCAGCCACATACACCATCTATGGGAAGCAAACAGTCAGTAATGGAAAAATATTGTGGCTCAACCTCACATCTTGATATTTATGTATTACCCCCTAAACAAGAAAAAAACAAGGGGATCGGTAGTAATGTGAGGAGTAGAATTCTTAGCCAAAGAGAGAAAGCCATCAAAGCAAGTACAAAACTCAAAAGAAGATGTGGAACATGTGGTGAGATCGGAACACATAACAGCAGAACGTGTCCAAAATGCAACACCACGCCATAGTATAATTTTTTTTTATTGAAAGTGTTGGGTGAACAATATGTTAGTTGAGGTTTATCGTTTATGTCAAAAACACTATATTACATGATGATTTATCATTTAGATTTGTTTTCTCTTCTCAAATACGTTCTGCATAAAAATTGTCTTGAAAAAACTATTTAACTAAGTATACAACTACAATTACCAAACATACAACCCTACATATCTACTTCAACAAACGTCTACTAAACAATATACAGTTCCAATGTACAAAATATACAACTCCCACGGCCAACAAAACAACTGGACGTAACTAACTAAAAGATATTTAACTAAGTATACAATCTCAATTACCACTGATACAACTATACTTGTCTACTTAAACATATAATAAACAAATATCTAGTGACTACAGATGAACTGATCCATTTACACATGTCCGTTGTATAAAATATACAAATCCAATGGCCAAAAAAAACAACTAAGCGTATCTAATTAAACAATCCCGCTTTTAAAAAATTACATATATATCTACATGCACATTTCAACTGTTTTATTTAAACGGTTATATTGTTTTAAAAATACAATTCTATATACCTATTCATACATGTCACCTACAACTGCCCACAAACATAGATGCAAGTCCATTCAAATTATACTTGTATCAATCCAATATGAAAACAAGAACTGCACTTAAAAAAACAATACCATCAAAAACCTACATAAACTAAATATAAAAAAAGAAAGTGATACAAAATTACCCCATGCTAAAATAATAATCCACTGCGAAAAACACGAGTTCAAAATACCCTGAAAAATGTATCAACACTTCCAAGACACCAAAACATTACCAAAACAAAAAAACACCAACAAATAGTCTGTCAGTACCATCACTACCATTTCCCATAGACTAAAATAAAAATACCCAAACTATTCCATCATTGAAAAACGGAAAAAAATTCTAAATTGGCTTCTTGCCAGTCCAATGCTTCTTGCATTCAACCAAGTTCTTGTTCCTTATCTCATTCATGTCATCTAAGAAAATAGCACCAGTGTACTTGGAGCGAAAAGTACACATAAGATTAGCATTTCCCTTCTGTAACCCAGGTGACCAACCTCTCAGACCTCCCCCCATGTACGTTTCCATATGCCGCATTGCAAAGATTCCGCAATCAACCTTGTTGCGTGCATCTCTCCACGGCATAGCCACTCTTGATGGAGTAAGCTGCAATATCACCTGTCCCATCTGCTCACAACCTCTGCTCATCAAGTACTGGGAGAAGAAACGTACCTAAAACATAAGAAAACACATAGTTAATGCATGTAAACAATTAAACTGATTTACTAGGCATTTAAACATCCCTACTTAAACAACTCTACTGAAATACACACACAAATCTATAGAACTAACTAAACATTAAACATTGGTAATTATTCAGACCAACTAAACTAAAATAAACAACTGTATTCAGCTAACTATACAATTAATCATTACTAAAAATACAAATCGCACCAACTTCGCAGGCACATCTTCATACTTGTCACACTTGGTACCCCCGATCGAAGAATTATCCAATATCTACATATTCTTCCTCTTCATGTCGAACACGATAACAAAAAGGTGTTCACTTTTACAAATCGGGAAGAAAAACTGGATAACAAAAAAAAAATACCATCCATAAATCTAACATACTGTCGTCAAAAAAAAACAAATTGAAAAAAATATATATACCATCTCAAAGGCCTGCAGCTTCGTTGCACTGGCATCACCGATCTCAGCATCAAGACTTTGACAAAATAAGGCAAATAATCTACTATCAACATTTGAATCTGTGCTCGTGACAATCGAATACAGTTGCGTGAAATATGGCAAAAACATACACATCCATCAAATTACCTCATACAAAACTAGTTCAGTAACGATACATTTAAATATGAATAATTATACAAATTCACTAAACTACATAGACAACACACTAAACTAACTATGATTTTGGCCATTCAAATGATTACAAAACAACTAAACTATTTAAACAGATTCACATTAAAAAAGAACAATTAAACACAACTTAAAAAACATGCACACCATCAGTTAATACAAACAAGAATAGTTAATTATCTATACATTTCAATATTAAAAACTATACAAATCCACTACTCTAAATAAACAAATATATTGACCTAACTATATATTTGGCCATTCCTAAGTATACAAATCACCATACCTGAATAAACAGCTTAACTGTACTAACAATACATATAACAAAGCTAAAAAACACATATGCACCTGAATAAAAAAACACCGAACTGATTGAAAATAAACATTTGAATTAACTAAACAAATCGATATGTCAAATTAAACTATTTTAACTGAATAAATACACAATCAAACATATAAAAGCTGGAGAAAATCGTCCAAAGAAAATACAATCGTACGCGTGCAAACTATTTTCTGACTGTGCGCATTGAAATTTAATGAAAGCTAAATATGCGCGTACCGTTGAATATGTGGTAGCAAAAAATCGATAAGGCGAACTCTTGCTCTTTAACGACTCTTTTGCATTCAAAATCTTTGTCCACGCATCAATCAGCGATACACTCAGATAACTTCCAGGGCGCATCGTCACAAAGTCCTCCCTTGTTATGATCATGCCGCCAGCCTTGAAAATCGCCTCGTCCCTACAAAATAATGACCAACAAAAAAAAATATTAAGTATTTATAAAGAAAAAATATAATACATTTTATCGTGAAATAGAAAAATTACTTTTCAACTTCAGGGTTCTCGAAAATCCACTTCACAATCATATTTTGCTGCTCATTTAACTTAGACAACACATCAACCCATCTCTCAACAAACGGGGACGTCAATGTCTCAGTTTTCTTTTTCTTTCGAGGCTCATTTCGCCGATATATCGGCATCTTCTTGCTCTTCTTTTTTGGTAACTCATTCCTACCCAACCCCACGTCCAAACCATCGTCAACATTCAGATTACTCTGTTCCTACAAAAAACAAAATAAACTAACTATGATTTTGGCCATTCAAATGAATACAAAACAACTGAGCTATTTAAACAGATTCACACTAATAACAAAACAATTAAACACTACCAAAAAAATATGCACACCAACAGTTAAGACATACAATAATAGTTAATTAACTATACATTTCAATACTAAAACTATACAAATCCACTACACTAAATAAACTAATAATAAACATATACAATCAAAAAAACAAAAATAAAACGTGCAAAGAAAATGAGCAAAAATATTACCCCAACATCGTCAACATCCAAATCATCATCCTTCTCCTGCCCAGCCTGCTTGTCCAATGTACCCGCATCCACACCCTGTTCGTAAAATCGAGAAGTCTCAACAACCTTTTCCCATTTATCAGAGTTTTGTTCTTGGGTTAACCGAAGACTGAAACTTGGCTTATCAGGCTTATCCACCGTATCCCCACTCCATTTCTCAAACTCGTCACGCTTACATAGAGCTGCTTCCATCTTCTCAAGCAGAGCAATATTTTCAGGATTGCTCCAGAATGCTTTCGTCTAATGACTCTCACTTCCAACTATGTCATCTCCACCACGTGTGCCCTCCACTTGTATCGTCTTGTAACATATCAAATTTTTAGTAACAACGCCAATTTCAGAAAATTCGGGCACCACCGCCACCTCAGACGGAGTATATCAAAGAAATAATTTCCACAACATCGGAAGCAAGACAAGCTATCCTTGACTTAATATTCGCAATGTACTCCTGCCAATACACAAAAAAAAAAACACATGAAAAATGATGAAAAATATAACTATTTTATATAGGAAGAGTAAAATAAAAAAAAATGATAAAAAAAATATAAATACTCTATACATAAAGCCAAGTGTACAGAATCTGTAACTAAATATACAATATGTATGATCTAATTAAACAAATAAACTGTGGTGTAAATAATGAATATGCTAGACATACAACTACACATGTAATATGTCTAATCTTACCCCAATAAAACTATGAAAATCGATATCTAGTTCAACTAACTATACAACAAATTTACACAGTGTGTACATTACTCATAAACTATATTAAATACTATAAAATACACTAGACATATAACATGTGAAACATACTTATGCAAAACAAATAAACTATATATACATAACAACAAGTACACAACATCTCAAACTAAGTATACAACATGTTTCAGTTAAATATACAGACTCCTGTGCTATTAGCTACATAACTGCAACACATAGCAATACATATACAACATATGTAATCTATGTATACAAAAAAATTGAACTATCCATACAAAAAACAAATATTCAAATCAGCATACAGTTAAACTAATTAGTATAGTGTTGTACTATGTAACCTATGTATACAAACATACTGAGATATCCACACAAACATCGAAATATTCAAATGAAAATATATATACACAAAAAAATACAACAAATGTGCACTAAGTGTACATACAAAAGGACATATATATACAGAATTTGCCCAAAACACAAAACACTAAACTTGGTAATGACATTCATATACCTGCCCACCACCACCTGCCGACGAAGCCCCCGGAATAGACGATTGTTTCCCTTGACCAACGACCAAACCCTCCAACTGATGTTGCACTAGAGCCCCACCAACATTAGGTGGCTCCACGTATCCCTGCCCAAATCCACCGTGTTGGAACTCTCTGTAGATTCTTTTCTTAACCTTTTCCATTGTCCATGAAGCAAAGGACAACAATGTCCTCGGCACATCTCTGCCTAAAACACTGACTCTGTCCAAGTAAAACACCTGAAAACTCAAACAAATTGTGTAAGTAACAACACAATAAATAGTACAAAAGCACATTAATAAATTATAACAAGGCAATACTAGATAAAATTACCGTTAACAACAACACCGGACCGTTGAACTCATATTTGTTCGTCTCATCCCATTTTACCCTTTTGGATATGAGGGTGTTCAAAGTATAATCCCACCAATTGAAGTCCTTTATCTTTGAAACATCGTCAAGGCAATTGAGAATAAGTGGATTGATGTATCCACTCTGTAAATTCCCAACAAGTACGCTGTCAACAAGCGTCACAAAGGGCCTACGAAAACCAGTCACCACCATCGACACACTGCATCATCCTAACAGCCAAATCACCCGCAGTCACTCTTTGGAAATTTGGAAACATTGTTTTCCACTCGTCGTACAGAGCGCATTTCCCAGATTTTTTCTTTTTATCAATAACAACATCGTATCAGGAAACCCCACAACCCTACCAACATCTTCCCTTTCAATGTGAATACGCCTACCATCCTCAAATATCAGTTCACTACTTAATGCGTTGAAATTTTCAACTAGCCAATATGTATGCTTTTTATTAAAATCATCAATTTTCATATCAAACAAACTACCAAATCCCATCTCAATGACAGCAGACTTCTGTGCGGGTTTAAGAGCACGAAGAGCATCTACAATAACCTTGGGTTTCGCCCTTATTTGCATTCTAGGGTAATTCTGATCGATCCTTTGCCTCTTTTTAGGCTGCTCATCCCCCGAACTCTCCTCCTCACCACTACCATACTCTCTTTCCTCTTCTTCGTTTTACATTTTTTATAAAGCGGAACTCCTGCATAATAAATAAATAAAAAAACAACAATTAAGCTGTCAGAAAACTTTATGCATCAACCTGTTTACATCCCACTAAATATTGTATATTTAACATAGCATATTTGTATACTTAGTGTTTGGCATGATCCCCATATAAAAAAGACCAAATCCATATATAATCTGTCAACTTGGTGTTCCACTAAAATATTGTATTTTTAGCACAACTTATCCAAATACTTGGAATACACCAAAAACCCCACATAAAAATTCCACACCATCCATATGTGAAAACTTTATACAGATTTCTGTTTAAATTGCACTTAATCTTGTATGTTAAGTATAACAAATATGTATAAATGATATACACCACCAACTCCTCATAAAAAATAACACATGTCTCTAAAATTTATACAATTTCCTGTTTATATTCCACTAAATGTTGTATGTTTAACATGACAAAAGTGTTTACTTAGTTTACATCAATTGTATACAGCTTTCAGTTCACATTTCACTTATCTTGTATAATTAATGTAACAAATTTGTATAGATAAAATACACAACAAAACCACACAAAAAAACACACTATACACATATCTAAAATTTATACAATTTCCAGTCTACATTTCCTTAAAAAATATATATTTTACATGACATATATGTAAACTTAGTATATATGAACAAACGAAGCGTACAAAAATCAACCAATGAACAAATTCAACAGATTCAGGTAAAAATTGCGAAAAAAATTCAACACCTAGTAAAAATTTGAAAAAAAAAGAAGCAAAATACGAAAAAAAAAGGGTTACCTTCAAGCCAAAACAACAAATGCGTCGGAACCGAAACACTAACTCTTATCCACGGGAACGAGCACCTTCAACCACCAAAAAATACTCGGCCGCACAGGGACAATCGTAATGTGGGAAAAATCGGAAAAATTAACTGAAAAAGAAAAGAATTAGTCCATAAACATTAAAAATAACCTACTACCTTCCTCAAAAATCGAATTCCTACATACCTATAAAACTTGAAGAGACGAGCACCGAATGACGAGTACTTGCAGGCCTCTGATTTCAAGGTAGAAGACGGGCAAAATTGGGTGGAAATGATATATATGGTTTTATTTTGAGATACAAGGTTTGGTTTCTTGATACCAAGTATCAGTTTCATTTTGAAAAGACACGAAAAGAATTTTGATACTGAAAAGAAACCAAGTAGCAGTTGGATTTCGAAAAGACACGAAGTGGGATATTGGCTCCTAAAAATCTGGTAAGTGATAAAAGGAAAGATTTAATTTTCCTAAAAACAAGCACTTAACGTCTTAATCTTCAAACTAATTATAAGTAAAAATACTATACTACCCTTATATTCCAAAAATAACAAAAAATAATCTGCACCATTAAAAGTTTTAAATCAAGGGCCTATATGAGGTCTTATGGACTAACCTAAAGGGATTGGTCTCATTTGAACCAATCCTTATATATATATATATATATATATATATATATATATATATATATATATATATATATATAGGAGAGGATCCTGTGAGACCACCTTCCTAGGTTAGTCCATAAGACCGAATCTAGACCATCCAAATAGTAAATCAATGGCCAAGATACATTACAATCTATACAGGTTTTCGTAACTAACTATACAATAGAAAGGGTAAAATTGGAATCCATAAAATCAGACATGGTAACCTCCTCCTACATTATAGGGACGTGATCTATTATTGATCACGTCCCCATAAATCACGTCCCATAATCAAGCAATTCACCTTTCATTTTTTCTCCCTTCCCATTCGAACCTGCAAATTATTCAAATATGGCAACATAATCATGCAACAATTAATGAAAAGTATACAATTACACTAAGCTAACTACACATTAAAACATTACTAAGTATACATAAATAATTAACTAAGTATACAATTACACTAAACTATCTGTACATTAAAACATTACTAAGTATGCATAAACATTTAACTAAGTATACAATTACATTGAACTAACTATACATTGAAATATTACTAAGTATACAATTACACTGAACTAAATACACAATTTCACTGAATTACTTATATAACTAAGTATACAATTCCATTGAACTAAGTATACAAATCAACAGAACTAAGTATACAAATTCACTAAACTACTTATATAACTAAGAATACGATTCCACTGAACCAAGTATACAAATCCACTGAACTAAATATACAATAAAACATGATTAAGTATACAAGTCCACCGAAGTAAGTATACAATAAAATGACTGTTCACAAATATGGCGGAAAGAAGTATCAATTTTGAAAAAATGCTTGAAATTGATTATTTTTCCTCCCTAAAAATCGGGTAACTGAAAAGGTAGGATTATGTTTCCTTAAAAATAGCTAATAACTATCCAATTAATAAAACTGATTAAATATAAAAGTGCAATCATACCCTTATAACCCAAAAATAACAAAAGAGATCTACACCATCAAAAATTTAAATCAAGGGTTCATAAGTGTTCTTATGGACTAACCTAAAGGGGTTGGTCTCATTTGAACCAATCCCTATATATATATATATATATATATATATATATATATTATATTTACAATTACCAAGGAAATCATATTATCAACGTTAACTGCAATTATTTTTTTCTTTTATTCTATTCTCAACTGCATACATATATTATATAGATGGTTGCTTATTTCGCTATTTTTTTCCAAAATAAAAAAAATAGTGGTAAAATTCTTATTGTGCCACTACATAAATTATCACACACGTTTTTTGGAGCTTATAAAGTCTTAAACAACTTCTGAAATGCATTCGTAAAGAGCTCATAAATTTAGTCGAACACCCTTTTAAGTCTTAATACAAATGGTTGTCATGATAATTGCTAGTATTTAATCTTAAAGATGCAACTTTGAATTGTCATCGTGAATATTTAGCAGAAAAACAATATAGTTACGACACTTAACGATGGTTGTTGCTACCAAAAATGAAATATAATTATTCGTTTTTATATTTGCAATTACCTTGGAAATCTTCATTGCTAAAATATATTATTATTATTATTGTTGTTATTATTATTTTATCTTTCTTTTAACAAAGACATAAATAAGTTTTGACGCTAATTCAAATGAATAAAATAAAAATTTCTCTATGGTGATGATGAATGTTGACAACAATTAACCTTTTCTCTTTTATTTTTGTAACGCCCTAGAAGTTTCAAGCCGCTACGTAACGGTTAACTTGCGCCAGTTCTCCCTTTTAAGAATATAACACACCAACTACTTGAGCAATATTAATTCCCGAATAGACATAGTTCATCATAACTTCTTGGAAACAGAGTCAATAGTCGCAACGAAAAATACTATTACAATCCAATTGTCTAAGCGAAAGAGGTCTTACGCCCCGCTATTACATCAAATGAAATAAAATTGTCTGTTATCAAAGCATAAGCATTTTTAAAAGTTAGATTGGCGAACTAGGTCTAGCGATTACTCCGTCGCTTGGTCATCTTCGTTGACGTCTTTATAATATGGTGGATCAACAACTGGCTGTTGAAAAAGGTGGGGGTGAGATAAAAATTTTCAGTGGATGGGTGATCATGTGTATTTGTGGCTTATATAGATGCAGGAAAAATAGTTATATGAAGAATGCATGATTCATGATGCGTGCGTCACACGCGATTCACAAGAAACATGGTATTCAAAATAATATAGCTTTATATAGTTTGATGAAAATTGTTCATGATCATTCAAGCACTATGAATGCGTTGCAAATAGTTCAAGTAGTGGTTGCGTACGGAGTGTAACGCTAACCCAAGCAAGTAATGATTGCGTACGGAGTATAACGCCAACCCAAGCAAGTAATTCAAGTAGTGGTTGCGTACAGAGTGTAACGCCAACCCAAGCATGTAGTAGTTGCACACTGAATGTGACGCCAACCAAACAGGTCCGAGTAACTCCAGAATCGTGTGGATCAGACACTGATTCATTCGTTCTTCCTTGTAACTCCCAAAGCAAGATGGTCCAAGACCTGTCACCTTATCGCTTCATAGGCAAAGACAAATCCACAATAGAGCTAGCTAGGCCCGGATTGTCATAATCGCGATTATACCTCAAGTTCTACGACCCGCTTCCCTTGGACAAACTCTGTCCCTCAGTTGCAGGATTAGGACGATGGGGCCGAAGAGTGGAATAGCAGCCGAGCTGCCCGGTTCCCCGACGTATCCATTCCAACTGTGAGCTCGACACACCAAGTTGACTCAAGCCGGAAAATAATTAAAAGTACAGAATATCAACTAGGTAGTCGAGTAAATATCATGACGATACATATAAAAAGTAGTACAAGATATCAACAAGTTAAGTTTTAATTTGTCCAAAGGTGAGGGAGTCGCCACGCGTAGTGCGTATAGTCCGGGAATTTTCAAGAAAATATGGAAGTATAATTAAATCATAATTAAATCAGTTTTAGGACTGTAAAGAAGAAAATATTTTATTTTGGGGTCCTTGATAAAAGGAAAATTTTGTAAATAGTCCCATTTCTTGGAAAAAATACTTATCGAGTCAAAAATTGAATAAGTCCTAGTCTCGACCTCGAAAAAATGTAAGGTTAGTTTTAAAATTCTTAAAATTATTCAAAGATTCAGTTTTCAAAGGGTTTGGGTCGAGATTTTCGGAAAATATTTGTTTGGTCCCTTCTTTTGTCAAAACGTCATTTTCGGACCTGAACTTAAAAATTTTGGATCTCACAAACCGGGAGGGCTTTTGATGTGATTACAAATTTAAAATATCATGTATAATAGTAAGATATTAGGACAAAAGCAGTTTTGAAATAGGGTCGGTTTAAGTCCCTTAATTTTTACAAATTCGATTTCTAGTCCAGAATTCGATTTTTGCCCTTAAGGGTTTATTTGGTGTTCGTTTGTTATGAAACTTGCACCATGAGTTACAAATATTATAAAAATAAGGTTATGTAAATTCCCAGGTGTCCGAGATGTACTTTTTCCTAAAATTTCATTTTGGTCCTTTGAAATTGGAATTTTTACACTTTAGTACTTAAAGTTTAACAAATCGGTTTTCTCAACCCAAATCACTTTAACGTTTTCAAATCTCTCAAAATATAAGTTTTTCAGTTTGAGAAAGTCAAAATTTTGAAATTTTCAGAGGGGTCCCTGAACAGTTTTTAAAAATTCATTTTTGCCCCTTAAACTTTCAAGTTTCCACATTTGAGTCTCTAAAATTCCAAGGATGAGTTTTCTTCTCTCAAAACCTTTAAACTATTATTATTAACTTAAAATATTAAATTTTACAATTAGTACAGTCCAAAATTTTGAAATTTATAGATTGGTCCTTGGACAGTTTTCGAAATCACGGTTTAGTCCTCAACTTTGAAAAAATTGCATAAATGATATATTTGTTCAAATTCGAGCACAAGTTCATATCTTCCATATTATATATCAAGTATAGAACATGATTTTAAGCATATAACACATTCATTTACACATTAATCAAGAGTCGAACAAGAAATTAAGATATATATATATATATATATGCAAATATGTCCCTATTGTGCAAGAAATCAAAATCATACTTGTTTTTGTGAAACTTCTTGAACTTGATACATATAAAAAAAATACATATAATATATATATAGCAATTTAAAATATTTTCATGTACCATCATTTGCTGATATTTACCTAAAATGGAAAAAAAGAAAGTGGTATGGGCGAATACAGCCTTAAGCAGATATTGGAAATTGGAGATGCAAGTGCGAAAGACCAAGCTATTCCATACAAGCCAGAAAAAACAGGAGGAGCCGTTGTTATAGATAAAATCATGAAGTACGACGAATGGTATGATGCCCTCGATCATGTGTAATAGTCGTAGGGCAGAATTCGTATCTGTCTGTCTGCAGTCCGTTCTACATGCATTTTATGCAAATTATTTGCCTATTTTTGAAAAAACATTCAGCCATGCACCTCGTAGTAGTTTCTCGAGTTGATGGAGTCTTCTTCCTTGTATCAACTTTTTCACTCAAACTCTTGATGGTCAGCCCCTATATGGTGTCCAAACCATATTTTGGTGTTAAAATTAAAGCCTCAAGTCCAAAGAAAATATACTAGGACCAAATGGCTACTACTTGCCTCAATGTATTCAAGTAGTCTCTAAAATTGGAAATTTTCCTTCAAGCTTCTAACTTCAACTTGAGATGATGTAGGTCATCCCCTAAGCTTCAAAATTCATATCTTTGAGTCAAAAATTAATTCTTCATGTTGTCAAGAGAAAATACTAAAACCATAATTTTCTCACCTTAAAATGTGTAGTCTTGAATTTCCTCTTCAAGCTTGTAGTCAAGTCTAAGACTCTTAATTCTTCAAGAATAATTCATCTAGGAGTACCTCAACAAGAAGGATTCATCATGTTAGGAATTGAAGGTAGATGTTGGAAGTTTCAAGAAGATAAAAATGAAAATAAAAGAGAAGAATTTTCTTACTTTAATTGTTAGAATTTTTTATCCTATGAGAAGAAGATGAAGAGAACTTTTGTATTCTTGTGTTGGATGAGAGTATTGAGAGAGCTTGTGAGTAGAATGAGGATGAGATAATTTTTTTCTTCCTAAGTCTTGTAAGGACCGATTTGTGTGTAGGAGTTGGAGGAAGATTTTTGTTTTGTTTTGGTTAAATAATGAGTGAGGATAATAATTGGGGGAAATTAGGACATAAAATAATAGCTAGGTTACTTTCTTAGGGACACTTGCCCAAAAGTTAGTTTTGAGGGAGGGAATTTAAAAATTTATTTGTTTGACTAAGGGGTTAGTGGGATTTGTAGGAAGATTTTTTTAGTTGTAGGCTTGCAAGACATAAAATAAAATAGAAATGAAATTATCAAAAAAAAAAAATTGTCCAATAATTAACTAGTTGGAAGATACAAAATGATAAAAATAGTGGTAGAAGAAAAATTGAGTTATTTTTCCCATTTAAAGAGAAAATTTCGAAAATTAGGGGAAAAAGAAAAAATATTTGGTTTCTTTTCTTTACAAAATTGAGGTGAAAAAAAATAAAATGTATAAATATCCATAATTAAATATTTAGAAATTTAAATTTAAAGATGTGAAATAAGAAATGTGTATTTTAAAAATAAATTGGAAGTTGATTGGGATGAATTATAGAATAAGATGAAATATTTGGATAAGGGTCGAAATGTACTCCTAAATTATCGAAGGTCTAATATTTCTAAAGTAATAGTTAACCGATCAAGTACTAATACTAGAGGAGAATATAAAATTGTTAGGCTCGTAAATGAGGAAGGCGTAATTGACGTTGAAAGAATTAAATAAAAGTTGGGTCGCATTTCATTATTAATGGGTTCGTGTTACTTAACTAAATAAATAAATCACTACACAACGTCGTATCTCACGTTGCTAAAATTTGGGGCGTCACAATTTTAGGTTCACCATTGACAATCATTAACATTTTCTTTTATTTTATTCTCAAAGCAAACATAGATGGTTTTGCCGCTAAATTTCTTCTTCAAAAGGAAAATGGAAATTGATTAGTGACGGAATTCTTATTGTGCCGCTATATAAATTTTATTTTATGTATATTTTTATTTTTGTTTGATGTTAGCATCGGCTACTATTTCGTTTTCGTAGTTACCGACAAGCTTTATGTTTCGTAGTTTGTTGCCATTTTTCTATATATTCCTTTTTAGTGACTGAACCGAATTAAGAATAAGCGGCAAAGAATTAAGATATCTAAATGATTTTTTTAATTCCCAAACGTGCCTTCATCTTATTTTTCAGGCCTTGAAATCACAGCATTTTACAACCAAAAAAAAGAGACTTGTATTGGATAACTGAATTGGCTTTTGGTAAAACAAAAAAAATAGGATTTTACCATTATGAAGTAAAATCTCTTACACTTTGTTTAGAAGTTCCTTCGTCTGACGGGCCATCCTTATTTCTCCTGAAGAGCTGGAGTTGTTTATTGACTATTTCCAGCTCTTTGTTTGCCTGTACAATCTCAGCACGAAGCCTGTTCTCCACTTCGAGAGGGCCATGCACTGGATTTTCGTTTCTTATTCTAGCCTCCAAGATTAAGGTTTCAACAGTTTTATCTCTGTCTTGTTCGTCAACAGAGTTAATTATTTTCATGGTATTGTTTATTCCGAACAATCTGTGCACGTTCTGAAAATCTTCGACCCTTTCGGATGGGAAGTAGCGTGCATAAATACAATTTTGCTCACATCTTCTCCTCATTGGTGCTTGACACAACAAGAAGGAATAATATGAAACTCGTTGATATCATTATTCATTATTGCCAAACTTTTTTTGTTTTTTGAAAGCTGAAGTACTAAAGAATTGAAGTTATTCATTTTTTCAGAGATGATGAAGAATATATATAGTACATGGATTTTCAATCCTGAATAATCATATGATGGAAATGTCGTTATTTCGTTTTACCAATACAAGTGTGCTTTAATGAAATTGAAACGATTTTGCAATAGAAAATCTAAGGTGTGGATTTTATTTTTCTGTTTAAGTAAGATGATTTTAATATGGTTGGATTACATTATGCTGGAAAAATCTTGTGTTTTCTATTCTTGATTTCCATTTGCAAAACCGTATAGTATAATTGATGTTTGAACTTTGAATCCAATTTGTGGATTATGGAAATAGTTATTTAAAAATGGTTGGAAAAGACACTAAATTGTTTTGAGTATTGAGATGAGTATGGAAAAATGGGTTGAAAATTTCGAGTAAATAGAACGAAGATTTTAAAGTGTGGAAATAATTGCTTCAGTGGAAATGACAGGCAAATAATTTCTTGGGATATGTTTAAAGACTAAAGGCCTGATTTTCTGTATGGGTCGGCCCCTGAACCTAATTGGACTCGAACTCTAGCCCATTCAAAAACTAATTTGATATTTAGATTAATCCAGATATAAAATAAATAATAATAGAGTTAAGAATACAATTACACTATATTATTAGAAAATGTGTATTTACGCGGCACAGACTTTTTTGTACTCTTGTTTTCTCCGCCGACTTTTTTACGCTAGCGTGTTTTTCTGCAGGTTTTTTTATGTTGTAGTCTCGAAGTTGCTTCGAACATTTTTCAAATGTTTTAGCTAATAAAATTTCACTGAAATTAAATACAATTTCTATCACCATTAAACCATCAATCTTATACTCGATACCCTAAAAACAACCAAGAAACACACACAAAAATAACAAATATTAAAACAAAATACATTGAAACAATATACAAACAAAACAAGAACAAAAATTGCAACACCGTCCAGTTTTTGATCAAATGCATTGAAATATCGAAACAACATATAAACAACCAAAGAACATCAGAAACAACATAGAACAACACATAAACAACATAGAACAACCAAGAAATAACAAAAACAACAAAGGAACAAAAAATAGCGTATAAATAGATAAAACGTATAAATGGCCAAAATGTTAATCCTAGGCGTACAAAAGTACAACCAAGCGTAAACCAATGTCCAAGTTGCGTAAAAATATCTTTTCATAAAAAAATAAGGATATTTTTTTTTGAATTTCCTCATAGTAATTATACCATTATCAAAATGAAAAAGAAAAAGTAAAGAAAAGAAATAAAAATTGAAATATGAAAATTAAGATTACATACAAAGAAAAGAAATAAATATTGAAATATGAAACTTAAGATTACATACAAGAGTATTTATAGCGTATATTTTTTATTAGTCGAACTGCAGTCATTTTAGTTTCTAATCATAAAAACAATAATTTATAATATAAACCACCAAAGCACCATTGAAGGAAAAAAATAATTGGTGGATGTATTGAAATCAAATTTCAGTCTACAATATGAAAATGAACAATAATGTTATTTATTTTTTTTAGAGGAAAAATGAACAATAGTGATAATATGTTCGTAATAATCAAAATTTGTCTATATGATAAGATTCTGTGTTGTTTTATTATATATCGATTTTCACTTTTTTAATAATAATGACAAAAGCTTTATAAAGTAATAATCAAAGAATTACATAGAAAAAGAAAGAGTTTGACATATACTCTAGAAATGCATGCGTCTCCAAAACAATGATTTGATTGAATATCGAGGAGACAATAAATTTACGCCAAAATGTCACATGAAAGAAGATCTTGTTATTTAATCGTGAAGTAGTCAATATCTTACTCAATTTTCTTTCACAACGATGAGCGATTGCTAGTAAACCATAGTAGGCAAACTTATTCGACAACTAACGGTGAAAAGATGGGGATTTAAAGACCCTTTGGCCTAAAGAACCCACCGTACTCCACTATGAAAAAGCTAATGATGCTTTCACCCCAAAATTATTGTTGCAAGAAATAGATAATCTCCAACTTTAATTTGTCAATTGTATCTTCCATAGAAAGGGTAAACCAATTCGAAGAACTTCTATAGAGATATGTAATTAGTTCGGACTTATTTAAGGATGAATAAGGACCAAACCACAAAATAGGGAAAAGTCGTTCTAGTCAAGAAGTCGGTGATTCTCTCGTGGAAAAAATAGCAAAAACATTAAACCGATATTTCCTAAAAATCAATTTGGTGAAATCCACTATTTCATATATCGGAGAATGGTATAATATATCGGGCTAATAATTGCTCTTGAATATGAAAATCTTACATCAATATCAATTCTTTTTATTCCATGTATTTTAAGGTTAGAGTTCAACAACCGCCTTGGAATTTAACAACCCCATAATTAATAGGGTGCACTTTCCCATTGTAGTACCCCTAATTATTGAATTGTTTGTCGAGATTATGTCGCATGCATAACACGCCTATTGTCTGATGGTTCTAATAAAATGGGTGATGACCCAATTTTTATAAAAATAAAAATTATGGTTAAACATTTAATTCTAGAGGAATTAAAAGGTATATTATTAATTCATGTTTCGAGCAGATCATCGTAGTGTTTTTAAGTTCTCAAAATCGAATTTCAGTCAGTGAGAAATTAATATGTGAAGTTGGCCACGCGAATAGATATATATGTAAAGGGAGTTGAAAGATTAAGTCTTATTCCATATTGGTTTGTAAACCTTATTTATTCTAGAATATATACTAGAAGGTGTTATGATTTGGATAAATTATAACAAGTGTGGTTGACCACAAATTGACGACACACGCACATTAGCCCACGGGTCGGCCTGGCCTAGGCCTGGGTATGGGCATGAGTTTGTGGTCGGGTCCAGGTTCGGCAGTAATGCCACTCAGAAATGGGCTCAGCCCAAATTCAACTGACTGTTGGTTGGACCATGCCATTGTAGGTATCTAATTTCGTGAAGAATCAAGAGTTATTATAGTGAGTAGTAACTCCTAAAAAGGAATGGTCATCTGTTTGTAATATCCAAAGGTTACACCTGGAGTAGTAATGCCAATTGATGCCCAATCACTTGAATTTAATGATCTGGAAGTGTTGGATTTGATACATACATATAGGCTTAGGTTATAACAGTTTTACAGCATTCTGAAAAAATACTCTGCAAAACAAGCACTGTAATTTAAAGTCCATCACCCAATCTCCACTCCTTCTAATACTTCAAGTGAACTTTTGTGTTAACGGTGCTACTACACAAAAGACACAAATTGTTTTATCTTTGGGGACAGTATGTCAATCCGTGAGCACTAATTTGGAAATATTTGTCTTGCGAACAAATATCTTCTTTGACTCAACTGTCTTATCAAGATTTCTTATTTATCAAGTTGCAACCAGAATACTTGTACTTTTCTCTACTGTAATAGTTAGGTTTTGGTTGTAATTTTCTATTTCATTTTTGTAATTCATTGTAGAAGGCAATTCCCAATTTCTGAACTATTGTATAACAACAATCACAAAACAAATATCACACCTTCAGATGGAAAGCATTTGAAGAACCCTGATCATTGTTCCTGCTCAAGCTGAGAAACCCAAAAACTTTATGAGTTTCAACTTCAAAAGGTCACAGAGAAAGATATTATTTTACCTGACTACCTTTAGTTTGGCAAAATATGTGACCGAGGACCCTCAAGTAGTTGTTGAGAACAAAACAAATACTAAAAAACGTATTATGTTTGATGCATGTGGCTAGGGTAATTTTCTATGTTGGAACTATGTCCTTAATGGACTCGACGATGCACTATACAATATGTATTGTGTATTGAAATCCACCAAAGAATTGTGGAAATTCTTTGAAAAAGAAATACAACACTTAGGATGTCGGAACCAAAAAATTTATTGTCGGCAAGTTTTTGGATTTTGTGATGATAAATTCAAAAATGGCGATGGAACATGTTCGATATTTCTAGTAAATCTTACATGAGATCTATGCAAAATGAATGACCTTGCTGGAGGTAAGAGGGTCAATCGTGTCATGTTTTGTGTTCATGTGTCATGTTCTAACATGGGTATTACATATTTGACATGAACACCACACATTTAACTATTCGTGTCAAGATACACGACACGAATAAGACATGTTTATGACACGGGTAACACGACACGACACAAAATACCTATATAATTTAAAGTTGACACAAAAAAAATTGAAAAAATGGAGAACAAGCTTAAATTACAAATTTAAAAAAATACATTAAATTGTTAGAAAATGCATTCAATAATTTGTTCAACATCATATAACCAACTAAAACATCACAAAATATAAAAATAATATGCCACTATACAATTAAATGGGTTAAATAGGTCAATTGTGTTGACACGTGGGTCAACTCGACCTAACCTATTTATTTCCCGTGTTAATCGTGTCCGACCTGAATTTGACCCAAACCTACAAGGGTTGTACCTATACCTGCTAAATTCGTGTAAGATTCATATCGGATTATCGTGTCGTATCACAAATTGACGCCCCTAGCCGGAGGCATTCCAAGTTGTTTCTTTGATTGATAAGTTGCCCCTAGGAGATAGACTAAAGGATCTCATTGTAAAATTGAAAATTGAGGATGACAATAGGAGGATTGAGTCTAAGTTTGGGTAAGTCTCTATGAAATCTAAAGCCAACTTGATGGAGCATAATTCATCAAGTAACACAAAGAAAAAGTCTAAAGACAAATTCAAGAAACTGGTTAATTGAAAGTTCCAAGAAAATTACTACAACTGTGGCATACCAAACCACATGGCAAAAGACTGTAGTCTGCTAAATAAAAAAAAAGGCAATCAACAATCCACAACGCGGTGGAGCAAAAGGAATTTACCGAATTGGCATATCGATTGTGGTGTTTGAAGCTAACCTGGTGGATAACCCGAAGGAATGGTTTGTGGATACTAGTACCACTTGACATGTTTGTTCTGAAAGGGATGTGTTTTCCTCCTAGAATTCTTCGACCAGAGTGAAGCTCTACATGGGGAATCACACCTCTTTTGATATTGTTGGCATGGGTATGGTGGTGCTGAAGCTGCTTTCAGTTAAAAAGTTGAAGCTGAAGAATGTGTTGCATGTCCCAAACATCCAATAAAATCTGGTTTCGGGTTCACTGCTGGTCAACCATATATTTAGGCAAGTTTCTGAATCTGAGAAATTTGGACAGTTCATTGGTAGTGGTTATCTAGACAAATATCTGTTCAAAATGAATGTAATGTCTATAAAATGTATTGGCAAAATTATGAATAAAGTTTCTACTTCTGTTTACATGCTTGTGTGCTTTAATTTTTGGCATATTAGATTAGGACATGTTAATCCAAATACTATAAAAATGATGGTAAATTTAAGTTTAATTAATTGATCTAAGTAAACTCACAAAACAAATGTAAGTTTGTGTTGAAGCTAAAATGGCTATGTTACCATTTCATTTGGTTGAAAGAGCACTTCACCTCTAGAGTTAATACAGATTGATGTGTGTGATCCAAAAATAAAGGTGGTAAAAAATATTTCATCATTTTTTTGATGATTGCCCAAGGTTTTACTACTTATATTTGTCAAGAAGCAAAGTGAAGCTGGAAGCTTTTAAGAATTATAAAAATGAAGTTGAAAGCCAGCATAACGACCTGATTAAGATAATTCGGAGTGATAGATGTGAAGAATATATTGCACCGTATGAATGGTTCTTTACTCAGTGGGGCATAATTCATCAAACAACAGCTCCATATGCACCACGACCTAATGATGTCGATGAACACAAAAATTGGATTTAAAAAAAAAAGATGGATGATATGAATTTGGTTTTGGATTACCCTGAGCATATGGAGAAAAGTAGTCTTAACAACTAACCATATCTTGAACAAGATACCACTTACAGGACTCTTTATAAATTGTGAAAAAATCGTAAGCCTTCTTATAAATACATTAAAGTGCGAGATGTTTGCCTAAGGTAACAATACCTAAACTAAAACAAGTTAAAATTGGATTTAAAATGGTCGACTGTATCTTTGTGGGATATACATACAACAGTAGTGCATATCAATTCTTATAACATAAGTAAAAAATTCAAAAATGACTGGAAGTACCATAACTAAATCAAAGAATGTGGTATCCTTTGAATATATTTACTCTTGAAAAGAAAAGGTATAAGTGAGTATTGACAAAAGAACTCACAAATTTATATTTGGTTCAACACCAAGTAGTGAAAAATCAAGATGCAGTAAGAGGTCTAAGACTGCTAAGTCTTTTGGACCTGACTTTGTAGCATTCATGTTGGATGATGAGCCAAACTCGATTAAAGAGACTCTAATTAGTCTAGATGCTCCACTATGGGAAGAAACTATCGAGTCCATTATGCAAAACCATACTTGCGAATTGGTTTATCTCCCAATCGGTCATAAACCTTTAGTATAAAAGTGGATCTTAAAGAATAAGTATAAAGTAGAATGAATTATTGATAAGTATAAACCCCAACCAGTAGCCAATGGGTTTAAATAGAAGGAATTTTATGATTTCTTTGACACCTAGTCTCCAGTAACGAGGATTGTATCTAACTGTATGCTTTGCACAATCTTGAGATTCATCACTTGGGCATGAAGATGACATTTTTAAATGGAGAAATACATACTGAAATATACATGGAATAACCCAAAGGGTTTAGTGCACATTGTTAAGAGAAAAATGTGTCAAGTTGATAAGATCATTGTATGGACTTAATCAAACTCAAAAATAATGGCATCTTAAGTTGGACATACGATGTTGTCAAGTTATCAAAAATCAACGAGTGTGAAAGATCTGTGTATGCCAAAGGAACATTAGACACATTCATCATAGATTGTCCATATGTAGACGATTTGATAGTCATGGACAGTGGTCATGATTTTATCATAGATACTAAAAGAATATTAAAGAGAAACTTTGGCATGAATTATATGTGGACTGCTGACGTGATCCTCGGGGATCAAAATCAGAAGAACTATTATCTTGTCACAATCTCACTATATGGAGAAACTGCTCGAGAAATTCAATATTTATAATAGCCCACCGTCAAAGACACCCATTTAAGTATAAATATGGTAGCTAACAAAACAAAACCAGTGGCTCAGTTGGAATACTCATGCATTATAGGCAGCATGAACATCACAAATTGTACACGTCCAAACATAACTTATCATGTAAACATGTTGAGTAGGCTCATGAGAAATTCAAGCCATGAGCATAAGAAAGCGTTAACTAGTGTGTTAAAATACTTAAAGTATAACGTGGATTTTGGGCTATACCACTCGAGATATACATCTGTACTTAAGGATATAGTGATAGTAGTTGGATTTTAAATTCAAACTATTCATATTTCACTAGTAGATACATATTCACCTTTGGAGGTGGTGTAATATCGAAGAAGTCCACAAAACAAACGTGTATACCTCGATCCAACATAGAATCTAAGTTCATAGTTTTAGACAAAATTGGTGAAAAAGTAAAGTGGTATCGTACTTTTGGTCTTTTGGGGAGGATATTCCATGTTAGAGTAAGTTAGTACCTTCTGTAATGATTCATTGTGATAATCAAGTGGTTATTTGAAGGGCACATAATCACATGTATAACGGTAAGTCTTGACATATTCGTCAGACATATAATTAGTTGCAAACAATATAATGTCAATTGACTATGTGAAGTCAAATGACAATTTGGCATACCCTCTCACGTAAGGGCTAAATCAAGATCAATTAAGTAAGTTGCTAGAGGAAAAAGGTTTAAAGTCCATAAATTAAAATAACCATCATAGTGGTAAAGCAGACAACTAGAGAGACCATAATGTTACTGGAGAAGAAGCAAGCATTAAGGTCGAGCAAGGTCACAAGCTCACCTCCACGCTCCAGCTAAGGATTCAAGAGCCATACAGGCTAGTCAAGCTAACTCTGGAATAAGAAACTCATTCCGGAAGGATAATTCCCAAGAAGACCTGTTGATGACCCCTCTTCAACTGAAGGAAGCTCTACAAATTCTCCAATCCTTTCAGAAGTATCTCCTAACACATAAGGGGAAAGAACTGTCCAACTCTGTAGGAGAAAATAGAACTCCCAAATCGAAAACAATTGAACCACGAAAGAACCAACTGGAGGACCATTCGATCACAGGACAAGAGGCAGCTAAGCGCCACTCCCACTCACACTCGCGCCAGCCAAACATTGGTTATGTTGTTGAGGTTTCTACTTAGCATCCCCTACCGGCAAGAAACTCTATCAAATTTTCTCGGCTCCCTTGATTTTTGACTCCAGCTACTCCAGTGTGCTAGATACACTCCCTAAGACTACTTAGGAGAGCCAAGCTCAGTCTAAAGCCCCAAGGCTCCAGAGCAGAAGTACAATTTGTTCAACTATAGCAGTGAACCACTCCACAGAGGAGTCAAGACTTCACAACTCCTGAAGAGCCACGAAGAAAGAGATTCCCCAGCGAACACTTGGACAAAGGGAACCTACTACAAGACTATCTAGACAACTCTCTCGACCAATCAACTTCTGATGGATCTGCTACTGACATAGAGAGACTCTCATATCACTAGAGTTATTAGTATCATCTTCGGGCATCCAGAAAGCAAAGACACACAGAGTACACCTCAAGCTTACTACGAGGAACACAATGAAGCCAACATAAGCATCGCCCCCAAGCAGAGAACACTGGACTTGATCAAAGTAGAAAAATGTGCCCACAATATCTAGAACACAAGACTATAAGGACAATCCAATTCATTACAAGGGATATCCCCAACACCTAAAGAGTGATCTCAAAAAGACCATGTCTGAACCAGTTTAGGGTTGTGGCACCCACTGTCCACCTAATGCTTAACTCCCCAACCAACTTAATAGATGAAAACCCCCTTGCAATAGCTCACGCAAGGAAGCACGAATCGCCTATTCCAGACTGTCACACGTCCCGAGGCCACCTCTTCTCTCATATGAATATCTTTTCACTACGCAACAATGGTGAAGAATGCTAAGTCCCAAGAGAGGATGATTAACCAGGCCCACTCATGCAAAGAGAACCTGACACACATTTGTAAGTGGCGGCTCCGGCTACCTCGAAACCCTCAAGACTTCATCCAAGCGTAAGCTTAGCAAAAGGTAGCTTCATGTCATCCATGAAGACTTCTAGCGTAAGCCCTAGAAGCGACGGTTCCTCACCATCCCTGGTAGCTCATCCTGTAAGGCCAGTAAGAGGTGGCTCAGCGCTCTCCATGGCATCTACTAGTGTAAGTTCTATAAGCGGTGGCTCCTCACCATCCCCAACAACTCTTATAAGCCCAGTAAAAGGTGGTTATGTGCTATCCGTGACATCTAATAGTGTAACTCCTATAAATGAGGCTTCTCGCCATCCCAGACAACTCCTCTTATAAGCCTAGTAAGAAATGGCTTCGTGCTATCCATGGAATTGCCTAGCGTAAAACTTATAAGTGGTTGCTCCACGCCATCTAATGCGGCTACTTCTGTAAGCCCAGTACGAGGTGGTTATGTGCCATCCATGTATCTCCCATAACGAAGTCCTTAAATACTCACCCTTCACCACGAGGTGGTCTCATTCGTATACTCTCCTCTCTGGAAGCTTCATGCTTCTTAAGGTAGAGTCACACCTCTTAGAAACCTTTGCGCTCCAGAAGATCATCATAGACCTCAAAGCGAGGAAAATTCATCCCTCTTCGTGAGGTGGTCTCATTCGTATACTCTCCTCTTAGGAATCTTCGCGCTCCGTGAGGTAGAGTCACCCGTCTCGGGAATCTTCATGCTCCTGGAGGTGGTCACAGACTCCGAAAGGAAGAAAATTCACCCTTCTTATTCGGAAAATCGTGTGAGGTGGTCTTATTTAATTACACTCTTTAATCTCATCCAATGAATATAAATTCGTGTTCCATGAGGTAGAGTCACACCTCTTAGACGCGTCGCTCAATTTACTATTTACGCCGAAAAAGTTTATTGGTCACGACCATCAATCAATGAAACGAGGCAAAAAATTCAATCGCCGACCATCTCTCGCGAGTGATCTCATTCGTATACTCTTCTTTCGGGAAAAGCTTCGCGCTCTAGAAGGTGGTCACGCACTGCAACGAGGCAAGTTCACCCCTCTACGTGAGGTGGTCTTATTCTAGAAAAAATAATATTTTGGAAAAAAAATCAAAATCGTAGTTATAATTATTTTATTTAATTATGTCATTATTTAATTATTCATCCAATGAATATAAATTATTGGTCCGAATATTATCAATTGGTCCAAATTATTGATGGGGCACGTTGTCACGCAAAAGAGGCCCAAAACTATTATTGAGCACCTTATGAGACTCAATTTACTATTTACGGCCCACGAGGCCTAATAATATGTAGGTTGTAGAAGAAGACTAGTGGATTATAGAATAATTGTCCACTTTATTGCACTAAGCCGTTGGATTAACCAATACCACCGTCCATGGTGGCCCATCAATCAATGTATAAAATGTCTCTCCTTGTTGATTTGTAAGTTTTCTCAATTAATTACTCAATTACTATCATTTGTACAAAAATTTCTCTCCTACAATCGCCGTACGCGATGGCGACTTAAGCATCGGAGGGGCCTCGCTGGGGACCACCCTGGGATGGATCCGTTTAATTTTTTTTTTTTTAATGAGGGCACAAAATAAGGCAAAAACTTGTGTAAGACGGTCACACCATGGGACGGAAAAAATGTGTTTGTGTAAAAATAATACTTTTCGGTAAAAAAAAAATATTTTTGGGCAAAAAATAACACTTTTGATTGAACATACTTTTTTAGTTGTTGAGACAATGTATTAGTTTTCACGCTAAAAATATTTTTTTTAAATCGAAAAGTATTACTTTTTATTTCCGTAGCACGGGGTGGCCAAACCTACTCAAGCGAATACAATTATAAACTATATATATATCAAAAATAAAATAGGTATAAATATAAATTACATAAAAAAAATTAGTACACACATACTTTTATTTTATTAACTTGCCGAGTCTCTCATCGATTATCAAAAGCTTGGAGCTTCTATGAGAGAGGAGAAAAGAGGGACTTATTAGATTTTAAAAATGAATAATAAAAATAAAAATAAAATTATTGATGGGGGCACGTGCCCTCACAAAGGGGGTTGTGCCTCCGTCTATGGACCACCCCACCCATAACCTTGCTCTGTGTGTTGCAAGCTAGTTCCCACTCAAAAATTCCCTTAGCTTTGAAAGCTCAACTCGTGGGCTAGCTCAACTCCTGAACATTGGGGTAGGATTTGGATTGTCTGACTCAACTACATTGACTTGAAGTGATCTGCATTTTCATGAAGCATCATATATGGTTATATAATATGAATATATGATTACAATTATGGTCTTGTAGATGCTACACCTAGTGTAATACACTTGGTATATCATGCAACATTCAATTGCTCTATTTTTTAGGATATGAAACACTTGACATTCATCCACGCACTACTTAAAACACTTGACATTCATCCACGCTCTACTTAAAACACTTGACATTCATCCACTCACCAAGTGTATATACACCTAGTATAAGCATTGATAACAACTTATATTTATGAGAAGGTCTCTTGTAGGACCGTCTTACGGATTACGGATCAGAATCCGTAAGACGAATCCTACAATTCGGATTCGGATCCATACCCACCTGATATTTTTTTTTTAAAAAAAATGCTTCAGCGCTCTGAATGAGCTAGCTGGGAATCGAACTCGCGCCTATATAGTGGCAAGGTATTATTCTACCACTAGACCACTATTGTTTGTTGTACAGTTTCAGTATAACCATGTATATAACGTCATTCATAAATACGCCTGGTCTGTACCATAGACGTGTACTATTCTACCACTAGACCAATGGTGCTTTTTGTATAGTTTCAATATAACCATGAATATAACGCCATTCATAAATTATTACAAATTCCCAAAGCTCGTCATATTTATTTTCCTTCTTCACTGTATTAGACTTTTAATCTTTGAATGTATTAAAAAACATGATACTTTATCTCAATAAATATATACTTTTACTTATAAAAACGTTACTTTGACTACAACATATTTATTTTTTATTTTTTCTCTTTCTTTTGTTCCTAGTTTGTAACTGTATTAAGAAATCTGATACTTTATCTCAAAAAACGAATACTTTTACTTTTACTTATAAAAGTGTTACTTTAACTATATCATATTTATTTTTTATTTTTCCTTCATTCTTAATTTTTGACTATATTAAAAAACATGATATTTTATCTCAAAAAATAGAACTTTAACGTATAAAAGTGTTACTTTAACTCTGTATATATATATATATATATATATATATATATATTATTGTAATATATTCATAATTTGTAACTATATTAAAAAATAAGTTACTGATCTCAAAAAACAAATACTTTTACTTATAAAAGTATTACTTTAACTCTATCATATTTATTATTCATCTTTCTTTGTATTGAATTCATAACATGTGACTATATTAAAAAATGTGATACTTTATTTCAAAAAACAAATACTTTTACTCTTAAAACATGATATTTTATCTCAAAAAATATATACTTTTACTCATAAAGGTGTTACTTTAACTCTGTTATATTTATTTTTCATTCACTGTAAGTAATCATAATTTGTGGCTATATTAAAAAATATGATACTTTATCTAAAAAAAACCAATACTTTTTCTCATAAAACTATTACTTTAACTCAGAAAGAAAAATAGGAAAAAAAAATGCGCTTGTTTGAGAGCACTTATGGAAAAGTCCATTTAGAAAATGGACTTATCTAAAATGGACTTTTCAAAAAGTCTCTCATTCTCACTTCTCTAGAATGGACTTTTTGGAGGAGTGACTTATCCAAAAGTCCATTCCATAATAACAACCAAACATGAAAATTTATTGAAATGGACTTTTAGATCCAAAAGTCCATTTAAAAAGTGCTCCAAAACTAATCAGTCAGCAGGTGGCTTTGACCCGCGGACCTGGTCAACAGGATCCTTCTTACGGGTTTAGACCCGTAAGATGGTCCTATATGAGTTTTTACCTATATTTGGCCTAATTGCAAAAGATGCCCTGTAACTTTAGGTGAGTGGCGTTTTAGGACAGTAATTATCAAGTTTGCAAAATATGCCCTGTAAGTTTATAAAGTGTTGCACGATTGGTCCTATAAGTTTTTACTTAAGCAAATTATGTCCTATAAGTTTTGAATTGTTGCAAAATTAGTTCAAAGGGATAATTGAATATTTCCATAATACCAATTATACCCTTATTCATACATATTGCTAATTTGACTAAGTGTCCTGCGTAAAATGGTATCAGAGCCCAGGTTTATTAAGAACTTTTGGTTATATTTATTATATTTATGTAATTAACAATTGGTGAGGAGAATTACTCCGAGATTATGGATCCGGACCGATGTCCGAGATGTACCCCTTACAGGACATATCGTCAAATATTGACGATGTATGCACAAGAACACCTTAACCAGGTTTCATATTGGGAATACCAACATGAAGAAAAAGAACAGCAGAGCCGACGGGAAACCTTAAGGCAATGCAAAATGCAAGCAGAATATTATGCGCTCGGATGCTTAACTGCACTTATATGTTCACTTGATGAACCTTCAAGAAACGGTTCATGAAAATTCCCATCGAACAATGATTCCCGATGGAGTACTTGAGTGGAACGAGATACTTCCGACAAATCTAAGCTCTCCGAAGATCTTAGAGAAATCCATAAGATGGTGCGTAATTATGGCAACCGCCATATTCATCTACCAAAGACAAGTTCATCGATCCGAACTGCATGGAGACGATGGTAAAATATCGTAAGGAATCTTTAGAACTCCTTCATGATATTCGAAACGAGTCAAGAACCTAGAGGATGTGCCAAGTTCATCCGGAGGAAGGAAACATATTGATTTTGGGACGGTACCTTATTTACACCAAAAAGGGAAACCAACCGAAGTCATACGAAAAATGACAGATGAGGAGAAGCTCATTGCTCTAATCAAAGGAAAATCCATCAAAAATTAAAAAAGAAGGATATGGAAAAGATGAATCTTAAAGATCTACATGACCTTGTAGAATCCTTCGCAGGATTAGGAATTATAGATTTAAAGATGAACACAGGAGATGGAACATTGGTTACCTATGATCCAAATAGAGAAGACCAATTCCACCACCACCACCAGTTAATCCTAACGTCGAAGAAAGTACGGGTTTGAATCATGGAGCTCGGGACGATAGGATGCCACACGCTGGGGATTTCACGACTGGGAGTGATCCACTTTCAGGGACAGGAGGTCGAAACCCTCTTGCGGGAACTCGACAACCCACTGGAAGGCCGAATGTTTATCAGACGTCTTATGGAAGATCGCACCTCGACCCAATACATCCATATGGGTTGATGTTAAATCGACATTCCGTTTTTAAAAATAGAGAAGTTCTCATTGATGAATGGGCTTCAGCTATGAGAATTTCAGTCGGAGCCATCGATCTTACAAATGATCCATTCATTTTACTCCTTGAAATGAGTCTTGAAGGATCGGTGAAGATTGCCTGGGATATGACCGATGCTAGTACAAAAGGTTCGGTCACATCAGGAGAATCACTTAAAGGAATTGTCGATGGTATGGCAAAATTATTCAAAATCCGCCATCGACAAAGTTATTTTGAGGGATTAGAGGATGAAAAAAGAAAAAGATATAAACAAGCCCTCTATAGCCTTGAGTTACTGGATATTTGTCATATTGACGAATATATCAAGTTGTTCACCGAATACCGGTGGAAATCCAAGATTGAGGAAAAAGAAGTTGCACAGTTATTCTTTGCCAAGATTCCGAGTCCCCGGAGAGAAATGCTTATCGTGGAATACAAGGGTGGAGTCAGTAGAAATCGTGGGCCGAAAAAATGTCTTTCCTAAAGGCCAAGTTATCTGAATGGTGTTACCAAGCAGCTCTATACAAGAATTACAAGAGATTAAGAGGAATTAACAAAACAGTTCCTCTATGTTGCATGGATAATGATATCCCAACAGTTGTGGGAGGTCAACTAAGGCGGCACAAGAAGAAGAAGGATAGAAGCCATCCATACCGCCGAGGAAGTAGGAACAAAAGAAGTAGGTCTTCATGGAGACCTAGAAGGTTCTGGTCAAAACAAAAGGCTCGAAGTTACAAATCAGGACAAAGACCAGCACCAAGCAGGAGTAGAGCCTCTTCATTAGGTTCTAATCAAGCAAGTACCAGTAGAACGCCAGGAATGAGAACTTTCAGACGAGCTCACACCAGGACCAATGAAAGTTTCAAAGACTGTAATTGTTGGACCTGCGGAGCAAATGGGCATATCTCAACAAGTTGCCCAGACAATCAAAGACGAGGAGTCAGACAGTTCGAGGCTACACCAGAGATCGAATAAGCTGTCTACTACCAGGATTTAATACAGGTGTATCAATTTGAGGATATTCCCTCAGATGAAAACATCTATGAAGAAGAGATCTATTGAGATGATGGAAGTGAATCCAGTTCAGAATCAGAGTGAAGAAGAAATTCTTCAACAGACGGTTAGGGAGGATATGTCAGGATTCCTCTCTCACACTACGGTTTCTCATAAGACTCTTATGAGAATTATGAAGGAAGATCCAAAGCTCCAGATATACGATGGTTTTACTATTGGAGCTATGGAGAAGGCGTTTGATAAGATTGGGTTTCGTAACAGAAAACACCAAATTATTCACAGGGTAACCACCGGAGAATTTGCTATTCCGATGGAATTTACCGGTAACCTGATCGAGATGCAGCTGGTCCCTATTAGAAAAATACAGGAGATCAAAAGCAGAGTCAAAAGAGAAGTTGCAAATACACTCTCATGGATTCACATCGGAGCCATAAGAGTTATTATTAAGGCAACATTCAAGAAAGGAATAGATTCGCCACTCAATCTTGCTATTTTTGACAAGCGAATCTCACATCTCAAGGATTCATGCCTTGGAGCTGTTACAGGAAATTTGTATGCAGGAAAATTAGCATTCAATGTCTATCCTAGAATTGCATACAATTTGGGAGATCGAGATTTCAACAGAGTCTAACTCTTCATCAAGATTTCAAAAGAGTTGATTTGATGAAAGAAGGAAATAGGCCTTACTCGATCACATACAAGATTTCCTATGCTCTCTCAAATACCTATCATTCCGAAGTATTCTTGAGAAAGGAATTTATTGAAGTCCCAAGAATCTTTGAGGACTTTGCCAGGGTGGTTCTACCAGAAATCATTGACTCTCCAACTATAAAGGAGATTGACATGATAATTCAAGATCAACCAGTCTTCAACAAAAGTCGAAGTCTTAGAGTTGAGCCCAGAAGGATGTCTTTCCAGCAGGACAGAATGGTGAGTAGCAGCCGTTGGAAAGAAAAGAGACCAAGTACAGTTCAGCGCATCCCAGATGTTTTCAAAATAGCAGGAGAGCTGAAATGTCCAGAAGGTTGGCGAGAAGTTGAAGTAATATTCGACATTACTCAAAAGGATAATATTTTTCCTTGTGATGTTCTATATTATCTCCAACAACCAATAGTGGGAAGATATCAAGGAAGCCTGAAGATAGGTGAAATTGAGCTGACTATCTCAGGAGTTGCAGGAAAAATCCCAGAACAATTAATACTGGGAATTGAATTTCTCGAGGATCATAAACCTTGGGAAAGATTACAAGAAGGAATGGAGTTCACCGTGGCTGATAAAAGATACAAAATCAGATGACTACTAGTCCATTCTCCATATACATTTCTATCGGAATGTTATATGCTGAATACAAGGCCGAGTATTTCGCCGCCTATATTGATTCAAAGCCGGAATATGTACTTTGCAGTCGGATGTTTTTCCTAAAGAAATTAGAGAAGATTTACCAGCTATTGCAGGAAGAGATTTCTCTAAAAGGATTCTTATCCTTAACAGGGGAATTAAACAAGCAGAAATCATGATCGGAGGCGCGGGCGGTACCCCATGGTACAAGGTGAAAACGCCACCAATCTATTTCCATGATACAGGTACAGATGTTTTGCTAGGAAATAATTTCCTACAAACTTTTATGCGATTTACACAGGAGAACGAGACAAGAAGACTTATTTTCACAACATTATGTAATCATAAGATTATTGTCCAAAGACTGCGGGAAGCATTTTACAGAAAAATGCCTATTACTTTTCGCAACCAGCGTGGTGATGAAGCCAAACTTCACAATCCAAAAATGGCGGATCGAAGGAAATTTGGTGAAGCTTTGTTATCCTATAGACAATTTGGTTCCATTCAGAAGGATCAGAAGATATGGGATAATAACTTGTATTCATTCGAGTAGTATAAGGAGAAGAACGAGTTACTCCAGCCAGCCATTGCACTTATGGATGATCTAATGGAGAATCCACATAGTGACGTTACCATAGAGGAACAAATATCACTCGAGGATATCAAGAAGAAGATCCAAAGGAATTATAACGAAGATCCTTTGGCATGGTGGGACAAGAATGAGCTCAAAGCATCCTTGAAGGTTAAACCTGGAAAGGAGTACGAGTTCGTAAGATTCAAACCAATCCTTATGAACCAGGAGGATCGTAAGGATATGCAGAAAATACTTAAGGAACATCTTGACCTTAAGTTAATTTCACCAGGAGTTTCTCCATACAAATGATCCAGATTCTTAGTCAGAAACCATGGAGAAATCAAGAGAGGAAAGCCAAGACTTGTTATTAATTACAAATGGATTAATAACATTTTGGAATTCGATGGATACTACATCCCGAGCAGAGAACATCTGGTTAACTGTATCAAAGGTGCCAAGACCTTCTCAAAGTTCGATTGCAAGTCTGGATTCTACCAGATTAAGATGGAGGAAGAAAGTAAGAAGTTTACTGCCTTTTCCACACCACAAGGACATTATATTTGGAACGTGATGCCTATGGGATTGGCTAACGCACCCCAGATATATCAAAGAAAGATGGATAATCTCTTCAAAGATTATTTCAGTTTCATGTTCGTGTATATCGACGATATTCTGATCGCATCAAAGAACATGAAGGATCATCTCAAACATTTGGAGATATTTTCAGATATTTGTCACAAAGAAGGATTAGTGCTTTCAGAGAAGAAGGCAGTGATCGCAACAAGACAGATTGAATTCCTCGGAATTGAAATTGATGAATCTGGAATTATTCTACAGAATCATATTGTGGAAAAGATATAGGGATTTCCAGATACATTGAAAGACAAGAAGCAGCTTCAGAGTTTTCTTGGAGTCGTTAATTTTGCTGGGATGTTCATTAACAATCTGGCATATTACAGGAAGGTGTTTAGCCCGTTGCTGTTCGCCTATATTTTTAGCTTCACCGCAAGTGTACGGTGTATGTTATCGAATAGGGTAGCAAGGTCGTATCCACGGAGACTAATAAATTAATATGCTAAGTATTGATCCAAGATAGTCTTATTTTTATTTAGACGATCGAAATTGGATGATTGTTGTATTGAGATTAAGACAATTTAAATCACTAAAACACAAGATTAAGATAACACATATGAAAGAAGTATCAAGATAATGAAATGGATTTCCGAGTTAAGGTTTCGATTAATAATCCTCTTGTTGTCCGGTTTAATCAAGCCATGTTATTATCAATATTCCTATAAGACGATCACAAAGCTATTTTATCCTCCCTCTCGAGATGCATATAAAATGTAGATTGAAATACTTATGCTAGCATCTCTACTCAACATAAAGCATTCAACTCCCAAAAGCACTAAAGATCAATTGTCCTCACAAATATTTACAAACCTCTCGATTCATGCAAATATTTGTGTCGAGTATTCAAGATCTAATATTGAAACTCATCTCTCGAATTATGAATCAATATATCAAACAAGTTAAATCATTGATCAAGTGATAAAACAAGAATAAGCTCAAAATACTCAAATAGGCTTCAAGATAATAACTTCAACTAAGATTAAAACATCCAACAAGAGTTCATTAATCTACTTCCAAAACCCGAAAATCACTAGAGTTTAGCTACACATGATTAAACAACTTATACACAAAGTGTTCAAAGTCATTACAAATGAAAATGAAAGATTGAAACTAAAAGAGAAGCAAGAAAACTTAGGAACGTCGACAATCTCTCGATATATCTCCGTTCTTCAAGCTCCGATGCAACCCGATTATCTCCTTGATATCCTCCTTCAAGAGTTGACTCTTGTCTTGTGTTGTAGATCCCAAAAATGCCAGAATCTCCTTGTGTGCGCCCCCCAAAAAGCCTTTTTATACCCACCATCAAGTTTAGGGCTTAATGCTGGAGATTATGGGATTCCAGCACAGACGCACGGGTGGTGCACCCACGCACGGGTTACCCGTGCGCCACCCTGCTGGAATAACCCAACTCTCTGTAGGGCGCATGGGTGGTGCGTCGGAGCACGGCCTACCCGTGCGCCACTCCGGTGAAATAATTCGATCCTCTGTAGGACGCACGGGTGGTGCGCCCATGCATGGGCTACCCGTGCGCCATGCTGCAGCTCCAATAATCCTTATACACGGGTGCACGGGTGGTGTCTTGAGGCACGCCCAACCCGTGTGCCCCCTGTCTTTTCCGTAAACGCTCAACTTTCGCTCTTTTAGTCTTCTCTTTTCGTATATCCACTCAATTCTCCGTGTTTCCACTTTACTTTCCTCGTATTTGTATTCAATTAGCTTCAAATATCATGAAATTCCTACAAAATAAGCAAAGTGTAATATCTTTTCCACAAGGAGTGAATATGTAACATTTAACGCGAGTATATGCATGTTTACTCATCATTATAGCTCGAAATACGCCTCAAAATATATGCAAAACTCAAGCCTATCAAAATCCCCCAAACATAAACTGTTGACCGTCCCGATCAACAATATTTAGAACACGATAAAACACAACAGGGAGATAAAGATAACAGCGCACACATAGAATCCACAAGAAAATCCATATTGTTCGTCATGAATGTTGAGTACAACTCAATCAAACCTCAAATATCTAATCAAAGAACACGTCTCAAATAAAACAAAGTGAAATGCTCAATTCCAACTCTCGGTTAAGTGTATATTCTCATCTCACGAGGATATAGGACGTGTTTACGCTCAAATCAATTCGATGTCGCAAAATTGCCATAGGCTTGCAATTCGTCTCATATCTCCGCCACTAAAGTGTATGCAATTTGTGAATCAGAAAGGACTTTCTCATTTGGTTGTAATGAAGGCTCTTTGGTTTGGGTAGGAAATTTTGGATAAAGGGACTCAAACTCGAGTATATAGACCGATGAGCATATCAATCATTTTCATTACAATCCCATATGCTCTCCAATCATCCCTCATTTTTATCAACTTCATTTATCTCCATTTCCTTTCTTTCTTTTGAGAATCACCTCCATTCACAATCCTTTGCCCCCCAAGTTTATCAACTTCAATATTTTTTTTTTCATTTGTGCATTTTCAACACTTCTTTTTTTTTTCAACTCCTTTCCTTTCTTTTTTTTTATTTATTTAACCAAGTATGCCCAAGTATCTTATTTTTCAATTTCCACTCATTCAACCTCGTTCATTTCCCTTTTACTCAACGTTATACACTCGAGTTTAAAGTGATGGATATATATTAAGATCAAGGGTTAAATTTGTGGTTATCAAAGAAATAGGCTATAGGCTCAACTTGGCTAACTAGGAGTTTTCAACATTTTTAGGTAGGCAAAAGGCTTGAAAGGCTAGCAAAGATGGCCTTTAATCACATTCACAATTCACATACACATGTGGCCTTGACAGAGATACCCAAGCAAGTTCTAGAATTCTGACAACACGAATGATACCCTCAATCACAACAAGACTGCACAAGATATAAGCAGTAAAGGCTCAAAGCTCACAGGCTTGTCAAAATGTAATTCAAAGCATCACACCAAGTTTTTCTTATTAACAAGCTCAAAGTTATCTATTCAAGGCTCAATCAATTCATAACCAACATCCAATCCCAACAATATGAATTCTCAATCAACACACAAACAACAAGTTGCAACATGCTTGGTCAACACACTCTATAACCACTACGAAAGCAATAGACGTGCTAAAGCTATAAACGTGCTCTAATGCAAATGCAACCTAGAATGCTCTAATGCAACTATATGAAAACACAAAATGCATGAAATTTTTTATTATATTTTTTTTTGTATCCACACTTTTCATGTATTAAAATGTTATCTCTCCCCCCAAACTTGAATGAAATTATAGTGTCCTAAGGGGAAAAATAGAATTTCAATAACGAAAAGTGGGGATATACCAATCATCTGCGGCGGTGGTGGGAAGTGGCCTTGAGAAATATGCCACATTTGTAGCTGTTGGAGCACTTGCCACGTCTCCTCGGAACGCCGCTCAGATCGCTCGCTGAACGCGAGAAAATTAGCCCTATGTTGAAACACACAAAAAAAATACAACAAAAACACACAAATCACACTCATTAATAAAAACACGCATGTCAAATCACTCAAATCACACAACTTTGAAACTGAACACACACAAAAATGAAAGTCACACGAAAAACCGTTGGGTTGCCTCCCAACAAGCGCTATATTTAACGTCTTTAGCTTGACGCCTATTTTGTTAAATTACGGGTCGCGCAAGGTGGTGGATGTCACCTCCTCTTGATTCCCTCGGTGGAAATAGTGCTTAATCCGTTGGCCGTTTACCATGAAAGTCTCGCCTTCTTTTGTTAACAATTCTACAATCCCAGGTGGATTCAACACTTTCTTTATCACGAATGGCCCCGACCACTTAGACTTGAGTTTTCCCGGGAAAAATTTAAGGCGTGAATTGTATAGGAGCACCGGTTCTCCCGGTAAAAACTCTCTTTTCTTGATCATCTTATCATGCCACCTCTTGGTTCGTTCCTTGTAAATTCGGGAATTTTCGTAAGCTTCATCTCGGAATTCTTCCATCTGATTCAAATAGAGTAACCTTTCCTCACCGGCTTTCTGAAAATCCAGATTCAGTTTCTTGACCGCCCAAAATGCTTTGTGCTCCAATTCTACCGGCAAATGGCACGACTTACCAAAGACAAGTTGATATGGAGATGTGCCCAACGGTGTCTTATATGCAGTCCGGTATGCCCACAGAGCATCATCCAATTTTAACGCCCAATCCTTTCGGTTGATGTTCACCATCTTTTCAAGGATTTGTTTGATCTCCCTGTTAGCCACTTCTGCTTGTCCATTGGCTTGTGGATGATATGCCAATGCAACTTTATGTTTGACTCCATATTTTGCCAACAAGTTGCTCATCAATTTGTTTACAAAATGCGACCCTCCATCACTAATTAAAGCTCTTGGAGTGCCGAATCTAGTAAAGATGTTTTTCTTAAGGAATCGCATTACAACTTGAGCATCATTTGTTTTGGAAGGAATTGCCTCTACCCAACGGGATACATACTCCACTGCAAGTAGAATATATTGATATCCCGAAGATGATGGAAACGGGCCCATAAAATCAATCCCCCACACATCAAACAACTCCACTTCAATTACATTGGTCATTGGCATCTCGTGCTTCCTTGAAATGTTTCCCATTCGCGACACTGTCACATTGTTGCACAAACAAATAACGATCATTAAATAAAGTGGGCCAATATAGCCCACTTTGCAATACCTTCATTTGCGGTGCGCGTGGGACCAAAATGTCCGCCGATGGTGAAGAGTGACATCATTGTTGGACTCCCTCCCATTCTTCTTGAGGTATGCATCTCCTTATGATTTTATCCGCGCACCTCTTAAAGAGTAGGGGTCATCCCACATGTAGAACTTTACATCATGTAAGAATTTCTTCTTTTGATACGGTGATAGATCCTGGAGGTAGAACTCCCAACAGCCAAGTAGTTTACAAAGTCCGCATACCATGGGAACTTTGCCTCAAGCATGAGTAATCTTTCATCAGGAAACTCCTCTTTGATCAATCCCATACCTCATTTTGCTCCCTCTTGATTTTCTAATCGAGACAGATGGTCCGCTACCACGTTCTCGCATCCCTTCCGGTCCTTGATTTCCACATCAAACTCTTGCAATAATAAGATCCATCGAATCAACCTCGGTTTCGCATCTTTCTTGTCAAAGAGGTATTTGATAGCCGCATGGTCGGTGTGCACAATCGTCTTTGTCCCGATCAAGTAAGATTGGAATTTATCGAATGCGAAAACAATCGCCAACATTTCTTTTTCGGTTGTGGTATAATTCATTGGGCAATCGCCTAACGCTCGACTTGCATAGTAGATGGATCGGAACAATTTTTCCCTCTTTTGACCGAGAACAGCCCCAACCGCATAGTCGCTTGCATCACACATTAGCTCAAATGGTTGACTCCAATCTGGGGCGACGAGTATAGGTGCGGTTACCAATGTTGTCATCAACGTTTCGAATGCCTGCAAACATTCATTGGAAAAAATGAAAGCAGTATCTTTTTCTAGCAATTGGCTCAAGGGCTTAGAAATTTTAGAAAAGTCACGGATAAACCTTCTGTAAAATCCGGCATGGCCTAAGAAGCTCCGAATGGCTTTCTTGTTTGTAGGAGGTGGTAACTTCTCAATTGCTACAATTTTTGCCCGATCAACTTCCAAACCTGCAGAAGAGA
Source organism: Rehmannia glutinosa (assembly GCA_016081115.2). NCBI lineage: Eukaryota > Viridiplantae > Streptophyta > Magnoliopsida > Lamiales > Orobanchaceae > Rehmannia > Rehmannia glutinosa. Next base: position 27,576,593 of record CM071934.1, on the reverse strand, counting down.
CTCGATGACCAAGTACAATGCCATCGCGTACCATAAAATGGCACTTTTCCCAATTTAGTACTAGATTGGTCTCTTCACATCGCTGCAAAACTAGGGAAAGATTGTGAAGACAATTATCAAAAGAATCACCAAACACAGAGAAATCGTCCATAAACACCTCCATAATCTTTTTCAATAAGATCGTGAAATATAGCCATCATACAACGTTGGAAAGTAGCAGTGCATTACATAAACCAAATGGCATGCGATTTAAATGCAAATGTGCCATACGGACATGTAAATGTTGTTTTCTCTTGGTCTTCCTACGCAATCATGATTTGATTGTATCCTAAATAACCATCTAAAAAGCAATAATAATCATAACCTGCAAGACGATCCAACATCATATCGATAAAGGGGAGGGGAAAGTGATCTTTTCGAGTGGCATCATTAAGTTTTCTATAATCAATACATATTCGCCACCCTAGAATAATTCTAGTAGCAATTTGTTCCTCATTTTCATTTTTCACCACTTTTACCCCCCTTTTTTCTGGTACCACTCACTTGTACTCGACTCACCCATGAGCCGTCGATATCGCATAAATGATACCGATCCAACCATTTCAACACTTCCTTCCTAACCACATCTTGCATAATAGGGTTTAGTCGTCTTTGGTTTTGCAATCGATGGTTTATAAACATCTTCCATCCGAATTTTATGCATCACAATGGATGGACTTATGCCTTTTAAATCGCTTATAGACCATCCTAGTCTTGACTTATGTTTTCGTAAAACCCTTAACAGTTTATCAAGTTGAGTAGGAGTGAGAAGAGATGAAACGATTACGGATTTGCGTTATTTGCTCCAAGGAATGCATATTTGAGGTGTTCGTAAATTGCTTGAGTTCCGAGTCGGTGTTGGTATTTCAAAGATCACGCACGGGCTGCCCATGCATCTGCAAGACGGCCCGTGCGCTCTTCGTGAGAGCTCAGCCCGTCTCTTCGCATCACGCACGAGTTGCCCGTGCGTGGATGCATGGGTGGTGCGTTCCTCGCAAGTTCGTCTCCTTATTTTTGTCCTTGCGTTCTCGCCTCGTGCGCTATTAGGTAGTTCCCGCATATGATCTAAGGCACAAACATAGTCGCGTAAAATCTTGGTTATCAAAATCAAGTACAACACTCGACATTGAGCACGAGTGGGTTAGACCAAATTCCAAATCATCTCGTAGACAATGTATGATCAACATAATCCTCAATGCATGAACTAACTATATCCAAAAATTACAACTCTCTACCGAATCATAAAATTTCATTGCCTTATATATAGAAAATAAAACATGCTCATCATTAACACGTAATGTGAGCCACCTTTTGCACATCTATTAAGGCCTTACCTGTTGCTAAGAAAGGACGTCCAAAGTATCGCTGAACGCCTCGATCTTCTTCCATATCCAATACCAAGAAATCCACGGGAATATAAATTTATCAACTTTTACCAAGACGTCTTCAATAATTCCCCTTGATACGTAAGTGATCGGTCTGCAAGTTGCAATGTCACCGTAGTTGGTTTCACGTCGCCTAATCCAAGTTTCCTGAAAATGGACAAAGGCATCAAATTAATACTTGCCCCTAAATCACATAACGCTTTATTAAAGAAATTACCACCAATAGCACAAGGGATAGTGAAACTCCCCGGATCTTTCAGTTTTTGTGGTAGCTTCCTTTGGATAATTGCACTACATTCTTCCGTCAAATTCACCGTTTCAAAGCTTTTCATCTTCCGCTTTTTTGACATAACATCCTTAAGAAATTTCGCATAGTTCGGCATCTTTCTAGTGCGTCTGCAAAAAGAATGTTAATGTGCAATTTCTTAAATATATCAAGGAATTTGGCAAATTGATCATCAAGCTTTTTCTTTTGAAATCTTTGAGGAAAGGGAAGAGATATAGGCAACTTAGATATGTTCGAGCTAGATGATGATTCTTGCTTTTCAGCCCCTGTTTGTTCCGCCTCTTTGTTCTCTTCTTTCCTATTTTCTTCAATATCATCCTTCATCACGGATTCTCCCGCTTCCGCCTAGATGCTTCATCCGACGTTTCGGACTCCCGATTTTCCTTAGGCCCCTCATATGCCGTCACGCCAGAAACGAATTGCTTTGCATTGTTTCTTAGATTCATTTCCGTATTACTCGAAATTGACCCTTTGATGTTGACCACCCACAATTGTAGCCAATTGACCCATTTGATTCTCCAGATTCTTTATCGAGCTTGTCACTTGTTGTTCTAACTTATCCATCCGAAGATCTTGCTTAGCGAGGTGGCTCCTCGTGTCATTCATGAAAGCATTAGATTGATGTATGAAAGAGGTGAGTGCATCTTCCAACGACGATTTGCCTTCCCCATTTCCGCCTCCACTTGAAGCATTGAATCCCGGTGGAGGTTGTAACACATTCTTGGTATTTGCGTATGAAAAATTTTCATGATTTCTCAACCCTGGATGGTAGTGCGTTGGGTTTGAATTATTCCTAAATTGTTGAAATTCCGGTTATTCACATAATTTACCTCTTCCATCGGATATAGAAGAGCTTCACTACCCGTGCTCGTGCTCGCTTCGCCCCTTCAAATACACTCAATTGAGTTGTCAAAGCCGCTACTTGTGCCGTCAATGTTTTAATTGGGTCCAATTCGAGATTTCGCTACTCATTGTACATTGGATCTTTCGGATGGCCACTCGTAATCGCCCATGGCCATTTCCTCAAGAAGATTTAAGGCATCTTGTGGAAACCTTGCCAACAATGCTCCTCCCCCGCGCATCTACAAAGGCCCTCGTTTGTCCCATCAAACCATTGTAGAAGAAGAAATCAAGTTGATCCTCCTGGAAACCCATGTTGTGGACATCTACGTAACAAATCCCAAAACCTTTCCCAAGTCTCATACAAAGGCTCGAGTCGAACTCGTCGAATTGAGTAATCTCGCTTTTGAGCCGCAAAGTTTTGCTCGGTGGAAAGAATTTAAACAAGAACTTTTGGCTCGGGCCGTCCCATGTGCTTACACGCCAAGCGTCAAAGTACCCAACCAATTTCTCGCCTTATCCCTTAAAGAGAATGGGAATAGGCGCGATCTTATGGCGTCATCTCGAGACTCCGTTCATTTTGATTGTATTGCATATTTGGATAAAATGCGCAAGGTGAGTTAGAGTTAGGATCTTGATTGCAAACCCCAAACCGATTCTCGTTGCACCATATTGATTAGTGCCGGTTTGAGCTCGAAGTTGTTGGAATTGATAGGAATATGGGCAATACCACCGTAATTACGATTCGTTTGTGGTCGAAAGTAATCACGAATGGCTTGTTTGTTGAACCGTATCGGTAACTCGTTCCCACCATTGTTTGCGGTATTGGTAGTTCATTCAAATCCCCATTATCGGATTGTGTTGTCTTTCACCCGTTTAGTGGTAGACGATTCTCCTCGCGAAAGCCTCAACTTCCTGGTATGAGCGGTATTAAATCCCCCGCCTTTAGAGCGCGTGTTCATGCACTACCCGGACCAAACTAAAAGAAACAAGTCAAATAATGTGGAATTAAAGTCACACTAAAACAAAATAAATAATAAAAAAAATGTCTAAATTAAGAATAATTCTATCTATCGCAATATTAGCACCATAAATTGTATTAGTCCCCGTCAACGGCGCCAAAAACTTGTTTGCCTTTATTTTTAGCTTCACCGCAAGTGTACGGTGTACGTTATCGAATAGGGTAGCAAGGTCGTATCCACGGAGACTAATAAATTAATATGCTAAGTATTGATCCAAGATAGTCTTATTTTTATTTAGACGATCGAAATTGGATGATTGTTGTATTGAGATTAAGACAATTTAAATCACTAAAACACAAGATTAAGATAACACAAATGAAAGAAGTATCAAGATAATGAAATGGATTTCCGAGTTAAGGTTTCGATTAATAATCCTCTTGTTGTCCGGTTTAATCAAGCCACGTTATTATCAATATTCCTATAAGACGATCACAAAGCTATTTTATCCTCCCTCTCGAGATGCATATAAAATGTAGATTGAAATACTTATGCTAGCATCTCTACTCAACATAAATCATTCAACTCCCAAAAGCACTAAAGATCAATTGTCCTCACAAATATTTACAAACCTCTCGATTCATGCAAATATTTGTGTCGAGTATTCAAGATCTAATATTGAAACTCATCTCTCGAATTATGAATCAATATATCAAACAAGTTAAATCATTGATCAAGTGATAAAACAAGAATAAGCTCAAAATACTCAAATAGGCTTCAAGATAATAACTTCAACTAAGATTAAAACATCCAACAAGAGTTCATTAATCTACTTCCAAAACCCGAAAATCACTAGAGTTTAGCTACACATGATTAAACAACTTATACACAAAGTGTTCAAAGTCATTACAAATGAAAATGAAAGATTGAAACTAAAAGAGAAGCAAGAAAACTTAGGAACGCCGACAATCTCTCGATATATCTCCGTTCTTCAAGCTCCGATGCAACCCGATTATCTCCTTGATATCCTCCTTCAAGAGTTGACTCTTGTCTTGTGTTGTAGATCCCAAAAATGCCGAATCTCCTTGTGTGCGCCCAAAAAAAGCCTTTTTATACCCACCATCAAGTTTAGGGCTTAATGTCATAGACATGGGATTCCAAATACAGACGACGGGTGGTGCGCGCACGCCACGGGTTACCCGTGCGCCACCCTGTTGGAATAACCCAACTCTCTCGTAGGGCGCACGGGTGGTGCGTCGAGCACGGCCTACCCGTGCGCCACTCCGGTGAAATAATCCGATCCTCTGTAGACGCACGGGTGGTGCGCCCATGCATGGGCTACCCGTGCGCCATGTCCGCAGCTCCAATAATCCTTATACAGGGGTGCACGGGTGGTGTCTTGAGGCACGCCCAACCCGTGTGCCCCCTATCTTTTCCGTAAACGCTCAACTTTCGCTCTTTTAGGCTTCTCTTTTCGTATATCCACTCAATTCTCCGTGTTTCCACTTTACTTTCCTCGTATTTGTATTCAATTAGCTTCAAATATCATGAAATTCCTACAAAATAAGCAAAGTGTAATATCTTTTCCACAAGGAGTGAATATGTAATATTTAACGCGAGTATATGCATGTTTACTCATCATTATAGCTCGAAATACGCCTCAAAATACATGCAAAACTCAAGCCTATCAGTTGCTCAAAAAAGATGCAGTATTCAAATGGGAAGATGAACATCAAGAATGAATTAAGCAACTTAAAGAAGTTTGTAAAAAGCTTCCAAAGCTTGCGATTCCCCAAGACGAGGACGAACTGGTTCTTTACACGGATGCCGTGATGATTGGTGGGCGTGATTCTTCTTACTAAGGTCACACCAAACGAGGAAGTGCCATGCAGATATTGCGGCGTTTATTCACACCTAGTGAAGCAACTCGGTGGCATATTAACGAGAAAGAATTCTTTGCGATTAGAAAGACTTTTAAAAAATGGCCTCTATTTTTATTGGCTAAAAAGTTTACTTTAAAAATTGATAATTCAAGTGTCAAGGCTTTTCCGAAAAAACAAAATTGAATCAAAACCGAGAAAAGGCTCGATTACTTAGATGGCAAGTCAATGTCAATATTATGATTATGATATTGTCATTATAAAATCTCATGAAAATATTCTTGCGATTTCTTAACACGAGATGGAAGGACGCGTTCTTGATTTGGTCCTTAAATGAGTAAGACATCTCGGGAAAACCTGGAGAGTCTAGAACGAGATTTTGGGGACGTTATGTCTCAATGCGTGTTTCTTTGGACGACTTCAACAGTGACCAGAAATCCGTTTCTAATCAAATACGAGCATGCCGGTTCGCTCAAGGACAATTGTTCTTAAGACTCGCAAGGGCCTCTCTTCCAGCCGCATCTCCTACGGTGCAAAAAGGGGCCGAGAGAGTACGGGGCTCTAACCCGGAGGTTATGGATTCAAGTACCATAATCACAAGTGTTGCGGTGATGCATCCCCGAGGTGTACAAATCAGAATTTAATGTTGAAGCTCCGGATCACAACCCGAGTCTTCAAGTCAACCCAAAGACTCTCGGGGTAAAAGAGGAGAGTTGAATCTTAGGCCACGAGACATGTGCAAATCTAAGGTTCAAACTGCCGAGATTAAGATTTCTCCTATGCGGTATATCGGCGACAATAGGAGAAACTAGTTACAAGACAAGGTATTTACCCGAGAAAACAATGATTGATATCTCGTAAAGTATCCCGAGTTTGGATGAAACCAGGAAGTCATCCAAATGAAGTACGAAATGGTATACTTTTGGAGCTTTAGCCTCAATCTATACCGTGTCACCAGGGATTCCCGAAATTTCAAAATTACCGAAATAGATTGGGGAAGTAGTTTACGAGACTTGGGCCAATAATCCACACTTGGCCGGATGAGATATTTTGGAATTGTATTTTATCGGTGTAGCTCTGAACCAAAAGAAGGCTTTAATGAAGCTTTTCATTTCATCAAGCTAAGAAGACCGGATGGAAATGCTTTAAAATACATTAAAGCGGCTTCACCTAGGAAGAAGGACCGGTGTTAGTAGGAGTATTTTCTCAAGACGAAGCTTCTACCGCATTTGAGCATGGGGTCTTTGGGTTTGTCTAATCAAATGGACAAAGTCAAATATCCATTCAAGTTCTTCCAAAATTCGGCGAATGGATCTTTCCTTTTGAATTCGATGACCGGATCAACCACGATTTGCGGAGGAACTCTTCGAGACCAAAAGAAGAATTCTCTGGGAAAACAAGATTCCTAAAGCAAGCAAAGAGACTTACCGAAATTCTCGTAATATGGCGCATGTTGGCCGTTGGATCGACCGGATCAGTCAAGCATGCCCCGAATAGAAGGAACCCGAGTTTGGGAAAGGTTTTCGACCCAAACCCGACCGACAAGACTAGGCAGCTGGAAAGGACAAGGGCCCAGCTCACAAAACGCGTTTTCCCCGGGGACCACGCAGACCAACTTTTTAGGAGATTCCCAGACAACTTTCACATGTGTTGAGTCACGCGGAAGAAAAGGCGAGGCAATAATGCAGGATATGACGTAAGCAGTGACGTCATAAGTATCAGCAAGATTTGGAGTCCGCCTTTCAAGTCTGGACTTACATCTATAAAAAGCGAGATTTGAAGGAAGCTGGGGACATCGAACATTTTCCTTAGTTTTCTTACAATAAAATCTGAGTGAAAAATTTGTAATATTTTGAGTTTTTTAGTTTTAAGTTTTATGTATTTACGAGTGAAAGCCTCATCTATGAGAGGCTAAACCAATATTCTCTTCCCAAAAGGAGATTACTAATGTAATAAATATTTCAATAAGTTCTTAATAAAAATGGGCTTTTTGCTTCAACATGTCTTCATAATGTTCCATTAATTCATCCCGTTTAAAGATTACTTATACGCCTGGAGTAGGAAACGAACCAAGGCATCTTTGAAAGATTCTTTGAAGGAGTCGGATAACTTGCGATCATCTTCCCGAGGGTGAGGTTGAACAGCAGTGAGGAACCGTTTGTCAAAAGATCCGGGGCGATAATTTTCCGATTTGGTGGTGTTGCGAGCCATTTAACCCTGGTCTTTGTTTTTGGTCAAAGAAGGTATGAATTTTAAGGGATTTATTAATTTTACTGAAGCATGTTGGGCCTGATATGGTCGTGATGAACTATATCTGTTTTATCAAAACCTTAGTCTGAAATCAAATTTATTTAGAATTATGAAGTATTTACAGAAGTATGTCCTATTAAGTTTATAGGCTGGAAACCTGATATGATTCACTTAAAACCTCTGAATAGAGACTGGATCTAAGTAGGTGTAACAATGCCACGAACGAAATAGGTATCAGAAAATGTAAATTTTCATAATCTATAAAATTGAGATTTATTGAAAAATAGTCATAGTATGAAAGGATTGAAATTGCTAATTCTCGAAAGTTATAGGACTATATTTGCTACCTTTGGAAAGAAAAAGGACCAAAATTGTTATTTGGCGGGGCTTGGACCCTGGTTTCCAACCGGACCCGGTTCGCAAAGGTGACCTGCTCTCCGTTACTATGGACGAGCGTCTTTATCTCCAACGTACGGCAGCCCTAAGAGACTCATTGATTGGACGTCGATGCAGTGAAGGTCTTGTCGAGCCATCGCTCTTAATGATTTGAAGACCAAACTTCATTTGGTTTGGTGCTGCGTTCATGCATGGAAAATCGTCCCGCTTGGAAAAGGCTATTGAAATTCAAGACCTGAGATGAATCGATGGAATTAGCCAATGTGTGGTGTGCTCCTAAAGTTAGAAAACGTCCCGGCAAGAGTGAATTCAAGATTGTCCAGGGCATAAATTGCCACTTAAACAAATTATTGTCCTCTTTTGCCACCATACAAAAGTTAGAGGGCAGATTTTGCAATTTAGCCCCTATATTTATATCCCCTCTATTCTGCACCCACCAAAACGCTGTCGTATTGATACTGCAAGCATCAAACTTTTTCAGAACCCCTGGAGCAAGAGTGCGCGGGTTTATCAGAAATGGCGGAGAAGCCCCAACCGGTTCAGGTTTTATACTGCGGAGTTTGCGGGATACCCGCTGAGTACTGTGAGTTTGGACCCGAGTTCGAGAAATGCAAGCCCTGGTTGATCCAAAATGCGCCCGATCTTTATCCGGATCTTCTCAAAGGTTCCCCCAAACCCTGACTGAAATATTAATTTGTTTTGGGAAATAACTGATTTCGTTTCCTAATGTTTGTTTGGTGCTGATTTTCAGGCGCTCTTGCCAAAGATGCTGATAAAGTATCTGACCAGCTCCAGTCCACTTCTATCTCCGATGGTATAATATAGACCCATATACATACAATACACTTATATATTATATATCCGTGTGTGTGTATTTTTTGTATTTCTGGTTTTTGTTTATTGTTTTTCTTCTATGATGTATGTACTGTAGTGTTTTACTTATTCTTTCTGCTATCCTTACAACATAATTTAGAGTTATTCGGTTTTGAAATATGCGGTGCTAATAGTCTAGAATTACAGTGCAGTTTTGTGAAACTTGAATGTGCTTTTGATGTTGTCACCTCCTTGCAAAATCATTTATTGGTGTAGGATATAGTGTGTGTTAATAAATATGTTATGCCTACTCTTAATTCATTGTTGAGAGTCCGACTAGATTAGCTTTGACTTCTATGTTATATGCTACTCGGCTTGGTTGCAGCAGGGTCTTCAAAACCCAAGGAAGAAGTAAAGCGCCTGCCAGGTGGGAAGATTAAGAAGAAGGTGTGATTTCTAAGAATACATATTTGCTTTCTTAAACTTGTGCAGAGTTCTGTGTGTTGCGGAAGTAGGTTCTGTCCACCGTAACAACAAGTAATTCGAATCTTTTTTTTTTTTTATACTTGGTATGCATTCTGGTGCAACAATGTAATCATTTATGGGCTTCTATGCCTTAATACAAATGCTGCAGACTAGTGTACTATTGGTCTACATAAACGCTTTAAGATACTTAAAATGGTTTATTATTTAGTTTTGTTTTGGTATTGGGGTATCTTTTTGCTGTATCTGTCTCTTTATTATCAAAGCAATTTTCTTCGGTTTCTCCTGTTTCCACTGTCATAATTTTCTGCAAAATCTGACAGCATTATGTTGAACAGTTATGGATATGTCTTGAACTCTTGATGAAATACCTTTATTTATGTGACAACTGAGAGTCTAATTTTGAACTGATTTAAGTTCATACTTTAAGTTTAGTATTCAGACGCCAGAGAACTTATATTCATGTATATTTTGCACCTGAATGGATGTTAGATGTATAGTAGTCTGGCTTTCCATGAAGCTTCATAGGACCTTGCTGCCTGCTTCCTTATCAAGGTTCCCCCTCCATTTCCTGTTTCTTCTGTTTTTCAAAACAAATCAAGATAAGCATAATTGTGGGTTCATGCCTGGGTGTTTTATGGCTTTGGGGTGGGGCTTGCAAGTTATGTTGTTCGCCTCACTTTGGATTAGGGCCGTAGAAGTTATATGTAATGATGAGGGGCTTAGAAGCTATACTGCATGGACCCATCTAATCAGCGTCCAAATTGATGACATAATCTAGGATAGGATATCACATATGCACTCTGTTTGAACCATAAATTGGTGAAATTTGGTAAATTTGACGGTTGGTGTTGCCTGTATCTGCACCATCATTATGTAAAATAGTTGAGAGTTCCGCAACCTCATTAATTTGAAGTGGTCTTCTACTTCTACAGGAGACTGCACCGCATGTTTGTAGAAGTTCTTGCCTTCTGGTCAAATTAAGTCATTACCTCCTGAACTTTTTGGAAAGGTCCCGTTTAATATGGTTATATGTGGAGTTGATAGGGAGTTTGGGGATATTACACCTGTCAGGCATTTGTAGGCAGCACTTGAATTGGTGTAGTCATTGTCTTATCTTAGATTCTGTCTTTCTTGGTTGTGACAGATTTTCAGAATCTCTTTAGTGCCACAAAAGTAAGTAATAGCCCTCCCTTGTGATGGATCACACTATTGCGCTCAAGGTGGACTTTCGTTTACTTGCATTCTTTAATCTTTTGTCTTTGTCTTTTGCATTTCTAGCTTTTCCTGACCTAGGGAAGGTGGGGTTTGGGGGTGGTGGTGGTGTGGTGTGGCAGTCAGTTACTCCCCTGCATAAAGCAATTCATAATACATTGGCTTCTTGTGCTTCTTGACTGTAAGCTCTGGTTGAACACCTAACTTGGATTGCTCTCTCCAGAACTTGTCTTCCTGATTGGAATTCGGCTGTATTGAAGCTAATTGTATAAATTAATGATTGTATTCACATAGAATGGAGAAATATAACTAAGCTTTGTGTCTGTACTTTTTTTATGCATCGGGGAGATGGTAGCACATCTTAGCATACTGATAGGTGCAGAGCACCCCTTTACTAACAGCTGTTCTTGTAAACTTTGATTCCTCAGAGATATTTTATATATATTTTGATACTTTATCATGTTGTATCAGTCTATCAGTCTTTATCTATAAATATTAAAAAGTGAAAATAAAAACATTTCAATAAAAATACGGTAGTTATTGTGCTGACTTCATGGGACTTTCCTTCAAAATAAGGTTGCAGCATTAAAATCGTAATGCCCCATTTTGCAGGAGAAACCTTAATGCCAAGTTAAACATAATTGAAAAGATGAAATATACATCAATTCCTAAATTAGTAATTTCAAAAGCAAAATACTTATGTTCTTGCAAACAAATGTCATCACAACTAAATTAGTAATTTGAATAGGCTTAGAGTTCTTTTGGTTAAAATAAAAGCAATTGATGTTGATTACTAGATTAGCATGAGCTAAAATAAAATTAATTCCCCAAGTATCTAGCAAAATGGCCCAATAAAAATCTATGTTCAAAGGATGTGTTCACATCTAATTTAAATTTTGCATTTTGTATTTTTCTTATTTTTATAGTATTTATGCAAATGTTAATTTTTTTATACGATAGTGTATGGTAGTTATTGTGCTGAATGGGACTTTTTCCAATATTTTTGCAACCTTTATAATTGAAAAGATGAGGGAAATTAAATTAAATGATTCTTTGCATCTAATTTAAATTGAAGTATTTATGCAAATGTTAGTACGACAAAATTCAACCTTTAGTTTTAAATGATGCATCAAAGAAGCTGGAGCTTGGAGCTGTGGTTAAGGTATGTTTAACTGATGAAATATAAGTGCTACTGTAAATCATTTGCTTAATTCTGGATTTCTTACCAGGGTCCCACTGAGAAGGAGCAGATTGATGTTCAAGGAGACATTGCCTATGACATTGTGGAGTTCATTACAGATACCTGGCCTGATGTAATTACAATTACACTTCTTCTCCTATGTATCTACAATCAATGCTTATTATTATTATTATTATTATTATTATTATTATTATTTGAGTATTCTTATACTTTGGATCTCATATTTAGGGTAAAAAATTTATCATAGTAACTAGTATGTGGAGCACGTTTCAACATATCTGGACTTCAACTAATAGTATATGTGTATACACTTTCTGGCCTAGTAGAAATTGAAAATTTAATATCTGGACCTGTACATTCTATAAGCTTGCTTTAACTTTTTTTTTTTTTGTTATCTTTATCACAATTTCAAAGGATATATGGCATATTTTGGAACCATTGCCAGAAGATTAATTCGAAAAAGTGCATGCAGTAGTATCTTTATAGAAATTCTAATTTGGTCTGTCAACAGTAGCATTATGGCCTTGGGGTTCAAGTTGGGAGGGCACACAGTAGTTCACGTGGAAGTGCTATATTGTGGGCAATAACTGGATAGATTGCGTTGATATTGCTTCATGTTGATCAACAATTTTACCCACCTCACCTTTTAATCACTGCAAGGTGGCAACTGATGATTATGCTGTGGTAAAATTATTCCTAATTTAAACGATAAAATTGTTTCTCTATGTTGTAAGCCTAGTTTAGGCTATAAAAAGTTGGTACTTTGGCATTTTATATTTTTGTGCATTCTCTGCTTTCTGAAGTAACCGAGCACCTTAGAGGCAATGGTCTTTTGTCTATGTAGCTATGATAGTCTTAATCCATTCTAGTTATGCCTATTTTCACGTTTTAATTTTATATATTATATTTTTTTTGAAATGAAAGTCTAGTTCTTTGTCCGTGTTTGCTGTTTCAGGTCCTAGAGACTTCAATTTTCTTTATTGAAGATGGGAAAAAGGTCCCGGCTGTGTGAATGCCGGAGTGCAGTTTTCCGTCAACGGCATAAATTTTGGCGAGGAAAGAAGATGTTATCATTACAAAGTTTTGAGTCATAGAATTTGCTATGTAATGAATATTCACACTCCCTGTAGTATTATGCAGTCAAAATTTTCAGAAATAGTGTTCGTTCCTATTTGTGAGGTGTGGGACTTGTTTCCATTGAAAGTATGGGCTTTTGGTGTGTTTGTATCACTTTGGGTATCCACACTTAACGGCTAGTTTAGGGTAGGGTTTTGTAATGGTTCCAATTTGCAAGGTATGAGACTTGTTTCACATCAACAATATAGGCTTTCGATGGTTTATAACCACCATTTGGGCATTCTTCGTTGGCAGCTAGCTTTTATGGATGAATTCTAAATAACTCTGTAACATATTGCGAACACGTAGCCATCTACGACATGGAAAGAAAATGAATTGCAAAAGATCGTCATCGACCAAATCAAACTGCACTTGAGCACAAATAATGGCTTTATTCAATGATGGATTCGTTTCAATGTCTGAGAATTTGTTTATTTTAGATTTATGGTGATTTATGTACTGTCACTTTGTAATGGGTGATAGTGCCTATTGTACTCTCATACTAAATAATATTCTGCTCTATCAAAATTAAAATTAAAATAAATGCGATCTTGCTCTTTTACTTGCATTGTGTGGAAGCATTTTTGGATTTGTACGACAATGAGATGGGTTCAAATCCGATTAAGTTTTAGAGTGGGTAGCAGGTTCATAAGACTTGTTTCTGATCCGCCCTATATATATATATATAGGGAGAGAGTTATATGAGACCACTTCATAGGGTAAGTCCATAGGGACCAATCCTAGCCATATATCTAATTTTTTCAAGGGCTGCGATTTAAGAGGCAAAATTACAAATTACAAGCTAGTTAATTAAACACAGGGGTAAATTAGTCATCATCTCAAAGCAATATTCATGGGATTCACGTATTCATGGGATTTAGGCAATCCCTCCAAATCTCAAAACAAAATCACGTAACAATCTTCCTCCTTCTTCAACGCACTACTGTGAGAAATTCTTCATCTTTCTTCTTCAAAGCATTACCAAAATGGAAAAAGTTGCGGAGACAATTCGCCATAGTCGCTAAAACTCGACTACAATTAGAAGGTTGCTTATGAAGATGTAATTTGTGGCTTGTATAGATGTGTCATGGTGCTTTTAGATATATTAACTACATAAACAAGTCATGAGCAAGAAATCCATACTACATAAGCAACAAGTCTATACTACATAAGCAACGAATATACACTATGTATGCACCACGAATATATTAACTACATAAGCAAGTCATAAGCAACAACCCCATATTACATAAGCAACAAGCTTATACTACATAAGCAACGAATATACACTATGTATGCACCACAATTGCATTAACTACATAAGCAAGTCATAAGCAACAAACTCATACTACATAAGCAACACGTCTATACTACATAAGCAACGAATATACACTACGTATGCACCACAGATACATTAACTGCATAAGCAAGTCATAAGCAACAAACTCATACTACATAAGCAATAAGTCTATACTACATAAGCAACGAATATACACTACACATGCATCACAGATACATTAAGTGTATAAGCAAGTCATAAGCAACAAACCTATACTACATAAGCAACAAGGAAATTTTTTTGAAACTGAAACGCTGGAGAGAGAGTGTGCGTGAAGAGTGCGTGAAATCGCGTGAAAGAAGGAATCAAATCTTAGTAACTGATTCTAAAGTGCCAAATTACCACCCTACCCTTTTTAATTGCTGAAACAAAAAAATAAATATAAAAAAGCCCTAAATATCTGGACCATCCAAAAATGTTGATCTATGGTTAGGATATGTCCCCATAGACTCACCCCAAGTAGGAGGACCTATATGATCCATATCCTATATATATATATATATATGTGTGTGTGTGAGTGTGTGATTTGGGTGAATAAATCAGATTTACTTCAGTTCGGGTCGCTTCGGCTCGAGCCTAGGTACTTTCGGTTCGGGTCTTGTAAAAGAATAAACGTTAGGCTAGCCGGGATGATCCCCAGCTAAGACCATCCGATGCTTAAGTCAGATACATGTGTAAGGTCGCTAATGAACTGAAAAACGAGGTGAATAACAAGAAATTAGATACTTGTAGCGATGGGAAACTGGGGGAATTTATAGTTTTGGTTTGGCTAGCCGTACATGCTAGCTCCACGTGTCTTGATCTCCAAGGCCTAGACGTCACCATCACTGAATCAACGATCAAGATTCCGGGTCAATCATTCACCACTTCGGGTCGGGTTTTGGATCATTTTGAGAAAATGTGGATCCTATATTGGAATAGGATCCGACCTAGGTGTCACGTCGCCCTAGGTCGCGTGCTCCTTAAAGTGATGTCATGCCCACTCGGTAGGATCCGACCTAGGTGTCACCTCGCCTCAGGTCGCGTGCTCCTTAAAGTGTTGTCATGCTCACACGGTGACTCGCTTGAAAATCGAGCTCGTCTCCTCGGTTTGCTCACGAGCTCCAGGTTGGGAAAAAGAGTGAGGGCAATATAGTCTTTTATTTAGATCTATATCATTACTCCCCTAGTTATCTAGTCATTTTATGGCTGACAAACTAACTTGGTTTTGAATCATCTCTCATTGGTTGCTCAAGCTTCCACGAAATCAAGCTCTTGTCTAAGTGGCTCAAAAGACTGTTTTGTGTGAGTTGCATTAGATCATTTTGAAGTTGATGATATATATATATATATATATATTACGCCACGATCTTATTCAGGTTGCTTTTCTTCCATGTTGCGATCTTCAGGTCGTTTTGCTTTATGTCGCGATCTTTCTCAGATCACTTCGCTATATGTCGTAATAATTTTCAGTTCACTTTGTTTTATGTTATGATTTTTACCAGATCGTCTTGCTTTATGTCGCAATATTTTTGAGATCGCTTCAATTTACGCTGCCATCTTTCTCACATAGCTTCGCTTTTTACCGTGATAATCTTTTTATGGCATTTAAACTTTAAGTTAAGGCAAGCCTCGTGGAGTCGCTATTCGCTGCAACGCGATCTTTTTCAAATCGCTTTTAGGCTTTAAGTTAGCACGAGCCTCGTAGGATCACTGTTTGCTGCCTGCGATCTTTTTCAGATCGCTTTTAGGCTTTGAGTTAGATGAGCCTCGTGTGATCTTTTTTCGATCACTTTTAGGCTTTAAATTAAAGCGAGCCTCGTGGGATCGCTTTTTGTTGCATGTGATCTTTTTCAGATCGCTTTATGCTTTAAGCTAGGCGAGCCTCTTTCGATTTATTTTAGATCGCTTTTAGGTTTTAAGTTAGGCGTGCCTCTTGCAATCTTTTTCGGATCACTTTTAGGCTTTAAATTAACGGAGCCTCGTGGGATCGCCTTTTGTTGCATGTGATCTTTTTCAGATCGCTTTTATGCTTTAAGCTAGGCGAGCCTCTTGCAATTTATTTTAGATCACTTTTGAAGGTCTACTTTGGTTTGTGTTGCGATCTTTTTCCGATCGCTTCACTTCGTGATCTTTTTTAGATTGCTTTTGGCTCTTCTTCATGCGAATCTTTTTCAGATTGCTTCGCTTTGTGTCGCAATATTTTTCATATCGCTTTTGCCCCTTTTTTACGTAAATCTTTTTCAGATCGCTTCGCTTTGTTTTGCAATCTTTTTCAGATTACTTCGCTTTGTGTTGCGATCTTTTTCAGATAGCTTCGCTTCGCGATCTTTTTCAGATTGCTTTTGGTTCTTCTTCACGCAAATCTTTTTCAGATCGCTTCACTTTGTGTCGCGATCTTTTACAGATCGCTTTTCCCTCTTCTTTATGCAATTTTTTTTTTCAGATTGCTTCGCTTTGTTTTGCAATCTTCTTCAGATCGCTTCGCTTTGTGTTGTGATCTTTTTCAGGTCGCTTTTGGCTCTTCTTTTTTAGATCCCTTCGCTTTGTGTTGCGATCTTTTTCAGATTGCTTTTGCCTATTCTTTACACAAATCGTTTTCAGATCGCTTCGCTTTTGTTTTGCGATCTTTTTAGATCGCTTCGCTTTGTGTTGCGATCTTTTTCAGATCACTTCGCTTCGCGATCTTCTTCAGATTGCCTTTGGCTCTTCTTCACGCAAATCTTTTTCAGATCACTTCGCTTTAAGTCGCAATCTTTTACAGATCACTTTTGCCTCTTCTTTACGCAAAACTTTTTCAGATTACTTTGCTTTGTTTTGCAATCTTCTTCAGATCGCTTCGCTTTGTGTTGCGATCTTTTTCAAATCGCTTCGCTTCGCGATCTTTTTAAGGTCGCTTTTGGCTTTTCTTCATGCGAATTGTTTTCAGATCGCTTTGCTTTTTGTCGCGATCTTTTTCAGATTGCTTTTGCCTCTTCTTTATGCAAATTTTTTTCAGACGCTTCGCTTTGTTTTGCAATCTTTTTCAGATTGATTCGCTTTGTGTTGAGATCTTTTTCAGATTGCTTTTGCCTTTTCTTTACGCAAATCTTTTTCAGATCGCTTTTGGCTCTTCTTTCACGCGAATCTTTTTCAGATCGCTTTGTGTTGCGATTTTTTTCGGATCACTTTGCTTCACAATCTTTTTCAGATCGATTCACTTTGTGTTGCGGTCTTTTTCAGATCGCTTCACTTCGCGATCTTTTTCAGACCGCTTTTGGCTCTTCTTCACACGAATCCTTTTCAGATCGCTTCGCTTTGTGTCGCGATCTTTTTCAGATCGCTTTTGCCTCTTCTTTATGCAAATCTTTTTCAGATTGTTTTTGGCTCTTCTTCACTTGAATCTTTTTCAGATTGCTTTGTGTTGCGTTCTTTTTCAGATCGCTTCGCTTCGCGATCTTTTTCAGATCGCTTTTGGCTCTTCTTCACACGAATCTTTTTAAGATCAGTTCGCTTCGCGATCTTTTTCAGATCGCTTTTGTCTCTTCTTCACGCGAATCTTTTTCAGATCGCTTCGCTTTGTGTCGTGATCTTTCTAAGATTTCCTTTGGGATATACTTAATTATTTGTAAAATTCTGTAAGAAATGAATTCGAAAAGGGTGCTTTTTTGCACTTGTATTATATATATATATATATTAGCATTCATGTCATGATTGTTAAATACTTTACAATTAGAAAACATAAATAATTTCTAATCATAAATATTTTAGGTTTTTGGGAGCTCTATTCCTTGCATATTTTCTAACCTGTATTTTCCATCTTTTAGCACTCTAACCACTTTGGATGAACCTTCACCATTTACAATAAAGTTTTGTAAGTACCCTTGATGAATTAGCTCTTCGATCTCGTCTACCAAGTGAGAGCAATCGTCTGTGTCATATCCATGATCTCTTTTCCTTGGATCGCTCTCTCCCTTGAATTTGTCTGGGCCCATTCTTGATCTTTTAGAGCATTCATTTCTTCCTATTGAATGTACTGTTGGGTCATTTCCATCAATTCTTCTTTATCTGCTGGAGGGTCACGCGCTAAAGCCGATGCCAGTGCCCCCATTCTTCAATCCATGGACTAATATATTTGTCATCATGTCGATCCTCATATCTTGCACCTCGAGAGCTTCATCATTGAATCTATTGAAGAAATCTCGAAGCGGTTCTCCTTTAGTCTGTCTTATAGTGAAAAGATGGGTCATTGATCTTTGAGCTCGTTTTTGACTTGCAAACTGATATAGGAATTTCCTTGAAAAATGTTCATAAGATACGATGGTTCCCATAGGGAGCCCAGTGAGCCATTCTTTGGCCTTTACCTTGGGCGTAGTGATGAATATCCTGGCATTCATTGCATCTGATTGCCCATAGAGCTGCATCACATGATCGAATGTGGTTAGGTGCTCTTAGGGATCCATGCTTCCATCAAACCTAGGGAGATCGGTAACTTGAAGTGTGTGGTGACAACTTCCGATAGGATTTCCGGAGAGAAGGGGGATCCTCTCTTTTGTAGTGCGGATGTGATGGCCCTTTTCTGCTTTAGGTTGTCCAGTTTCCGGGAAGCCTGCACAATCTGCTCGCTAAGCTCGTTGATATTCACTGCTTTGTAAGGCTTGCCATGGTTTGTCATAGGTCGCGTCGCCCGCGGTGCCAAGCGACTAACTATTTCTTCAACGTCCTCTGTCCTCCTATTTTCTTCTCCAACCGCGGCTTTCTTTTCCCTAGGTAACTCCCTTGGAGGGGAGACCATTAAGGCTTTTCCCTTTCTCTCTCTTTCATCCAACATTCTTTCTAACAATTTCTTAAAGTCACTTGACCGCATACTGATCATTGGATCTCCAGCTTCCTTATAATGCTGCTCCTGGATTTGCAGTGACGGGGATGCTCCCCGAGGTGTGGTCTCCTTCGTCCTTATTGGTGTTTCTTCCATGTTCAGCCCATGAGGTGGTATTTCTTTTGCTTTCACTGGAGTCTTGTCCATACTCAGTTTGACCTAAGTTTCCCACAAAAGACACCAATTGATTTGGGTGAATAAATCAGATGTACTTTGGTTCAGGTCGCTTCGGCTCGAGCCTAGGTACTTTCGGTTCGGGTCTTGTAAAAGATTAAACGTTAGGCTAGTCGGTATGGTCTCCATCTAAGACCATTCGATGCTTAAGTCAGATACATGTGTAAGGTCGCTTATGAACTGAGGAGTAAGGTGAATAACAATAAATGAGATACATGTAGCAATGGAAAATTGGGGGTATTTATAGTTTTGGTTTGGCTAGGCCGTAAATGCTAGCTTCACGTCTCCTGATCTCCAAGGCCTAGACGTCACCATCACAGAATCAACGATCAAGATTACGGGTCGACCATTCACCACTTCGGGTTGGGTTTTGGATCCTTTTGAGAAAATGTGGATCCTATATTGGAATAGGATCCAACCTAGGTGTCACCTCGCCTTAGGTCGCGTGCTCCTTAAAGTGATGTCATGCCCACTCGATAGGATCCGACCTAGGTGTCACCTCTCCTCGGGTTGCGTGCTCGTTAAAGTATTGTCATGCTCACATGGTGACTCGTTTGAAAATCGTGCTCGTCTCCTCGGTTCGCTCACGAGCTCCGATTGGGAAAAGGAGTGAGGGCAATATAGTCTTTTATTTAGATCCATATCAGTGTGTATATATATAGTTTTTCCAATCCAAGTAATGAGCTAAATTGATGTTATTGCATTAATTCTTGGGTGTTATAAATGGTCGAAATTGAATATTGCAAGGATTAGTATATAGCAGTATCCCTTGATCCAAAATGAAGATATTGTCCATGACAATAAAGTAGGAATGGATGAGCAAACATCATTCTGATTCTGCTTTCACATTTCACTGGAAATGTGAATAGTGTATGCTTCGATTTATAAATATTGATTGAACTCTTTTTAGATTCTGATCATCACTTGGATCAATACATCCTCATTAATTAAACTAGAGAAATAAGGATATGGAGAATTGGAGACAACTTGCAAGACTTTTGTGTTCATAGAGTTATGATTGCACTAAACTCTGCCCCTTTTTGTATAAACATAAGCCAAAAAAGCTGCATGGAAATAAGTATGTTTGCTGCATCATCTACTTATACTGTCTGATTTCCTGTCCTAAGTTTTGGAGGCATCCAAAACCCATGTCACTCATTTCAGAAATTGAGATTGTTGTTGAAATATATATCACATTGATTAATTAGATGAAGAAAATGCCACTTATAAGAGTAAGCTACTTCTATCACCAATTAGTTTTGGAATGGAATATCATTTGGTGGGCTTGAGTTCATCCAGTCGTATTGGGTACGCTTCATATGTGGGACTATACTAAGTCCCCACGCTTCATGTGTGGGAGACTGTACCAACTACCAAGTCCCCCAAATTTAACATTTGTTGATCATGTAATTTACTTATTACATATTATATTTACAAAATTAATTAAAATATAGTTATTAGTTAAATTAACACTATACATTTAAAAAAACTAGTTTCAAAATTCTTCTTTTCTACCCAAAATCCGTACGATTCAAACATCCCGCCCCGTTCAAGGCACAAGGCGGGTTTGGGCCTTCATCGACCCACCCCGACCCGCCCCATTGCCATCCTTAGCCGATGGAGCTCAGTTCACTATTACATCCTACAACACCCACTTTATCATATTAAGGTCATGAGACCCATCATCCCAAGTATAAAAGGTCTTTCCATATTCATTTGTAAGTAAGTTCAGTTAAGCTGACTGAATTATTTTCCCATGATCTGGATTTTTCTACCTAAAATCACTGACTTAAGCATCAGGGAGGCCTCCCTGGTAAAACTTCAGAGACCCTTAACTTTGTTATTTGTGTTGCAAACTAGTTCCCACTCAGAGAATTCCTTAGCTTTGGAAGCTCAGCTCGTAGATCGGCCCAGCTCATGGACAGAACCGTGGACTTGGACTATCAGATTCAATTTTTTTAATTTGTAGTAATCTGCATTTTGTAGTAGGATCACAAATGATATTTTTTAAAGATTCTCCAAATTTCAATGATAATTTTTGTAAGTCACCGTTAAATAATGTCCCATAGCCATGCACATTTCACTTATGTTGCATAAACCTTCAAGGAACAAAGTTAATTTGACATCATTATGCAAGATAAAGGTTTAGGCAGGATATTCTCAATCTTGGACATTCGTGCAAAAAAAAGAACAGATCAATTTGACATCATTAGGATGATTTTTTGTTCTTTGCACGCGTGCACAAAAGAAACAAAAAAGGAAGAATTTATACATTATAGTAATATGTTTAATTAATGTTGCTATATCAAGCCTATAATAGACTAGTAGTGATAATTAGGGTAGATATCACGTGATTATTGATTAGGGGCATGATTAACTTTGACATGGGTGTAATGATTTACCAATGCTCATTAAGTTTGTGGTTTACAGCAGAAGATTTCAGAAAAAACACCTAATGACTATTAATGAGAATATATGGAATTGGGATGAAATGAAAGAGTCTTTATTTGTCTCATTCTACTAAATTTGCATTTTGGTAAATATTTAATTATAAAAAAATGATTTAGTACTGCACTTGCAACTGATCTAAAGCTATGATTGTACAATTTTTACCAAACATCTCTGACTAGTAGAACGCAATATTAGTGATAGTTTAGTAAGTGATAATATTAAAAGTTCTAATAATTTTAATATCCAGTATACTTTTTGTTGGAAAGATCGGTTTTGGTTAAACCAAAAGTCCAAGTGTGAAGACTCGTTAATTTTGGAAACGAGTGGTGTATTTATTTTCACAAAACTATTTATTGGTGAGTGAGAAAACGATGCACAAATGGTACACTTGGAAAGATGTATTTGTGGGAAATGTATCCAACATATATGGAGCGTTGGTAGATTGGTCAAATCCGATGTTTGGTAAGTTGCTTGATTTTATCTGTTAAATAGGCAACTTTGACTCAAATCACCAATTTATGGACAAAAAGTACAGAACAGAGGATGCCGACACCAAGAAGTTCATTGTCGGCAGGTTCTTGGAGTATGTGATGGTTGACGCCAAGACTGTTATGAGTCAACTCCAAGAATTGCAATTGATTCTGCACAACATCCATGTTGAGTGGATGCAGTTGTGTGAAACCTTCCAAGTGGCCGCAATTATTGAAAAGTTGCCGCCTAGTTGGAGGAATTTCAAAAATTATCTCAAGCATAAGAGGAAGCAAATAGGCTCGGAGGATTTGATTGTCAGGTTGCACATTGAAAAAAGGCAATAGACAATCGAATACCAAGCATGAAAAGACCTTAAAGGAAATTTGGTACACCTTGAAAAGGGATTGTTCAAGATGAATGTAATGGTTGTGTACCGCATCAATGATGCTAATAAAACTGTTGTTTCTTCCTCTTATAAGATTGAGTTGTGATTTATGGCAGGTTAGACTTTGCATGTTAACATGTATGCCATAAAGAAATTGGTGAATATGAAATTATTACCAAATATTAAATTGGACTCACAATATAAACGTGGGATTTAATGTTGTGATACTGCGATAGCCAAACAACTATAGGCATGGCACAAAGTGCCAACTTGAGTGATATGACATCTTGGGTGTCATAAGACATAGCAAAACATGTCAATTAAGGCATGAGCAAATCTAAATGCCTTTGTAAGAGGCATATGATTTAGCGTCCCCTTGTGAGGGACTCTACCCAAGATTTGGTGAATGGATGCAACTGAGTCCTTTAGCCCTTCCGGGAAATTCTTTGGAATTTTGCCTAGGCAATTGGATTGTTTGTTAGTTGGCGATCTAATAACGGTTGAATTTATGAGAAATAACAATTGTTTAATTGATAATTCTCAAAGTTGACATTGTTGCATGCACAATGTGGGGTGGATGAGTTATGCCTCAAATGTGAGGGTGTTTGGTAAATATAAATTTACCTCAGTCTTCACAAAGATTGACCCCAATGATTATGGAGTCAAAGAAATACAAGCTTCTTTGAGAGGTATACTTAGAAATGAAGATGTGGGTCAATTGGCATTAACAATGCTAGTTGATAGCTAACAGGGGTCACCTGTGATTTCTCTTAAAGATGTGCATCTTTTAATATACTCTTGAGTGTTGCAACATTGCACACATTGAGGTACCAAGAAAAGATGTGAAGCCTTAAAGGCTAACCTTATCAAGGTAGACCCTAATGAATTATTATACCCGAACTTGTTGGGAAAATATACAACAATTAAGTCATTGAATGAATAATGACAAGTTTGAAAAATAATAAAGTCAAACAAATCTCTCTCTAAAAAGAGATAACATATTGAGAATAGTCTGTATGAGCTTAAGGTGTTATAAAATCACATTGACATTGAAAGGCTTGAAAGTCCACCGGTTACACATGCTCAGAGACTATGTGCTCTAAAGAAAATCTTGCGCGCAAATTTGATTGAAGTCGAGATCAATTGTAAAATGCTAGAGAAAATTGGTGTAAAATCCACAACTTAAATAACAGTTTTTAGTGGAAACCCAACTATGATGACTGGAGATCCCAAGAACTTGGTTCAATGGGAAAAAAACTTTAAACTGTTCAGTCATGGCACTTGGTACTTAGCTTTGAGCTAACCATATTCCTTAGATAGCATAGCCAAGTGTTGAACCTGCTTACTGTGGTGAGGTTAAGTCCTATGGACTTTTAATGAGGTCCTACACCTAATAAGGTGGGGTATTGTAGGGTACCTCTAATAGGCAAGGTCACCTATGTAAGTGTGAGGACGGGCCACCTCAATAAAACACTTATGAATCCCAAGTGTAATCCATGGCCAAAACGGACACAACCAGAGAACTTCGAGATGAGCAGAAGTGTTATTGTGTAAATATTGTTATCTTGGTATATTCGTAAGCGGAGTAGTTCAAGGCATCATGCCCACTAAGCCGCGGATATATCGGATAGTATCTTATTAAAGAAGGTTCAAAGCCACAAGCTACCTATCCTGATGCAACAAGTTGATTGCATCCTCCAACAAGTTGAATGCATCCTCTAGGAATCTTGCAAGTAGAGCGCCTCCTGCTGCATCTACAAACGACCTAGTCTGTCCCATCAACCCGTTGTAAAAGAAGCGAGCTGCTGATCCTCAGAAAATCCGTGTTGCGGGCATCTCCTCAATAAATCCCTAATCTCTCCCGTGCCTCATACAATGGCTCGTAGTCAAACCGCCCGAATCACGTGATCTCACTTTTGAGCTGTAGTGTCTTACTTGGTGGGAAGTATTTAAACAAGAACCTCTGACTCAGCTCATCCCAGGTATTCACACTCCACTGATTTAGGGTGCCTAGCCAGTTTCTAACCTTATCCCTTAAAGAAAAAGGGAATAGGCGCAGACGTATAACATCATCAGTCACCCCATTCATCTTGATTGTGTTGCAAATCGCATGAAGTTCGCAAGATGAGAAATGGGATCATCACACGGAAACCCCCAACCCGATTCTCACGCACCATCGAGATCGAGTCTTTGGCTTCACCTCAAATTTGTTCACATTGATTGTGACATTGGCAATTCCACCATAGTTGCGATTGGTCTGTGGGCGAAAGTAATCGCGAATCGCTTCGCTTTGATCGCTGAATCTCTGGTACTGGTAACTCATTAACGACCCTGTTGGCCCCATTGTTACCTCCGTTGCTGCCTCCGTTATTTCCCCCGTTGTTATCTTCCACGTCCGCCATAGCCTGTTCTTGTTGTCTTTCTGCACGTCTAGTAGCTACACTAATTCGCCTAGCAAAAGCCTCAACCTCCGGTATGAACGGTGCTAATTCTCATTGCTTCGAGCGAGTGTTCATGCACTACCTGAACCAACTAAAGAAAATAAGTCAAACACAATAGGAGCAAAATAAAACAACCAATAATAAAAAGAAAGAAAAAAATGTCTAAATTAAAAATAATTCTATTTATCGCAATATTAGTACTAAAAATTTAATTAGTCCTCGACAACGGTGCCAAAAACTTGTTCGCCTTATTTTTAGCTTCACCGCAAGTGTACGGTGCAGTTTATAGAATAGGGTTAGCAAAGTCGAATCTGTTAGATAAATATTTTTATCATGATTTTGATGATTTTGTTTTTACACCAAAACAATGTTTTTAAAAGTTGTCCAATTACTCCTAAATGATTTAAAATATTTTTACTAATTTTTCGGAGTATTTCTTAAAGTTTATTTTCGACAAAAATTGGACAACACTTTTAATGATTTTGTGTTAATGTGTTTTTACACCAAAACAATGTTTCTAAATGTTGTCCAAATACTCCCGATCGATCTAAAAATTTTTTACTAATTTTTTGGAGTATTTCTTGAAGTTTATTTTTGACTAAAATCGGACAACTCCTCTGTTTTGAGGTCAACCGGTCGCCCTAGAGGGCATCCCGTACCTGAACGCGTTTTAAACTTGAAAACAGAGAACTTGTTGATGGTGGTCAACCGGTGTGGTCGACCGGTGCCTGGAGTGCTCAGTTTTACGTCAGAACTCCCTGTATTATTTTTTGTAAGAGCCCAACCGGTCCAAGAGGGTTCGACCGGTCGCCCTGTGTGTTTTTGTGGGATATTTTTCAAACTGATATTTCTATTCGACCGGCCGCCCTTTTGTTTTGACAGCAAATTCTAACCATTGTGCATCAGACAATTTTTTCTTAAATTGTGGTGTTGATGTCTAACAGCTATAATCTTGATTTTAGTTGCATTTTTCTGTGGATTTTCAATCCCCAAGAGGAGCCTATCCATGATCAATCATCTCCTATAAATAGAGGAAGATTTGAAGCAACACAATAAGAGAGAAAACTACAACACAACAAGATACATTCAAGCAAACACTTTTGTTCTTCTATTTCAATATTCTTGTTGTAATAGCCTAAGGTCTTACACTTTCACATCTTGAGGTCTAGTCTTAATTCTTGATTACACTTGCACTCAAATTTGTATTGTTCATTATAGAGTTGTAATCTTGAATTTTTGGGTTCATCATTCAATTCAAGATATCCTTGTGAGTGTTCTTGTGGTAAGAACACACTTGGGTGATCTAGGTGTTAGGTTGAAGAAGATTGTGGTAATCTTCTTATTAAAGAGTGTGGTGCTCTTCGAGGTGTTGAAGAATTTGGTATTCTTCAAGTCGGAAGATTGTTGTAATCTTCACAAGGTGCCGTTGAAGATTGTGGTAATCTTCAAGAGAGATCGTGGTAATCTCCAAAGAGGTGTTGTAAGGTGATGTTGTATTAATTCTGGTAATTAATAAAATCTTTTTTTCTTTTTGAAATCCATCCCGGAAATACTGGGGTGGTAGAGGATTAGGCCCTAGGTGGGTTGAACCTCTATAAATCGACGCGTGTTATTTACTTCACGCACCTTCATTCTTGTCTTGGTTTGTTTGATTCGAAAAAGAGGGCATAATCGAGAAAATGGAGATAATCTATTCACCCCCTCTAGATTATCATAGCCGCTTGGACTTACAAGTGGTATCAAAGCCAAAATCTTTGGCAAGCTCGTTCCACATCGCGAGTAAAGAGGAACGATCAATGGCTACGAATGAAGTCTACCTTATCGGCGCCTCCACCAACAAGCCACCACTATTCGACTCCAAAAATTATGCTTTTTGGAAAGAAAGAATGGAATACTATTTACAAAGTTGCGGGTTTGATATTTGAAACATGGTCATGAATGAAGATTCCTTCCCGACGAAAGACACACCTCACACCTCCAAAGTCCTCAAGAAGCTCAATGATGAAGAGAAGAAAATTATCTCCTTAAATGGTAAAGCTCTTAATATTATTTATTATTCACTTACCATTTCGGAATATGATCATATTGTAGGAATTCGATCGGCACATGAAGTATGGAGAAAACTAGAAGAAGTATATGCAAATGAAAGGAGCTACTCAAAAGCATCTACTTCTCCATTGGATACAACATCAAATCCAACAACATGGGATGAGCCTTTTGCAACTTCCAATGATGAAGTCGAACAATGTCTTATGGGCATCGAAGAAGAAAACGAGGTACGCTCTAAACCCTCTACTTCCTATGAAAATGAATTACACAATGATTATAGTGATTTGCAAAATGATTTTGATGAGGTTCAAAATGAATTCCAAAGCTTGCTTGTTAAATACAAAAATTTGAAAAAGGAATTCCATGTTTTGACAAATGATGAGGATAATTTATATTCTTCTTATTAATCACTTTCATGTGCTCACACCACCACACTTGATAAATTTAGAATCATTGAAAAGGAAAATAGTACTCTTATTGAGGATATTAAGTGCATGAAAATGAATTATTAAAATTCAAATTGAGTACCGATAAAATGACCAAAATTGTTGATGTTCATAGTTGTGATAACTTGAAACGAGGACTTGATCATGAGCCTAATGTTGTTAATCATATGAAAAAGAGTCAAGTCTCTAAGCATGTTGGTCATTATACTTCTAGAATTATTACTTGCTTTTATTGCGGTAAAAAGGGTCACACGGCAAATTCTTGTCGGGCTAGAAATAGCTCTAATTATTGTTGGAGACCTAAAAGTCTCAAAGCTAATCCCAAAGGACCCAAACACTTGAGGGTACCACAAAACAATGTCATATTAGGTACCCGACGGAATAACAATCAAAGAAAATTCATACCGCCAAAAAGACATCAAATGACCATTTTATTTGATCAAAGGAGAAGACATCACCACAATGAATTTTCAAGAAGGAAATATTATCAACAATGGGAAGGTAACAAACCTTAGAAATGGAGCAATTTGGAGAAGCCATCATCAACAAAGTGATTTCTCAAGAGGAAGATACTACCAACAAAAGGAAAGATATAACCCGTGGAAATGGCAAAATTGGTTACCGTATCTCCTTATTTAAATATGCATAATGTTTATTATAATGTATGCTTGTATTTTTGTTTTAATTGTCAAAATGATTTTTCAAAATATATTTTTTTAAATAATGTCTTCAATATATTGTTTTTAAATCTTTTGAAAAGGAGACCTTGTATGATGCTTGTGTATTTACAATGACTTGTGTGTTTTATCATATCTTATGATTCTTTATAGCATAATATATTTGTGACATCTCTTATTGCTTTAGCCTACACTTTTATCATTATGTTTTGTGCAAGAATTGTTTAAGAATTATGTAGGATATATATCTTCATAAATGACCATCTACATCATAATATGTCAAGAGTGACATAAACTATCGAGGTACGCTCACCATTGTTATTCATCTCATAAGACTCGATATATCTTTGCCATATGCCTATGTGCTTGCTTTCAAAATTTTCAAATATCTCATACAAGTGCCATTAAGAGTATTTTTCGATTTTTGAAAGGCACCATTCGATAAAGCTTGTTTTATCCGAGACTTGTAAAGTATTATATTTGTTTTGATAAAACATTCGATTTTTATCCTCCTCTCAAAATTATGCATTTGATTGCATACATTCATGTCCTTATTCTTGTTTGCTTTATCAAAGCTCTCTTTTTAAATACTTCTTTTAAATGAGGTCTCAACTATATGCTCTCGGATTTTCAAATTTCAAAAGAGACTTTATATAGCTTCCTATAAGCATATTTGAACTTACATGTTTCATTAAAGTCTTGATGATTTTTTAAGGCATACTATGTGTTACTTGTTATAGTGTCTATATTGTTCGATATTACTATGCTCTTGTGCAAGATATCTTGTTAAGATTTTGCAGGATTTGTTTTTGGTATTTCGAAACAAGGCAAGGTTAGTAGCGCAAGGTTATTGTCAAGAAGAAGGTGAATTTGAGATGAGCATGATGGGGGAGCAAAATTTATTCCTTGGACTTGAAATTAAGCGATGCCAAGAAGGTACTTATATTTCACAATCAAAGTATACAAAAGAACTTTTGAAGAAGTTCGGCATTGAAGAAGAAAGGACCATCACTACTCCTATGACAACCAACATCAAGTTAAATAAAGATGCTAAAGGCTTATTGGTTGGCAAACAAATTCGAGGTATGTTTATCTACTTTCATTATTCCCATAGACTCGACATTTTTTATGCCTTATGTCTATATGCTCGACTTCAAAACTATCCCAATGAATCTCATTAAAGTGCCGTTAAAAGAAATTTGCAAATATTTGAAAGGCACTTCTTCTAATGGGTTGTTTATCCAAAGTTTTTAAATATTCATATTTTTTTCGGGATAGCAAGTCCGGTGATAATAATTCCTCAAAATATGGTTCGTCATCATCGAACTAAACATATTGAGATTCTATATTTTTTCTGGGATTGCGTTTCTTAAACGAAAAATTTGAGATGTGTTTAATTCCGTCTCAAAGATAACTCGCGGACATTTGGTTTTAATCGTTAACTGCCAAGTCTTTTACCTCATTTCGAGCTTGTTGAGACATAATGTATATTATATGAGGTATATGTTTGCATTTTTGCACGTTTTTAAAACTTAGGGGCGAAAAATCGGATTTTTGGATCAAATTTTGGATTTCTCAAAAACAGTGGCAAAATGGGCTGAGGTCGACCGGTCGGCCTGTCCTTTGACCGGTCGCCCTAAGCTATTTCTGGGATAAAATTGCTTCTGGTTCCAGACTTAGCCATTTTGGCTCTTTCAACTCAATTTTCGTCCCCTTTGTCATTTTCACACACAATTCACTTCAAATGCGTTTTGTTGCATAAATTATATATCTTGGGGATTATCTTGCTCGTTTATCATCATTGTTGCTCATCCTCTTCGATTACTTGGTAAGAATTCTTCTTTCTTATCTCAATTGGGTTGAACCCTTGAGAATGTGTTTCATTGTTGAAAGCTTGTTGGGATTCTTATATATTTGTGTTGGGGATGTTGATTGATGTTGGATGATAATTGTACAATTGCATTTGGTGATGAAAAATTTGGCTTGGTTATTTTTACAAGGGCTATATACATCTTCTTTATTATTTGACGTCCGCCAAGTGTTCGATAAAATGTTTCAAAGAAAAATTCATCACCTACATGATTCTCTCATTTTCAAATGTCTTATATATTTATAGAGATCATGTTTTTCAAATCAAATGAGCTTTTACAAGCTTTTATGAGTCATTTGATCAACTCTTCCCTTAGCTTTTGGAATTTTAAGCATAATGATCAATAGCTCGATAAATTGGTTAAATTGCGTACTTTGATATCGATATATGATGTTTTTATCGTGCTAACATTCTTTTTGATGATTCCAAAGGCGGAGAAACATGTTATAAGCTCATTAGCTCAAAGAAGCTAAAATAAGCTCATGAAAGAAGCTATAAGCTATGGCTATAATAAGCCAAAAGTTGTGGATCATACTTAGTCCGTTTGATGTATTATGGACTTATTTACATATCTAATGATATTTTGTTGACAAGGGGAGCTTATAAGCTCTTGATATTTAAACTCAATATGTAAAAGCTTTTAGCTTTTGGTTGATTGCTTCTATATTACTCTTGTTGTGCATGTTGATAGGGGGAGCTTTTGTAAAATGTGTTTGTATATCTCTACTCCCATCCTTGTGTTTATTATGCGTGGAATGTTGTCGCTCTCAACGGATAGTTTATTTTTAACCGAAAAAATTGTTTTGTTTTCAAAATCGACCTCTTTAAATTGTTTTGGTTAGTTATCATCAAAAAGGAGGAGTTTGTTAGAATAATATTTTCATCGTGATTTTGATGATTTTGTTTTTACACCAAAACAATGTTTTTAAAAGTTGTCCAATTACTCCTAAATAATTTAAAATATTTTTACTAATTTTTCGGAGTATTTCTTAAAGTTTATTTTCGACAAAAATTGGATAACACTTTTAATGATTTTGTGTTAATGTGTTTTTACACCAAAATAATGTTTCTAAATGTTGTCCAAATACTCCCGATCGATCTAAAATATTTTTACTAATTTTTCGGAGTATTTCTTCAAGTTTATTTTTGACTAAAATCGGACAACTCCTCTGTTTTGAGGTCAACCGATCGTCCTAGAGGGCATCCTGTACCTTAACGCGTTTTAAACTTGAAAACGGAGAACATGCTGAGGGTGGTCAACCAGTGTGTCAACCGGTCTGTCAACCGGTGTGGTCGACCGGTGCCTGGAGTGCTCAGTTTTACGTCAGAACTGCCTGTATTGTTTTTTGTAAGAGCCCAACCGGTCCAAGAGGGTTCGACCGGTCAGAATGCATGTCGACCGGTCGCCCTGTGTGTTTTTGTGCGATATTTTTCAAACTGATATTTCTATTCGACCGGTCGCCCTTTTGTTTTGACAGCAAATTCTAACCGTTGTGCATCAGACAATTTTTTCTTAAATTGTGGGGTTGATTTCTAACAGCTATAATCTTGATTTTAGTTGCATTTTTCTGTGGATTTTCAATCCCCAAGAGGAGCCTATCCATGATCAATCATCTCGTATAAATAGAGGAAGATTTGAAGCAACACAATAAGAGAGAATACTACAACACAACAAGATACATTCAAGCAAACTTTTTTGTTCTTCTATTTCAATATTCTTGTTGTAATAGCCTAAGGTCTTACACTTTCACATCTTAAGGTCTAGGCTTAATTCTTGATTACACTTGCACTCAAATTTGTATTGTTCATTATAGAGTTGTAATCTTGAACTTTTGGGTTTATCATTCAACACAAGATATCCTTGTGAGTGTTCTTGTGGTAAGAACACACTTGGGTGATGTAGGTGTTAAGTGCAAGAAGATTGTGGTAATCTTCTTATTAAAGAGTGTGGTGCTCTTCTAGGTGTTGAAGAAATTGGTATTCTTCAAGTCGGAAGATTGTGGTAATCTTCACAAGGTGCCGTTGAAGATTGTGGTAATCTTCAAGATAGATTGTGGTAATCTCCAAAGAGGTGTTGTAAGGTGATGTTGTATTAATTCTGGTAATTAATAAAATCTTTTTTTCTTTTTGAAATCCATCCAGGAGATACTGGGGTGGTAGAGGATTAGGCCCTAGGTGGGTGGAACCTCTATAAATCGACGCGTGTTATTTACTTTCCGCACCTTCATTCTTGTCTTGGCTTGTTTGATTCGAAAAAGAGGGCATAATCGAGAAAATGGAGATAATCTATTCACCCTCCCTCTAGATTATCGTAGCCGCTTGGGATTATAATAGCCTTATTTTTATCCAGGTGATCGAAATTTAGTGATTCAGTTTTATAAACTAAAACGAAATTTATCCTAAAATAAACAAAGTAAGAGTGATTGAAAGAGCAAGAAGATGAATGGATTCCTGGGTTATGGTTTCAGTTAATATCCCCTTTTAATATCAGATTAATCAAACCAAAGTTATACTTATTCTTCCCTATAGAACAATCACAAAAGTAATTTACCCTCTCTCTCAAGATGCATGTAAAAACGTTGATTGGAATATCTATGATAGCATCTCTACTCAACATGAGATATCCAACTCCCAAAAGCACAAAAGATTAAATATCCTCACAAATATTCACAGACTTCTCAATCTTGCAAATATTCATGTCAAGTACTCACATATCTAATATTGAAACTCATCTTTTCGAATTATGAATCAATACATCAAACAAGTTAAACCAATAGCTTTTTGATAAAACAAGAATTAAAACAAAGTACTCGAATAGAGTTGGAAAATGATAACTTCAATTGCAATTAATAATCAAATAAAAGTATCCATTAACCTACTGCCAAACCCGAGAATCACAAGATGTTTAGCTAGACATATAAAATAAATAATTCATAGACAAATTATTCATGTTCATGTCTAACTAATTGAAAATAAAGACACTATGGAATGCGAAGACTCGTGGACGTCGATGATCTCTCGATCTATCTTCAATCCTCAAGCATGTTGTTGTAGCCTTGATTGGTCTCTCGAATTCTCCGGTGGAAATTTGCTCTTTTCTCTGTGTTCTAGGGCAAAAGTCAGTGTATCCTCGTTTGTGGCCGCCTCGTCTCTATTTGTACTTCATTCGGGTCGAAACCTAGTTCAAAACCTGTCAAACTCTATTTTCCCGCACAGGCGCAAGTGCCGTGCGCCTAGCGCACGCCCAAGCCGTGCTAGGTGCCGCAGGAATTTAACTTTTACTGAAGGACACACTGGCCATGCGCATCACGCACGACCAGCCCATGCGTTATGCCGTGGCTCGAGTTTTGGTCTTGGGTTGGCGCACGAGTCGTGCTAGGGACGCACACCCTGCCCGTAAGCACCTACTGGAACTTATACTTATTCGTTTTCTTCCGTTTCTCGTTCGGTTCGTCTGACTTCTCCCCGTTTCTACTCCAAACTTCGTACGTTACGTCAAGTATTGGCGGTTCTTTATTGCAATGCTCCGAATTGTTGCCAAAATGCTACAATAATCAACAATTTCCTACAAAACGAGCAAAGCGTAAGCGTAATACCTTTTCCACAGAACATAAATAAAGCCTTTTTTACCTATGTAATTCATGCATAACAACTAATTCTAGCTACAATTACGCCCATAATACATGCAAAACACATATCAATCAATGTGTATTTAAAAAAAATTATTTTTTCACTCATTTTTTGTTGACAATGAGACATACGTGGCGATTTTAGAAAAAATAAAATTATATTTTTGTACATTTGCAGATATTGAATCAACTCGATCGTAAGAACTACAAAATCTCTTTATCCTCGAGAAATATATATATATATATATCTCGAGGATAAAGAGATCTTTTAGTATGTATATATATATATATATATATATATATATGGCACTTCATTCTATGCCCATAACCCCCAATCCCCCCTTCCCCAATCTTTTTTTAAAAACTCAATTAATTTATGTATATTTTATTTTAATTATTATATTTAAGTATCAAATTTTTATTTTTTATTGAGTTAACCCTCCTAAATTTATATATTTAGCTCCGCCCCTGTATATATAATTATCCTCACCAAAAACTATTAAAAGTTATTTTTCCATGCGATACAGAACATAATATGTTTCAGGCTAGAGTTTCAAATAACAGAAGAACCAATGGATACATGAAATGTGAAAAAAAAATATTCTGATACTGTTGTTTAGGGCAGATCACTCCAAGTCAGGGTGTTTAAATAAGTCCAAGTCTTCTTCTTCTCAAGCGGGAAATTTTCTACATCTTCTTCTCCTTAAGCTGAAAATCTTCTACTGGGAGCTTGCCTACACACACACAAACGTTAGGGGGGTCCCTGGAGGGTTGCCTAGAGAGGCCCCTCGACGCTCAATTCAGCACGGTGAACGAGAGAGAATATAAGACAATAATTGAATAGTGAATAACAGTTAAGTGAGATTATGAGAGAATCAACTTACGAATGAAGAGGATGGACCTTTTTATACGTGGGTAGTTAGCCTTGTGGGCTGCGTAGGAGAAAGTGGCATGTGGGCCGATCCCGAACCCTTTGGGCTGAATTATTCCATCTGGAGCCCATTAATTATTAGGAAATTAATAATATTTATTCCAATATATGAACTGAATTATATATTAATTATTAAATATTGTTTTTGCCCCCAATATAATCCTCCATCTCCGGTGATACGGGAGAATAGAGCATTGCAGGAGCTAAACTGATAATGTATTTGACTTGTCTTGAGATTCTTTGGAAATTTACGAGGATCCTTATGTAAGAGGGCCCTCCCCTCTAGGAGCTTTGGAGGAGGTTAATTTACGAGGACCCCCATGAGGGAGCCCCTCCCCTCCGGGAGCACCGGAGGATGTTTAGTTTACGAGGACCCCCTTTGAGGGAGCCCAACTTTGACCATGTCTTCCAACTCCTTTGCTTGGTAGAACACTTAGTGAAATTTTCTTAAAAATTGAAAAGAGTTCCCATGGAGAGTTGTAGAGAGGAGTGGAGTACATCGAGTGAGGACAGTCGAGATGAGAGCCCAAAAGTTGAGAGAGGTTGCTCCGGGGCACCTCCTCGGAGGGGGCAAGGACGCTCCCTAGGTGCTCTTATGGGGCGCCCTCGTTCCCTCCTGCTTGGGGGAAGGCGCACCTCCGAGGGTGGCCCAAGCCCCCCAGTCCGTCTTTTCTTGCATTTTTTATTTGTTTCCCGGAGTTTCCCATATTTTGAGCTGGATTTTGGATCCGGTCCTTCTTCATTTCTGCTCAAGGACTGGGGCGTCATCGGTGGTTTGGTCTTCAGTTCTATTATTCTATTTCCATATTTTCTTGTGGGCTTCGATATTCCCCCCTCTGGCTTAGGAGTTATGTTATGACGGTGAGGGGAAGTTGAGCTAGGGCCGGATTCGTGCCCGAGTGATGAGGTTCCTGAGGAGGAGTCCAAGGGAGACAGTTCAGATGAGGCCCCTCAACCCAGGCCACCGCCTTGGTGTCGAATAGTGTCCCGGGAGTGTTAGTCGACAAAATTTCCTCCCAGTGTCTTTGTAGGTTGACAGAGCGATTG
The DNA here is from genome assembly GCA_016081115.2 of Rehmannia glutinosa. Classification (NCBI taxonomy): domain Eukaryota; kingdom Viridiplantae; phylum Streptophyta; class Magnoliopsida; order Lamiales; family Orobanchaceae; genus Rehmannia; species Rehmannia glutinosa. Next base: position 27,540,983 of record CM071934.1, on the reverse strand, counting down.
GGGCTCCATTAAATGTTCCGTATGTTGGCTTCGAGACTATGTCTTAATCTAGTCTCCGAGTTGCGGAGGCGGGAGAAGTTGGGTGTCCTGTGAATATGTAATTTGTGTAGGAGTTGATCTCTTGAACATATTGATGTATCATTAAGAGGAGCGGTTCCTCGAAAGGGGAGAGGTTCCCGGAGCACGGGAATCCAATATTGGAGTTTCTTGCATGTGACGAGTCCCCGCGGGACTTAGCTTTTTTGCGAAGGCAACATATATTCTGTGAGTGAGTTTTCGTGGGACTTGAGAGTTGAGGCCTTGCAGGATCTTCCCAAGGGAGCCGAAGGTACGGACATCAATGGCGGAGAGAAGCCCATCGATGCCGATGCTGCGGAAGAGGGCGCATCTCCCCATTTCTGAGTACTAACATTTCATTCCATCCTAGACGACCTTTGCCTTCAGTATATTTATCTAGGGTTTGCTTCATGTACTTGAATATTTTCTCTTGAGATATTTCTTTGCCTCGAGGGGCCGGATGATGCTCCATTGCTTTGATGTTACATTTATACTTGCGCTTTTCCTTATGCTAATTTACTTCTTCATGCTTGACTTGTACTATTAGCATATGATTTCTTATTGATGGAGACTTGTTCATACTTTGTGTTGAGATGGATCCTTCCCTTCTAGAGGGAGTCTTAGTTCTTCCGGAGCCCGGAGAGGGTGCCCTCCAAGAGCTCTTCCCAAAGCTCTTGTTTCTTTCATTGCTTCGACTGTGTATTGATTCCTTCCACGCATGTATTAGTAATTTTTCCTTCTTTTCATTGCTTCGAATGTGTGCTGTATATTGGTGAGGAAAGAAAATTTACGAGGACTACCCCATGAGGGAGCCCCTCTCCTCCGGGAGCGCCGGAGGGGGGTTTATTTACGAGGACCTTCGTGAGGAGGCCCTTCCCATCTGGGAGTGCCAGATGAGCCATTTTTATGAGGACCCTCGTGAGGAGGTCCATCCATCCGGGAGCGCCAAATGAGGTTTATTTATGAGGACCCTTGTGAGGAGGTCCCTCCCTTCCAGGAGCGCCCAGGGATGAAAATTTACGAGGACCCCCATGAGGATGCCCCTCTCATCCGGGAGCACCGAATGAGATTTATTTACAAGAACCCCCGTAAGGAAGCCTTTCCCTCCTAGAGTGTGTATCATCACCAGAGGGGTTTATTTATGAGGAACCCCGTGAGGAGGCCTTTCCCCTTCGTGAGCATCAAAGATGGTTTATTTATGAATAAATCGTGGGGATCCCCGTGAGGAGATGATGTGAACCGCAACAACGACTGTGCATACGACCCAACAACAATATGTTGTTAACCCAAGATCTTCACTAGTTCGGTTAAATTGGTGGAAACCTTGACCCGTTGCTTGGCGAAACAAGAACCTCGGTATGCGAAGACGCCACAAGCAATTATGGATTATTGCCTGATAAGTCGATAATTGCAACAAGAACACAAATCTTGAAGCACTTGGAGAATCACTCAAGTTTGAGAGTAAAAAGATTAATTGTATTCATTGATTATGAAAAACAATAAGTGTTCACCCCTATAAGGGATCCAAACCCTAATCCTTCTAGGAAACAACTTAAACCGGAAAAGGAAACTCAAAAACTGAAAAAGAAAATGCGAAAAAAGTCAACTCAGCATCCCGCGACACGACCGTGTCGGGAGACACGGCCAGGCCGTGTTCTCCACTGGAAACCATGCAAAATTTTTCTCTCGCGACACGGCCGTGTTGCCTGACACGGCCAGGCCGTGTTGCGCTCTGGAACTCGAACTCGACCCAACCAATGTGGCACGGCCGTGTTTCATCGACACGGCTAGGCCGTGCTGCCAAGCACGGCCGTGTCAGTGAGCACGGCCAGACCGTGTTGCCCTGCGCACGCTCTGTTTCAACCTACTCTTCGTCCCGAACTCAAAATAACAACCCAAGACGAGGCCCTAAAGGTTTTCTTGGCCTCCAAACATCAAAACAACTCCAAAATAATTTGAAAATTACAACTAACTAAGATAATCGAACACAAGACACTAATGAGACTTGATTACAATGTCTTCAAGACACAAAGTGACTCGTATTCTCCGCATCCTTAGCTCGCTCAGCCTAAGGTGGACTCCATAATGTCGATGACGCCAATCAACTGGACCACCCGAAACTCTTCCTCTGCTGGCAACGCACTCTCGGCCTCCTTTTGTACAACTTGAATCGGCCCATTGAGCGCATCCTTAAACTTCCTTGCTCGAGCCCGTTTTATCGGACCAACTGGCACTAGTTACTGGATCCTTCGTCCATGGATTCTCATCATTCCCCTCCTCTTGAGAAGGATTTGTCCTCAAATCCGAATTGACATCAAAAGGACTAAGATCATCAACATTGAAAGAAGCACTAACACCATAGTCGCCCGACAAGTCTATCTTGTAGGCATTATCATTTATTCGCTCAAGCACTTGAAACGGTCCATCCCCTCGTGGTTGCAGCTTGGACTTCCTATGTGTCGGGAAATGTTCGGGCCGCATATGCACCCAAACCCAATCGCCTGGTTCGAACGCCACCTTCTTTCGATTCTTGTTAGCCTACACCGTGTATTGCTCTATTCGCCGTTCGATGTTGATCCTCGCTTTCTCATGTAACTGTTTCACAAAATCAGCTTTCTTCTGGCCATCTAAGTTAACATGCTCAGAAACAGGTAAAAATGATAAATCCAAGGGGGTTAGCGGATTAAAACCATAAACGAGTTCAAATGGTGAAAACTTCGATGCAGAATGCACAACACGATTATAAGAAAACTCAACATGCGGTAAACACTCTTCCCAAGTTTTAATGTTCTTTTTAATAATAGCCCTTAACAATGTAGACAAAGTCCTATTGACTACTTCCGTTTGACCGTCCGTTTGGGGGTGACATGTAGTAGAAAATAACAATTTAGTCCCCAATTTTCCCCACAAGGTCTTCCAAAAGTAACTTAAGAACTTAGAATCCCTATCCGACACAATGGTTCTAGGCATACCATGTGACCTTACAACCTCTCTAAAGAACAAATCGGCAATCAAAGACGCACTATCAGTTTTATGACATGGAATATAATGTGCCATCTTTGAAAAATGATCTACGACAACAAATATAGAATCGGACCCATGTTTAGTTCTCGGGACCCCTAAAACAAAGTCCATAGAAATATCAACCCAAGGTGCCATCGGGATAGGTAGGAGCGTGTACAATCCCTAATTTTGGACCCGGGATTTAGCTTGTCTACAAGTAACACATCTACTACAAATACGCTCAACATCTCGCTTCATATGTGGCCAATAGAAATGCTCTTGTAAGACTGCTAACATTTTGACCACCCCAAAATGTCCCATAAGACCCCCACCATGCGATTCTCTCACTAGTAAGTCTCTTAAAGAACACTCAGGAATTTATCCTCCCGAAATAAAAACCCATCATGCTTATAAAATTTACCCTCTGCCCCCTTCTCACATGCAACAAACGACTCAGAAAAATCAAGATCATGCAAGTACAACTCTTTAATATGTTCAAACCCAAGGATTTTAGCATCTAAAGTCGAGATAAGAGTGTACCTTCGAGATAGTGCGTCTACTACAATATTAGCCTTACCTTGCTTGTACCGGATGATGTATGGGAACGTCTCGATGAACTCGAGCCACGGTGCATGTCGCTTGTTCAACATGATCAGTGCGGATTATGAACTCCTTCGGCCATAAATAGTGCTTCCACGTTTTCAATGCCCGAACCAAAGCATACAACTCCTTGTCATACGTCGGATAGTTCAAGGCCACCCCACTCAATTTTTCGCTGAAGAATGCGATCGGCTACCCCTCTTGCATTAGTAAGGCGTCAATTCCAACCCCCGACGTGTCACACTCGATCTCAAAGACCTTGGTAAAATCCGGCAATGCTAGCAAAGGCGCATGTGTTAGCCTTTCCTTCAACAACTCAAATGCCTTGTCTTGGGCTTCGCCCCACTGAAACGCAACACTCGTTTTAATAGTTTTCGTCCGTGGTGCTGTGATAGTACTAAAATCCCGTACAAATCTCTGATAAAAGCTCGCAAGTACATGAAAATTATGCACTTGACTGGCCGATGTGGGTTTAGGCCAGTCCTGGATAGCTTTAATCTTCTCCTCATCCAATGTAATTCCCTTCGAGCTCACTACAAACCCCAAGAATATCAACTGCTCCGAACAAAATGTGCACTTCATGATGTTTGCATACAACTTCTCTTTTCTCAATACCTCTAAGACGGCCCTCAAATGATCCAAGTGTTCATACAATGATTTACTATAAATGAGAATATCATCAAAGTAAACCACGACGAACTTACCAATGAAAGCTCTCAAAACATGGTTCATGAGTCTCATGAACGTGCTAGGTGCGTTGGTTAGCCCATGCTTCATCTTAAAGGCTGTTTTCCACTCATCCCCTTCTCGCATCCGAATCTGATGGTACCCACTCCTCAAATCTATCTTGGAGAATATGCTAGAACCATGGAGCTCGTCTAACATATCATCCAAGTGAGGTATGGGATGCCGGTACTTGATAGTGATGTTATTAATGGCCCGGCAATCCACACACATCCTCCAAGACCCAATCTTCTTCGGAACTAGTAGTACCAGAACTGCACAAGGACTCATGCTTTCCCGGATGAATTTCTTGCTTAGCAACTCATCAACCTGCCGCTGCAACTCTTTTGTCTCATCCGGATTAGTTCTGTAAGTCGGCCGGTTAGGTAGTGATGCACCCGGAATGAAATCAATCTGATGCTCAATCCCTCGAATAGGCGGTAATCCATCCGACATCTCGTTTGGAAATACATCCTCGAACTCCTGCAACAAAGACAAGACAGAGCTAGGCAAATTGGGGTTAAGACTGTCAGTAGATAAATAAGTGCCCTTGTAAACCAATAGTATCATCGAACAACCACTCGTGGTGGCTTTCCTAAGGTCACTCATTTTTGCCATCAAATTTATTTTTCCCTCATTTCTTACCTCATGTCCATCCCTACCCCCTTTTTGTTTTCCGGCCCTCTCAAAATTATTGCTCTCCTTTTTCCCGGCTATCTCTAGAACCTCACTTATACCCTTAGCCGGACCCTCACTCTTGTTTTCTCTCAAGCTCTCCTTTTTCTCGGCTTTATTTTGATTTTTATGGTCACTAGCCGAACTTTCTTTTTCTTTTACCTCTCCTATTCTCGATTTCACTTGATCCTCATAAATTTCTTTTGGAGTTAAAGGAAGAAGTACAAATCACTTTTGATTGTGAACAAGAGTATACTGGTTGGTGTAGCCGTCATGTTGCACCCTCCTATCAAACTGCCACAGCCTACCCAACAGGATGTGCCCCGCCTGCATCGGCACCACATCGCACAACACCTCGTCCTTATATCCCCCTATTTGAAATGCTACTTTCGCCTGTCTACTTATCCGCATCTCCCCACAGTCGCTCAACCACTGCAACTTATAAGGTTGTGGGTGTTTTATTGTCGGAATTCCTAGCCTATCCACCATCTTTACACTTGCTACATTAATGCAACTCCCTCCATCTATGATGACACTACACACCTTTCCATTGACAAAACACCTTGTATGAAAGATGTTTTCTCGTTGGACTCCCTCATCTGACTTAGGCTGAATACTCAGCGCCCTCTGAGACACCAGGGACAACAACTCCCGCTTCGCCGCCTCTAACACCTCCGGAATATCCTCCAACTCCGGCATATCACTATAATCCTGCTCTCCCTCACTCTCCGACTCCATGTCCCCATTCTCGCGCAATACCAACACCCTCTTATTTGGACATTGACTCGCTATATGCCCAAACCTATAACATTTAAAACATTTAATATCCCTTGTGCAAGCAGTGGAGGGTTCGATTTTACCTGCGGGTTTAGGCTCGGGTGCCCTCCCCCTTTGATCCGCCACCTACGAACTTTGCTCCTCCTTTTTGTTGGTGTTTGACTTCCATGCATTGGAGTTAGAGTTAGGTGTTGGTCGGTTGAAACCCCTCCTCTTGAGTTGTTGCTCCACCTTCACTGCCATATGCACCATATCCTCGAGATCGACACAGTGATGTAGGTCAACGGCATCCGCAATGGGCGTGTTCAAACCCGCGATGAACCTGGCCATAGTCACTTCTGGGTCCTCATTGATATTTGCCCTTGCCATAAGCATCTCCATCTCCTTGTGGTAGTCCTCCACACTCTTTGAACCCTGAGTCAACCTCTGCAACCTTTGATAGACGCCCCTATAATAGTGATTTGGAACAAAACGACGTCGCATCAAACTCCTAATCTCTTCCCATGTAGAAACTGGCCGCTCGCCGTTTCTCCTCCTAGAGACCATTAGTTGATCCCACCACACACTTGCGTAATCCGAGAACTCAGTTGATGCCAATTTTACCTTTTTCAATTCGGAATAATTTTGGCAGTCGAACACATTCTTGATTTTCCTTTCCCAATCCAAATAGGCGTCCGGATCACTTTTCCCTTGGAACGAAGGTCCGAATCACTTTTCCTTTGGAACGAGGGGATTTGCATTTGATGTTACTCAAATTCCTATCCTCACATCCCCGATCACCCCTATCTCCGCGCTGACCTCTACCCGGATTATAATTTTGCTCCCTTTTGGAATCAAAATCATCAATCTCGTCTACCCACTCCTCTAACTCAAACCTCCTCGGCCTCCGCGCCCTAGTAGCAAGTTCCTCTATTTTCGGCGCCTCCTTGGGATTCCCGTATGTTTCAATCATTACTTTCTTCATGAGGCTTGCAAGTGCCTCCATATCAAGCTTCTCCAATGGTTGTCGGTTTTTGTCTGTCATGCTTAAATCACTCACCTCACGTGTATACGCTCGTGTATCACTCAACTCACAATCCCCAAGTACCCGCACTTGTCACGATTATAAACCAATCAGACAGTCGCAAGTACGCCTCAACACACCAAGAAAATTACCAAACCAATCAACAAATCGTAAAAGATGAAATTGAAGACTAGGGCTTAAATTTTCGAATTTTCCAGAATTTTCGTTTTTTTTTTTTTTTTTGCGTTCGTTGATTCTTTACCCCACTGATTTTTTTGCGTGATTCGATTTTTTTTGGTACCCTTCAAGAACTAGGGTTTATGAGAAATTCTGGAAAATAGCAAAAATTAAAGAACAATGATAGACTAAACCTTGCTAGATGGCTCTGATTACCAACTGATGTGAACCGCAACAACGACTGTGCATACGACCCAACAACAATATGTTGTTAACCCAGGATCTTCACTAGTTCGGTTAAATTGGTGGAAACCTCGACCCGTTGCTTGGCGAAGTAAGAACCTCGGTATGCGAAGACGCCACAATCAATTATGGATTATTTCTTGATAAGTAGATAATTGCAACAAGAACACAAATCTTGAAGCACTTGGAGAATCACTCAAGTTTGAGATTAAAAAGATTAATTGTATTCATTGATTATGAAAAACAATAAGTGTTCACCCGTATAAGGGATCCAAACCCTAATCCTACTAGGTAACAACTTAAACCAGAAAAGGAAACTCAAAAACTGGAAAAAAAAACGCGAAAAAAGTCAACTCAGCATCCTGCGACACGGCCGTGTCGGGGGACACGGCCAGGCCGTGTTCTCCGCTAGAAACCGTGCAAAAATCTTCTCTCACGACACGGCCGTGTTGCCTGACACAGCCAGGCCGTATTGCACTCTGGAACTTGAACTCGACCCAACTAATGTGGCATGACCGTGTTTCATCGACACGGCTAGGCCGTGCTGCCAAGCACGACCGTGTCAGTGAGCACGGCCAGACCGTGTTGCCCTGCGCACGCTCTGTTCAACCTTCTCTTCGTCCCGAACTCAAAATAACAACCTAAGATGCGGCCCTAAAGGTTTTCTTGGCCTCCAAACATCAAAACAACTCCAAAATAATTGAAAATTACAACTAACTAAGATAATCGAACACAAGACACTAATGAAACTTGATTACAATGTCTTCAAGACACAAAGTGACTCGTATTCTCGGCATCCTTAGCTCGCTCAGTCTAAGGTGGACTCCATAATGTCGATGACGCCAATCAACTGGACCACCCGAAACTCTTCCTCTGCTGGCAACACACTCTCGGCCTCCTTTTGTATGACTTGAATCAGCCCATTGAGCGCATCCTTAAACTTTCTTGCTCGAGCCCGTGTTATCGGACCAACTGGCACTGTTACTGGATCCTTCGTCCATGGATTCTCATCAGGAGAGCCCTCTCTTATGGGAGTGCTGGAGAGGGTTTATTTTTGTTCAGGGGAGTGCCTAAATGATCGTAGATATTTGCGAGAGCTAGCGAGACCGTAGCTCCTAAGGCAGTGTGGCACTCTCACTGTATGGTTGGGGGTGTGGCAACGTAACAATCCCGAGCTGTCTTGATATCTTCAATAGTCTTACCCACTCTAGACTCATCTTCGTGACATGGTGTGGGGCGTCCATCCCCTATGTGAGTGGTAAGTTGATCTCGCTGGTGGACTTGATCACTATTTTGTCCTGGAGAGCTCGCATTTCTCTTCAGGGCATCTATAAGTTATGCTGATGACTCCAATCATATGAATATTCTTCTTTTGTTGCGCAATTTGTGGTAACGCAGAGCTTTAGTGGAGCTTGTTAATGACTGATTTGGATGAGTGATGAGTGTAAAATATGCGTGCATATTCAGTGTGTTTTGGTTGGTTTCCTTTGTTGGGCGTGATACTGCGTATTCTTGTAACTTCTTACAGGAAATGGAGCTAAATTGGATAAAAAGAGATATCACGTTCCAAAGTATAGGTCAAGAGCTAAGGTACGAACAAATATGTGAAGGAGAGTAGCATGGACAATCGAACAAAAGGAAATTTCCTTCAAAAATGTCCAAATGCGCTAACAGTTTTCAGCACTGGCGGGGTTTAGTATTTTTGCCATAACTTTCTTTACAAAATTGATATTAAGGTGATTCAAGTGCCTATCGAAAGCTAAGATAAATGGATACAACTTTCATGAAGACCCAAGGAGCAAATTCGTACAAAAACACGGACAACAATACATCACACGGCCAGACAGTGTGGTGTCACACGGCCGTGTTAAAATACCGCTGTGGAATGAGACAACCGTGTAGAGAAGGGAAAGAAACAGGGGACGGAACCAAGCCCGCACGGCCAGACCATGTGAGCCCACACGGGCGTGTGGGAAAGGGTAAAAATCCACACAACCGTGTGGTGCCACACGACCAGGCCGTGTGGGACTCTGCAGACGTGTTCTTTTCAAGTTCTTTTCCCATTCCAACTCTACAAATGACCCCTACAAGCACCTATATAAAGGGGACCAAGGCCTGAGTGAATTTTCATCATCATCTACATCATCTAATTCATCAATACAACATACTACACATCAAATTACACAGGAACACAAGATTTGAAGTCTTCTGAGAGAGGAGGGCTAGGTCGCGAAGAACACCACAAGGCCTTTCGCATCTACGGGAGCACAAGAGCTTCGAAGGCTTAGGAGGGAATCCATCCTGACAAGAAGGGGTTTTCTTTCTATGTGTAGATATCTTATCTGTGCTTAAACGATGTTATAATGTTGTATTCGAATTTGTCTATGAGTTTGTAATCAATGTTTGGCATATCTTTCGGATCTTAGGGGCATAATCAAAACTGTAGATTCATGTTAAATCTTGATTAATTGTTTTCTTAATTGATTCATGCTTTCTACTTTATGAATTTGAGTGCTTATTCTTAGTTGCTTTTTATCTGATCAATAATTTGCATGTTTTTTAGTGCGAGATTCGGGAGATGAGTTCTAACAAAGACGAAAATTGAATTCATACATAAACGGGTGTAACAAGTCGGGAGACCTATAACTGTTTGTGGTGAGTCATTCAATTCATAGATCTTTTGGGAGTTACTAATAGTTGTAACGTATAGGGAGAACTACAATTGTTATTAATCTACTGATTATTTATCACCCGGGAGGGGGAATAGACTAACTTATGAATTGAACCCATAGAATTGCATGAATTGGTTTTGAAACTTTAATTGGATTTAATATTGAAGAAACATGTTGAGATTATGTGCCTAAGGTTGCTCCTATAGTTGTTTAAATTACTTGTGGGGTTTGCAAATTTATTTATTTTTCTTGTTATTTTTGATTTTTAATAAAACTTGATATTCGGTCGCTTCAATAAAATTAGAATGCGATGATATTATAGCCTAAGTATTTCACATATCAATCCCTGAGGAATACGACATTGCTTGTCATTATTCTATAAACTACATTGTACACTTGCAGTTGTATGATCCAAATATTTTTGGCGAACAAGTTTTTGGCGCCGTTGCCGGGGATTGATTAGATTCTACTTATATATAGTAATAAGGAGTTCAATCTTAATTGAAGCTTTTTGTAAATAATTTTTTTTATTTTTTCATTTTTTTTTATAAATACTATTTTATTATTTTCGATTTTTTTAAAAAAATATTTTTTTCTTAGATTTTTGTAAAATGTTTTTTTTTATTTTTTTTATTTTTTTTCTCCTTTTGTAAATTGTAATTTTTTTATTTTTGTAAATAATTTTTATTTTATTACTTTGTTTCTAACTAGGGGTTGCCAAATGGAACCAAAACCGGGTTTCAAATCGGAACCGGAACCGTGGTCAACGGTTCCTAAACCGGAACCAGAACCGTGTAGACCGGTTCTGGCTCCGGTTCCTTGGTCTCAAAACCGTGGAACCGGCGGTTTTAACCGTCGGTGGAACCGTGACAGAACCGTTTTTTAAGGTTAAAACCAATAAAAAAAATTTTGGTAAACATATGCTAGAAGAAATATTAATTGTTTATTATGATGTTTTATATTCGTAACTACATAAGACACATTTTAGACCAAATGTTGTAAGCGAACTACGTGAAATTTGATTCTTCTATACTCTAATAGTATATATAGATAGTTTAATATTATTATTAATATAAAGTATAAAACTTAATTGAATATTAAGTTCCAAATCTTTTTTTTCTTTTTCTTTTTTTTAACTGAAATTGATAAAGTATTTTTTAAAAATCAAAAAGTTATCAAAAGATAAACAAACGGTTTCGATTTTAACCGGAACCAGAACCATGGAGGAACCAGGGTCGGAATCGGACCGGAACCGTGAGGAAACGATTCCGGTTCCGGATCCTCATTTTGGAGGAACCGGAACCGGCGGTTTTGGAACCGTGGTCACCCCTATTTCTAACATTGTTTTTGTTGAGTGTGAGATTGAAATCTCTAGAAACACAAGTAGCCCAGATCGCAACTGCAGTGGGAGGCCAACATCAAAAGGGCAAATTCACAAGCGATACTGAACTTAATCCGCGAAAATAATGCAACGCCATTCGTCTGATGGATGGTACACAATATGAGGGCTCAAGGATTTCAACTGACATGGTTCAATGACAATGATGTTAGAAATCTGAAGTCTGTCTGAAGACGTAAAACTTAGCGCTTTGTGGGAGGCAACCCAAGAGGCGTCGTGACAAACCACGGGGTTAAAAAAAAAACTTCACACGACTGTATGGAATTCCACACGGGCTGTGCGACCTATAGAGACCAGCCACACGGGTGGGCCGTGTGAACTATCCAGGTAAGTATTCTTTACGCATTTCTCTTTCTTTTGATAATTTTCTCATATGTTCGGGACGAAGCATATTTTAAGTTTGGGCGGGTTATCAAGAATGCGTAAATTAGTAATGTTGCATTTTTGCATTGCATTTAGGATTGCATGTAGAGCATAAAAATTTGATTAATTGTTTTTATTATTATTTTTTATTTTTATGTTTTTTATATTTTTAGCACGTTTATTGCTTTAGCATGTTTAATTGCTTTTGTATGTGATTTTTAATCAAGATTTTCGAAAATACCCAACTTCCGTATGATTTTACTATGAGCACTTAATTGAATGAGATAACATACTTTTGGGAATAATGTGATGAATTATTGGGAAGATATGATTTATTCGCTTAACATTAGTTGAGAAAATTGGGTATTTGAGCATATTGAGAAAAATAAGCCTGTGAGGTTTTGTGCGTATAACTGCTTTATCTTATGCAGCTTATTTTTTTCTTGAGTGTGTCATTCATGATTGATAGAACTCTAGAACTTGCTATGGTATCTTCATTGAAGCCATGTGTGTGTGCAATTTTTGAAACTAATTTAAGGCCATCTTTGTTTAGCCTACTTAGCCTAAAAAGCCTACTTATAAACTCATGATTCCCTAGTTAGCCAATTTTGAGCTAAAACATTTATTGTTAGCCACATTATGATCTTAAAAATTGAAAACATGATTTTATCCCTGAAATTTATTGAGCTTATAGAAAATGAATAAGTTTGGGGGAGATGTGGTGAAAAACAAATTATGAAAAAGAGAGAAAGTTGGCAAAGGAAAGAGGGATGAGCAGTGTCTGGGTAAATGAAGAATGTATGAATCCCGAAAAAGAAAGAAAATCTCTGAAAAAATATATAGAGAAAACCGAGCAAAGCAGAAGAAAAATTCTGAAAAATTATGAGAGCTTAAGGCAAAAGAAAAAGAAAAATAGGCAACAATGCCTAAGAATGAAAAATGAGAAATAAGGGTGAAGTTGAGTTGAAAAAGAAAATACAATGAAAAATGAGTTTATGATGAAATTGGGTTGGTGAATTGCAAGTCTGTGCGCTTAAATTCCATTTGCTCAAGTCAAGTCACTTAATCCAAAATTTCCCTATCCTTATCAAAGAGCCTATATTACAACCAAATATAAAAGTCCTTTTTGATTCTTAGACTGTGGACATAAAAGTGGTCGAGATGTTAAGACGATTTGCAAGCATATGGTAGTTCTACTTACACTGATTTGATTTTCGAGTGACACACTATCTACTTGTGAGTCGCGATGTTGAGTATCCAAGAGAGTATTAATTATGTTGAGTTTATGAATGATGACTTCTTGATTATGAATTACATGGTTTTCTTAAGTATCGAGTCAAATGCTATTTAATGTTCATAGTGTTCTTGGGCGTTCATTTTTACCCCTTAATATTATTTTTCTTAATTTGCTCGAGGATGAGCAATGCTTTAAGTTTGGGGGATTTTGACGAGTGTAAAATATACGTGCATTTGAGGGTTTAAAATGATATATATTTGATGCATTTGCACGCATATTCAGTGTGTTTTGGTTGGTTTCCTTTTTTGGGCGTGATACTGCGTATTCTTATAACTTCTTACAAAAAATGGAGCTAAATTGGATAAAAAAAAGATATCACGTTCCAAAGTATAGGTCAAGAGCTAAGGTACAAGCAAATATGTGAAGGAGAGAGGCATGGACGATCGAACTAAAGGAAATTTCCTTCAAAAACGTCCAAATGCGCAAATAATTTCCAACATTGGTAGGGTTTAGTATTTTGGCCATAAATTTCTCTGCAAAATTGATATTAACGTGATTCAAGTGGCTATAGAAAGCTAAGAGAAAGGGCTATAACATTCCGGAGACACAAGAAGAAAATTCGGACAAAAACATGGACAAAGATACATCACACGGCCGGATCGTGTGGTGTCACACAGCTGTGTGAAAATACCAGTATGGAATGACACAACTGTGTGGAAAAGAGAAAGAATCAGGGGACGGAACTAAGCCCGCATGGCCAGACTGTGTGAGTCCACACGGGTGTGTGGGAAAGGGAAAAAATCCACACAACCGTGTGGTGCCACACGGCCAGGCCATGTGGGACTCTGCAGACGCGTTCTTTTGGAGTTCTTTTCCCGTTCCAACTCTACAAGTGACCTCTCCAAGCATCTATATAAAGGGGACCAAGGCCTGAATGAATTTTCATCATCATACATCATCTAATTCATCAATACAACATACAACACATCAAATTATACAGGAACACAAGATTCAAAGTCTTCTGAGAGAGAAGGGCTAGGTCGCGAAGAACACCACAAGGCCTTTCGCATCTACGGGAGCACAAGAGCTTTAAAGGCATAGGAGAGGAATCCATCCTGACAAGAAGGGGTTTTCTTTCTATGTGTAGATCTCTTGTCTGTGCTTAAACGATGTCATAATATTGATTTCCAATTTGTCTATGAGTTTGTAATCAATGTTTGGCATATCATTCGGATCTTTGTGGCATAATCACAACTGTGGATTCATGTTAAATCTTGATTAATTATTTTCTTATTGATTCATGCTTTCTATTTTATGAATTCGAGTGCTTATTCTTAGTTGCTTTTTATCTGATCAATAATTTGCATGTTTTGTTAGTGCGAGATTCGGGAGATGAGTTCTAACAAAGATGGAAATCGAATTCAAACATAAATGGGTGTTACGAGTCGGGAGACCTACAACTGTTTGTGGGGAGTCATTCAATTCATAGATCTTTTGGGAGTTAATAATAGTTGTAACGTATCGCGAGATCTACAATTGTTATTAATCTACTGTTTATTTATCACTCGAGAGGGGGAATAAACTAACTTAGGAATTGAATCCATAGAATTGCATGAATTGGTTTTGAAACTTTAATTGGATTTATTATTGAAGAAACATGTTGAGATTATCTGCCTAAGGTTGCTCCTATAGTTGTTGAAAATACTTGTGGGGTTCGCAAATTTATTTATTTTTCTTGTTATTTTCGATTTTTAATAAAACTTGATATTCGGTCGCTTTAATAAAATTGGAATGCGATGTTATTATAGCCTAAGTGTTTCACGTATCAATCCCTGAGGAATACAACCTTGCTTGCCATTATCCTATAAACTACACAGTACACTTGCAGTTGTATGATCCAAATATTTTTGGCGAACAATGAGCTTCCTGATCAAGATTTCTTCAGTGTTGTTATGCATCTCCTGCCGGGTAGCCCAAGTCAGGCGCCCAAATCCAGGTGGTGCGCTGCTTTGTGAGGGTCTTTTTGAGCGACTCCTCAACTTTTGTGTTCTCTAGGAACTCAATCTTTAGCCGAATCATGGGTGCGAGAACCCTTGGTTGGTTGAGACTTGGTCTTTCTGAGTCTTGTGTTCTAAATGTTGCGAGCACCTTCTCTCTCTGTTAAAGTTTAATGTCCTCTGCCTGGGAGTGGTATCTATGTTGGCTTCATTGCACTCCTCGTAGTATATTGGAAATGTACTCCATGGTCTCTATTTTCTGGACTCCCGGAAATGATGTTAATGACTCCCACAATATGTTTATCTCTCTTGATATGATTTTAGTCGGAGTATTATGGTCCAAGTGTTCAACGAAGATCTCTTTCTTCATTGGTCTTCAGGAGATGTGAAGTGTTGACGTCTCTAGGGAGTAGTTTCACCAGTACAGTTGAATGAATTGTGCTTCCACTTCTGGAGGCTTGGGGATCTAGATTGTGCATGGCTCTCATGAGTTTCCTCATGGCCTATATCCAATGAATGGAGATTTTATGGAGCTTTCTTTAGTTGAGGATGATTTGTCGACAGGTCGTCTGGGGAGTTCTGCTCTTCCATAAGGGGTTGTTTGTTCCAAAGGTAGCTTGACTAGTCTGGATGGATCTTGACTGCTCAGCCCGAGTACTGGGGGAGATTGTGGATATGAGTGTTGGACTTCAGTGCCTGCTTATTTTCCAGGAGCATGATGGTTTTTCCGAAATCTAGTTGTCCTCCAGTTTATTGTTCCTCTATTCCATTCCAAATCAGTGGGGTCATTCTTCATGCAACTCTTTCGACTGCACCGCAAAATGAAGCAGGTACCCTTTTGAGTGGTCTTCGGTAGCTAGCGGAGCTTAGGGATGTGTTTGGGCGGCTCCAGGAATGGTATGATGTCGTGGGTAACTTCATTGAGCCAGGGATCTTTCTGGGTCCATAAGACTTATTCGGTGGGCGGAGCACTTCAGGAGGAGGAGGTTGGGAAAGAGCGTCCCCTCGAGTCGGGCAAGGGCACCATCTTGATCTCCTCGAGTTGTTGTATGGCACCCCTCTAGAATGACAGGATTGTACTCGTGTCTTCTCAGCGGTCAACCTTCTTGGTTGGTGTTCCCGGCTTTAGAGTCGGCGACTTCCATGAATCACTTCATGAAGTCTTGCAATAACTCTCATTCCTTCTGTTTTACTTGAGAAAGATGACCAATGGTCTATGGATATGTCCTGCTGATGGAGAATTATCTGTGTGAAGGCAGTAGTGAGCTTGTCCATCCCAGTGATTGATCCAACTGTGAGTTGATCGAACCAAGTTAATGCGCACTTGGTCAGAGTTGTCGGGAATGCTTTATAATAGGAAATGTCCAGCATGTTGTAGAGATCTGCCTTCGCATAGAATTTGTCTAAGTGCTCATGTGGGACATCTGGTCTCATCATACTCCGGAAGGTTAGAGATCTTAATGCCCGAAGGAAATGGCTCGGCTAGGATGGCAGGGGCCAGTGGACTTCCTCCTAAGGTTGGTGGTGCGTGAGTTATCTTGATTAATGTTTACCACTTGCGACTCTTCTGCGGGCTTGTGAGTGTGGCCTTGGGAATGTTGGGCTCCATTCCCTGCTTCTCTTCCAGCGGGAGCGCGCTGGTCTCTTTGATTTTCTCCAAGCCCTACATTTCTTTTATATTCTTCCCCAAAGCTGGAGTCTTCAGCGTCTGGTGAAGCTTGGGGTGGATCCCCCGACGACTTCTGCCGCATCATGATTTCTCAAAGCGGCTGGGCCAGCTTCTTTGAGAAGAGCTTGGAGGGATTTTCGTGTCAAACGACCTTCTTCAGTAGGCGGAGCCTCTCTAAGAGGGGGGCGGCGCCCTTTTCAATTGTGGCGGAGACGGCACCCCTCCCGGATGAGGGGGTTGGCTTCCCATCTTCCATGTGATAGTGTTTCTTGCCGATTCCTGGCTCCACTACCAACAACTTGGGATTCTTCAGCTAGTGACGGCTCTTCACAATTCTCACTGCGTCCTCTATCTCTTCTTCCCTGACCTCCCAAGTCATGGTCTTACGTGGTGGGCGGAGCCCATGACGGTCTTCTAATGGCTCCGACCGCATCTTGATACCTCAAAGCATTTCGGGTAGCTTCATCCAGCAGAGCCTGGAGGGCTTCCCGGGTCAGGCAAATTTCTTCAAGGGACAGAACCCCTCTTCCTTGGGACGGGGACGACACTCCTCCAAGAGCTGGAGGGCTGGCACCTTGTCTTCCAGGTGGTCGTTCCTCTTGCTGGTCTCTGGCCCCATCGCCTGTAGCTTGGGATCCGGTTCCATGCGCTTGAGATCCAATCTGCATCTTCATGTGCTTTGGTTGTTCCCACAAACGGCGCCAAAATGATGCTGCTTTTTTAGGACAGATCACTTCAAGTCGGGGTTTTTAGATAAGTCAAAATCTTCTTCTTCCCAAGCGGGAAGTCTTCTAAGTCTTCTTCTCCTTGAATTTAAAATATTCTACTGGGAACTTGCATGCACACACGCAAATATTAGGGGGGTCCTCGGGGGTTGCCCAGGAAGGCCCCTCCGATGCTCAAGTCAGCACAGTGAACGAGAGAAAATATAAAACAATAACTGAATACTAAATAACAGTCAAGTGAGATTATGACAGAATTAGCTTACAAATAAAGAGGAGGGAAAATTTTATACCTAGGTAATGGGCTTTGTGGGCCGCATAGGAGAAAATGGCACGTGGGCCGGTTCCAGGCCCTTTAGGCCGGGTTATTCCATCTGGAGCCCATTAATTATTGGGCAATTAATAATATTTATTGTAATATATAAATCAAATTATATATTAATTATTAATTATCGTTTTTACCCCTAACACATTCGTAAAAGGAAACCGTAAGGAAAGAAACTGTGAGCCAGCCAAAAGTATAATGAGTTTGATTTTACGAACCAATTAACTTACTTAAGCTATAATTGAAAAAAAAAGCTAATAATAACAAAGAAATTTGTCCGAGTTGGACGCAGTCACACAGGCCCAACAAGACATGTCAAGTGGGTTGGGTTGGCCCGTCCCAATTCAGGCCCGGTCCATCTCGGGCCGACTCAGGACCAGCCCATGAATAGTGTTGGTGTCCCTGAGCCGGTCCTATAGTTATAATCTGGGCCCATGATTCGTTAATCGGCCCAGCCCAGCGCAGGCCCCGCCTCGAAACTATAATAAGCCTAGCCCAGGACTGACGCATGCCCGACTCATGCCCGAGTAGGTGGGTTGATTTTTTCTCTTTGTTTTTTACTTTTTAGAAAATCTTGGAAGCCCAACCATTTTTGGTTTACAAAACATTGAAAATTATGAGATATGAGGGATTATAACTCTTGACCTCTGGGTAGAAAACATGTCCTGTGATATATTGATTATGTATGTTTAGGTAATGAAAAACAATATATTCACTAATTGCACATGGAACTTTATAATAAAAGCTCATTCCTATGTGGTAATTAGGGGTAGAAATGGGTCAAGCCAAGCTGGGCTTTGAGTTGAAAGGCCTGGACCTGCTTTGTTAAGTTTAGACTTAAGCCTGACCTATTATCTATAATAGGCTTTTTTCATAAGCCCGGCTTGACCATTTTATGTAAAAAGGCCAAGTTTGGGCCTATTTAAAGTCTATTTAAGACTGTCAAAGTCAATTTCAAAAAAAAAAAAAATTGTAAACTACAAAAAACAAACGACTATCTCACGATAGTCAATACAATATTCATAATGAAAACAACAAAATACACATGACAATAGAATCTATTACGCTCTACCTCCAAAGGACATAAATATGATAATACAATATCCAGTAACTTCATAATAATAACAAATCCAAATACAAAATAAGTCTCATTAGTGTTCTAATATTATATTTATATATAAGATATATGTAATATTTTTATACAATCTATATCTTCAATATGTATATAAAATATAATACATACATGTATTCTATATAATACTATTTATTCCTATATATTATATATGTACTATATATAATATTATATATATTTTATACTTAGACATTAAATATGCCAGTTTGTTGAGCTTAAAAGACTTTTTTAAAGGCCTAGGCCTGGTTCAACTATATAAATAGGCTTTGTAAAAGGCCTAAGTCCGTGACCTAATTGTTAAATAGGTCAAGCCAAGTCAAGCCCTTAGTAGGCCGGGCCATAGGCTCCTGTTGAGTGGCTTGGCCTATTACCACTAGATTCCACCCCTAGTGGTAATAAAGTGTACGTAAAAAAAAAATCAAAAAGAAAAAGTGTACGTCAAGTGTTTGCATTCAAGAGTGTTTGGCTAGCTGCTAGTCATTTTCCTGTTGCGTATTTGGACGCTGCGCTTTACAAAGGGCGGGTCGCGCGCCACGTTTTGATAATCGATTATCCAGTGTTAAATCTAATATCGATTAGTTCGTATGTCTACGACTTTAATCTATTTGACGCAAGTTATGGATACTCCGAAAACTATTATTAATAAAATTCATCGTTTTTGTGCTCGTTTTCTTTGGGTATCGAATGATAGTATTTCTAAAATTCATTGCTCGAACAAGATTCCACAGATGTACAGGGATCTTTGGTCCGTGTATTTGAGACCATCGATTTCTCTTTTTTGTTTGAAACTTATAGAGGATGGATATCGGTTGATGACATTCTCAGGCTTAGAGCAACTATACCCGTCCGTGAAAATAGGGGATTATGCTATTTTGCAGGAGAAATCTTCTCCAGCAGACCACTAAACGTTACGCCATTTTACCAAATAGGAACACTGTTCCACGCTTTATTTTTTTTTGTCATTTTTAAATTTTTTTTGGCTTCTTTAATTGTTGGTTTTTATTATTTTCTCTTTTTTTCTTTTTTTTAGGAAATCTCTTGTTTAGTATTAAATAATAATAACTTAATAAATTATGTTCTTAATTATCAGGTGGTGTTTTTTTTGTAAATTAATAATTTTTTTGTTAATTGTTATATTATGTTCATTTTCACATATATAACAAATAAAAAAATAATTTACTTATAAAAAATTACTCAAAATAAAAAATGAATTCATAACACACGTTCATAAAATTGCAGTCATTTAGAAGACATCAAATAACCTAAAATACATTAAATTAAAATAAGATTATCATAAGATAAAATACATAAAATAACCTAAATAGATATAAAATATCAAACACGCAACATTAATGAAAACACAATTCGAACATGCAATACACTAGTTTTCTTAGTAAGGTCCAAGACTACTTCCAGTTCCTCCAAGATCTTGAAAATAACCCCCAAATATATCGAAAGTATTACTTCCAGATTCTTCTTTTCAACATAATTCTTGTCTGTTCTTTTTGAAAGTACTCACGCCGATTGGGATCAGAAATGGTGTCCAAATCTATCATTAAAATTTTGTTATCGCCTTTCCACTGAGTCACTTTTGTCAATCTCTTTTTTGCTTCAGCATTTTGCTTTTGTGCTTCAACTTTGCAAATTATATTTGTATTTAATTATATTAGAAAAACTAAATATTAAATATTAATGTAAAAATATATAAATGTATATGCTAAATTATTAATTAATAAATACATTAATTCAAAATAACAAAGAATAAAAATACAATACTCTAATTTAGAGTGAAATATAGAGTTGACTGTTGAGTTTAATCTTTAATTCCTCTAAATTTTCCTCTAAAATAGTGTAAACACAAACAAAATACAAATCAATCATTTGGAAATGATCTTAGAGGCATAATTGTGTCTTCTTGCTGCAAATTCTGTTAAGCAACATCTGAGTCAGTTTTAATTGCCCAATGGCATGCCAAATCTGGTCATTTTTATTGAGAATGATGTGTTTCGACAAGTTTTCGATGATGATGTCATATATTACTTTCAAAATATGAAGACACGTCGGACCCAGTTCCAATTGTAATTTTTATTTTAATTGTATGTATTTTTTATTTGTATATTTTAATTGGATTGTACGAATTTAAATATTAAACAATGTTTATGTGCATGTTTTTTTTCCTTAATACATATCGTACCCCAATTTCAAAATTCTGGATCAAATGATTATTCAAAATAAAAAAATGAAATATATAAGATGGGAAAAGAATGAAATTAATTCATTAATTCTAATTAAAAGATGAATTATTGAATGATTGATTAAAAGTAAAAGGAATATATAAAAGTAAATATATATATATATACATGCATGCCTCCAAAGTGCCAAAATGGCAATTCCATAACTATTTCTCTATTAAATAGATTTCTTATACGTAATGATTATATATATGAGAAACTGAGATTCTAATATCATCATTAATTATATTCTTGCAACGTCAAATGAAGAATATTTCAAGTACATTTCACGACACTCACAGCCGTGTCAATGATGCCATCTAGTGTTTCTAGTATTGTGTCATTGTGTGTAAATCACTCTACAATTGTACCCGCCGAATCAACACTCACAAGTTGGTGAGGTGAAAGCTGCAATTTGCACAAGTTGGTACCTTTTTTCTTTTTCTTTCCATCTCAAGTTTTTAGCTCAAAGTACTCAAAAACCCCATTATATATAAGGGTGACGATTCGAGTTGAGTCCGGGTTCGTGGATAAAAGCATGTCAATCCGAGCCCAACTTTTTAACCCGTCTAATAAAATTACTTTTATGTATATTTAATAAGATAAATAAATTTTATTTTTTAAAATCAATCACCATGACACACTATTCAATCAATAAAAAAATATCACAAATTTAAAATATACAAAAAAAAACAACATAATTACATAAATAACATAACATTATTTTGAGGACAACATACAAAAAAATGGTATATTCCATGCCGCCCAAGTGGATACATATTCAACTGGGTGCATTATATATTATTGGATCAATACACACACCCATATGTATGTGTAAAATCCAAGGGTGATACACCCAGTTGGATACAGATCTACTTGTGTGGCATGGTACAAAACCAAAAAAATATACAAAATAATAACAACAAATATAATTAAGAAGGTTTTAGCATTTAAGTTTTAAGGACAATTCTTTTTTTTTTCTTACAATTAGTTATTTATTTAGTTTTCTTTGAATTCATAAATGTGTTATAGGGATTAAATGGGTTATAGATTGACTGAACACAACATGTTTAAATGGGGGTTTATTTGGGTTCGAGCCTATTCCAATTCTGACTCATCAAGTCTGTACTCATATTTATTAGTTTCGTGTTAGATTCGTGTCGAGTTTGTTTCGGATCGAAATTGTCATCCCTAATATATATATATATATATATATATATATATATATATATATATATATAGCCGACATGTGTTATGCACACATTTCACAATTGTAGTATCCAAAAGTATAGTGTGCTTTGTGTGCTGTCTCTAGCTATTTTGTACTTAGGTTTCTCTTCTTGGACATGAGAAGGATCAACTTATATAGAGTAAGCATTCATGTGAAAATCTTGTGACTAGATTCCAGTGAGCTGTGGGCTACCATCCTACATCATCATTCATCCCCATAATAAAGATATCCAGTATCATTGATAGGGAGATCTAGGATCCAGTGAGACTAGTGTCTTAGGTGAGACCGTAGGGACTAATTTTAGCAACTGATTGAATCATTGAGTGGTTGTGATTAGATAGACAAATTTTTTTAATTAAATAGTTAATTTAATCAAAGAAATGGTAATAAAGTAAAATTAGCCATAATTGACAATCAATCCCATAAAAAAGGAATACACAATTGGAAAAAGAATCTGTCATTATCTTCCACAATCCCAAAAATAACGAATATACAATTGGAAAGAGAATCTATCATTAAAGTTATCAACAAAAACCAATTAACTATGCATTGCGTAGAAGCTATCAATGCATCAAAATCAACTAATTATGTACACAAAAACTCCTGTCAGACTATCTAACGAGTCTTATCCGTTAGACGGATCCAACCCGACTCGGGTTTTTTCGTAATTTCATGCACCAGCGGCATGTCTATAATATTCTGGGAAAGTGTATCCAAAAAGTATTAGTAGTTCCTCGAAAAGGTATTAGTAGTTCCCTGGAGAGTATTTTAGTAGTTATCCTGAATATAATTAACTTTTTCTCCCGAAAAGTATTAGTAGTCCCTCAAAAAAGTATTAGTAGTAACGATGAAATGTATTAGTAATCTGCTT
The DNA here is from genome assembly GCA_016081115.2 of Rehmannia glutinosa. Lineage (NCBI taxonomy): Eukaryota > Viridiplantae > Streptophyta > Magnoliopsida > Lamiales > Orobanchaceae > Rehmannia > Rehmannia glutinosa. The sequence continues at coordinate 27,517,876 of CM071934.1, read as the reverse complement.
GAATAGTTTTTTCAGCAATCCTCTTGAAAAATAATTTATTTTTTCCATCAAGAGTATTAGCTAGTATTCCTACTAAAACGTATTAGTAGTCTTATTTAAAAATATTATGTTTTCTGATTAAATGTATTTTAGTATTCCTCCTGAAAAGTAATAGTTTTCCTCATAAAAAGTATCAGTAGTTCCCCATAAAAGTACTAGTTCTTTCCCCAAAAAATATCAGTAGTCATCCTGAAAAATATTTGGTAGCACCCCTAAAAATATTAGTTTTCCCTCCAAAAAGTATTAGTAGTCCTCCTAAAATGTATTAGCAACTCTCCTAAAATGTATTAACAGCAGCCAATGGATGTGGTATTGGTACTTGTGCGGGCTGTTGGTGAGCTGACGGGTCGGATATTTGGAACCGTTTAACGAATTAGATCCATTAGACCGTCTGACAGGAGACTAACCCAATTATGCGTTGTCTAGAAGCTATCTATGCAATGTAAAAAACTAAATATGCAGTAAATTATACTCAACTATGCAATAAGTGTCATAAACTATGCAACAACAATCAACTAACTATGCACTGTCTATAAACTATATATGCAGTATGTACAAACTAAATGTGCAGTACATTATATCCAACTATGCAGTAAGTGTCATAAAAAGCGCAACGAAAAATAAATAACTATGCGTTGTCTACGATCTATCTAAGCATCAAAACAAAACTAATTATGTTTACTCTCCACTATGTCATAAAATATTGCAAAAGAAAATAACTAACTATGCATTATCTAAAAGTTGTCTAGCAACAAAAAACACTAAATATGCTTGATTTCGGAAAACAAATTAAAAAAAAAATTGCCCCCAAAAATTGCGCCATTAAAATAAGACAATTATAATCATACCCCATATCACTTTGAAACAAAATTACTATATTGTCCTTAATGAAAGACAGTAACAAACTAGTTACCATAAAAAGTAGAAAGATCTCATTCATCCAATATTTTCAATATACCAATGTCTAAGATTAGTCCTTATCGAGCTTACTCTAGAACTCCTGTCTCATTTGATCCAATCCCATCATTGATATACCATTTGTTTTGACATTTCCTAATTAACACCACAAACAATTGAATAAGATATGGCATTTTCATAAATTTCATCATCCACATGCTGAAGATTTTGAGAAAATGCTAGACTAATAAGCTGACTCAATTGATTTACTCTCTTGTTTATAAACATTTATATATAAAGAATGTTATTTCTTTGAAATATTTAAGAAAATGCTGGAAAAACAAAATTTGGATATGATTGCAAAACTACCGAATGGTGGTAATAAATTTAAGGGAAAAATTCACTTTGCCCCATTGTACTATGAAATTTTAAAACCTTCATTTACCCCATTGGTCTTAAAAAAGTAAAATAAGATAAATGGACAAATACACCTTTGAACCTTAATTAAAAAAATGAACAAATTCATTTTATGACTTATCAAACCTATATTTCATTTGCTCCTATACACACGTATCCCTCATACTTTATTAAATATAAAAAACTAATTAAATAGTTTCATATTTTAATAAATTTAAATGAATATATGATTATTCATATTAAAGATAAAATGAAAGAATATTCCAAATATAAAAGATTTTTAGAAACACATTCAAAATAAATTCAGAAGGAAAAAAGAATTTCTACATACATATATATCAATAAATTTGACTACAAACTTTATTCCAGAATATATAAATAAATAGATAAATAATTGAATAATATATCATTTTGCTCTATATAATCTTAAATAGAAATATAATTAAGCTACTGCATGTACTAATGCACTATACTAAACTTTCATACTACCAAATTTAAAATTTATCTTTCTAAGCTAACTTTTAACAGTTTGAGCTTGTATAACTTATATATTTTTTTTCCCAGTTGGAATAGAGATTGGATTCAAAATTACCGACACTACAAGAAAACAATCAAATTTCAACAAAATAATTCCAACGAAATAGAAAACCATTGGAATTTTAAAAATTCCAACAGAAATTCTAATGCTACATTAATTATACCGTTGAAAAATTCCAATGAAAATTCCATGATAAATAAAACCATTGGTTAAAACCGTTGGAATTTTCGTTGGAATTTAAAATTTCAGCGGAAATTCCAACACTACGACAAACCATTGGAAAATTTCAACAGTAATAAAATGTTGGAACAAACCATTGCAAATACTGTTGGAATTTTAAAAATTCTAACATAAATTCCATCGCTAAAGCATACCATTAGAAAATTACAACGGTAAACAAAACGTTGGAATTAGTTGTTGGAGTTTTTAAAATTCCAACAGAAATTCCAACGCTACAACTGGTTGTTGGAAAATTCTATTGGAAATTCTAATATCATTGAAAATTTTCAATAAGGGTTAAAAGATTTGATAGTATTATCCATATCGATAAAATATATCTTCTTTTTCGGAGTCAACCATATTGAAACTACATAGTTAAACGTGTTTGACTTGAGATAAATTGATGATGGGTGACCCACTAGGGAGTTAAAGATATTAGATACTGAGATAAAATTGAATATTCCAATAGATAATATCATTGGACTAAATTCCATTGGTATAACTCAGTTGGAATAACCGTGTTGGACTCAATTCCAATGGTATAACTCCGTTGGAATTAGTGTTGAAAAACTCTTTGGATTTTTTTCCAACAGCTGTATATTCCAATGGGCAAATATTGTTGGAAGTACCGTTGGAATATTTTTCCATTGGAATTTTCATTGAAATTTAGCCATTCCAACGACCATTTTATCAATGATGCATTTTCTGTTGGAATTTTTCTGTTGGAGACTATAATTCTAACAGAAATTTGCCAAATTCCAACTTAATTTTTCCTTTGGAATTTCCTTATTTTCTTGTAGTGCGATGTAGTTGATTTCGCACAGGTTTAATTTCCTTTAAAGTTTATAATTGAATTTATCTTCAAAAATCTTAACTTTTGGTATGACTAAACATGAATAACTAAATGTACATTAATTTAATTTATTAATATAATATCTTGCAAATATTTTACATATTTATTTAAATAATTAAAGAAATAAAAATATTATTTAATTAGTTATTTATGTTGAAGTGCATGTGGTCAAATTCACTATAACATAAATGACATTATTTAACACAAAATTGTAGCTTTTTTTACATAAGACACAGAATAATTAACGCACGTTTGTAACACTTTTTACATTATTTTACTGCAGTTTATCAATATGGATGTAACACTTATATATAACACTTTTAAATAAGTAACACGTTTTAAGTATCACTTTTTTTGTCATACAAATATGTATCACTTTAATCAAATAACACTTTAGGTAACACTATATTTAATTAATTGTAATACTTTTTGGCTTTATATGTGTAACACAAAATTATGTCACTTTAATTAAATAATGTCAATATTTTATTTAGTTAATTGGTATCACAAAATTGGTGAAGACAACGTATTCACTAAATATAAAAATTCTAAAGGTCAAGTACTTTGTTTTATTTTTTTTTTTTTGTATTTTGTTTTCTTTTTATAAAGTCTTTTGATTTTTTTGATTTTATTTTTATTTTTTACCAGGGTAATTAATTACATTGTAATACTAATGGAAAATCTCTAGGTAATTTTTGTACTATTTTATTTATTTAATTTCACCGACATAAATCTATCGTCGGTAATATTGTTTTTATTTTTTTAATTTTTTTAGATATTTTTTTCCAACAAAAATTAATGTTATTGGTAATTACTTACAATTTTCTCCATCGATAAGCTAATTTTATATTATTAATATATTATTTTTGTTTTTTACCGTTGTAATTTTTTTATCTGTCAGTAAATTAATTTAAGATTTTTTATTCATCGATGCAAAATTAATTAGTTAATATATTTATTTTATATGTGTTTTCTTATTTTTTTTATTTTATTATATATGTGTGTATATAATATGATTTTTAATATATATACACTTATATAATATAATTTTAATACATATAGTGTATAATATAACCTTTAATACAATAGTATACAATATAATCTTTAATAAATAAAGTATATGATATAATTTTATACGTAGAGTATCTAATATAATCTTTAATCTATAGATACAATATAATTTTAATATATATGTGTATATATATAAAACAAAGCAAAAAATATAATTAAAATTAACTTAGCTTAGTGGTAAATTGCCAGCTCCACACACGACATATCTTGTGTTCGATGCTCTTTGCAAGCAAAAATTAAAGATATAGCGCTATTGCTCGCCAAAAATATTTGGATCTTACAACTGCAAGTGTACAGTGTAGTTTATAGGATAATGGCAAGCAAAGTCGTATTCCTCAGGGATTGACTACGAAACACTTAGGCTATAATAACATCGTATTCCAATTTTATTGAACCGACTGAATCTCAAGAATTATAAAAATTGAAAATATAAAAAAAATCAAATAAAATTTGCGAACCCCACAAGTATTTTCAACAACCATGGAAGCAACCTTAGGCACATAATCTCAACATGTTTCTTCAATATTAAATCCAACTAATGTTTAACAAAACCAATTCATCCAATTCTATGAGTTCAATTCCTAAGTTGGTATATTCCCCCTCCCGGGCGGCGCATAAACAATAGATTAATAATAATTATAGGTTTCCCGACTCGATACAACTATTATTAACTCCCAAAAGATATATGACAATTATAGGTCTCCCGACTCCCTACAAACAGTTGTAGATCTCCCGATTAGATACACCCGTTTATGTCTGAATTCGATTTCCGTCTTTGTTAGAACTCCTCTTCCGAATTCCGCACTAACAAATATGACATGCTGATTATTGATCAGATAAAAAGCAATTAAGAATAAGCACTCGAATTCATAAAATAGAACACATGAATTAATTAAGAAAATAATTAATCAAGATTTAATATGAATTCACAGTTTTGATTATGCCCTAAGATGCGAAAGATTAGCCAAACATTGATAACAAATTCATAGACAAACTTGAAATCAACATTGTGATATCGTTGAAGCACAGACAAGAGATCTATACTAAGAAAGAAAACCCTTCTTGTCAGGATGGATATTCCTTCCAAGCCTTCGAAGCTCTTGTGCTTCCGTAGATGTGAAAGGCCTTGTGGTGTTCTTCGTAACCTAGCCCTCCTATCTCAGAAGACATTTGATCTTGTAATCCCGTGTATTTTAGTGTGTCGTACGGTGTATGGATGTTGTAATTTTCGTGCAGCCCTTATGTAAAGCCCCGGAATTTTGGACTATAAAAATATACAGATACATTCATTTTGCCGAATACTTTTTTTTAACACAAGAAAGAGAACTCGTTATGGCGAGCCATTAAATCTTCAAAAAAACAATAATTACAGTGGAAGTAATTGCATAAAATAATTTGAATAAATTTGATATCATATAATTCAAATAGACCATTTGACAGTGAAAGACTTTGAAAAAATATCGTGTACATACTTTTATTTATAAGAGAAAATAGGCTTGTAAATACATTTCATTTAAATTTCAATAGCAACAGCGGAAGCAAATTATAAAGTGTAGAAAATTCGTATATTCGTTTATTTCTAAGAAATTCGCACATTTACTAATTTATAAAAGAAGTATCCATTTTCGTCTATTTACATAAATAAACTTAGAAAATCATAATAATTCATCATTTATTATCTCAATTCGAAAATTTCCTAGAAACTGAACATTTGTTCTCAACACAAATTAATTATCACACAGAGTCTAACATCGTAGGTAAATACTTTGAAAATAATACTTTGTTGAACAATTTCTTATTCATTTGAAAATTAACATTAGGAAAAAGACATCACTCTAGCAGTTGCATAGGAAAATCATAATTCACTCAATAATTTCTTGTTTAATTAAAATCACCATTTAAAAAAATAAAAAGAACATTACTCCAATAGTTTCATAGGCCACCCATTATCCACCGCCAATAACCATCGCCGACTCCTGAACCTGAAAAGTTTGTTATATGTGGGGTGAGCGACACAGCTCAGTGGAGTATAAATTGTACAAGCTAAATACACAGATATCTCACATAGGCATGCAAATACAATCCAATAGGACATAGCATAGATCTTTTGAAAAACCGTAGACATAGACATGGGTAGCACTGCAGGGGTTCCACCTGAGGGATACATCGACCCGGACCTCTTGAGTCCCTAGCTCATGGGGCCTAAGCAACTGTACTACATATTCATGCAAAATAATCTAAACATTTAACAAGGACAATAAAGTTTAGAAAAACAAACCCCACCTTGATCGTAGCTTGAAAAATAAGTAGCATTTAAAAAAGTCGGATGCAAGCATGCCTAATCCTCGCTCGATAAATCGCCTAATCATAGAAAAATATAAAACTAGTCAAAACCTCGAAAAATTTAAACTTAAAACTTATAAATAATAATCTAAAAATCCTAATTTAGAGGCTTTGTGAAATATAATATAAGGTTTAAGGCTAGTTTGAGATTGATGGTTACTATTTAGAAATTGGTCAAAATTGGGGTCAAGGACTCAAGGCTGTTTTCTGCAAGTTTCGAAATAATAGAGAGGTGAACTTGAAATTCTCTATAAAGGATGGGATTAAGTTCATAAATCTGGAAATTGAAAGAAATCCCCCTTATTTCTTCTTTCCCGTATCTCCTCTCTCTCTCTCTATATATATATCTCTCCCTTTTTTTTTTCCTGCCATATCTTTTCTCCTTTTCCCTTACTTCCCATCTTCTTATTTTCCCCCAAATTGCAGAAGAAACCCACAATTCCCCATTTCAAAGAAATCGGTTCTTCTCCCCGCAAAACACCATCATCTCTATCTCTCTCTCTTTCTTCTCCAACTACCAGCCCCCTTCACCTTTCTTCTTCTTCTTTTATTAGCGACGGCGGTGGCGGTTTTGGGCGTTTCAGTGGATGGATGAGGGCATTTGGTGATTTGGGTTGTGGGACGGGATTTTCAGTGGTGGCCCGTGATGGCGCCGGCTTGGGCTCAGAATTAAGGATTGCGGTTGATTTGGGGCTGTGTAAGGATGGTGATGCGAGCGACGACGCGGCAGTCGCAAGTGATGGGCATGGGTGGGCAGCGATGGACTTTGGCGATTTAGGTTGAGGTGAATTATGGTATTCATCGGGCTAGCTCGTGATTAGAGATTGAGTTTGATTTTAGCAATGGTAGAATTTGTTGTGGTTTTGGAGATGGATTGCATTTAGTCTAATTGTTTGTGGTTAAAATCGGATTACGGGGCTCACTTGGTGTTCTCTTGCGGGCTGCCGGAAAGGTTGGAATTTGGAACTGATATGGGCTACTATATAAATAAGTCTATTTTCGAAAATCAAATAAAATTAGGACTCTAAAAATCTTATTAAAAAGATAAGCTGGAATTTGAATTTGTATAAGATGATAAGCTGAAATCTTTGCATCTTGATAAGAGACGTATATGGAGTTCTAATAAAATTGGGCACGTGTTTTATTTGATGAAGGATTCTGATATTGGGTTTAAAACAATCAAGGGTTTGCCTGAAGTTGGGCCTGGCTTAAAATTGAATTTGGGTAAATAAATATTGGACTGGAGAATAGGGCTTGGATTTATCATAATAATAAATTAGCCCCTAAATAAACTAATTCTAATCTAAAAATTCACAATCCTTAATAAAAGCCCAATAATAAAATTCTGGGTATTACATACTATCCCCCTTAAAAATAATTTCGTCCTCGAAATTAAACTTACTAAAGTCAATAACTTCTAATTATCTTACTAGGATCTCGTCCCAAGTTGTCTCGTCATGACCATTTTATTCGTTGCTTAGTAACTATTGCTATAATCAAACTCCTTAAAAAAAATAATTATGATTCTCAAAACCAAAACAATCAGTGTGTCCATCCGTCTGTGGATGATATGTTTTAGTAGAACTTAACTATATTCCCATAAAAATTTGTAGCTTCTCCAAATATTTAAAGTGAATCTAGTATCCATATTCAGTAGTCTCACTATTTCTCTTGTGTACAATTGGTCAATTTGATCTAAACCATATGTCATCTGCAGAAAGTAAGTAGACTTGGTCAATTGTTCAAAAAAATAACCTATATCATGATTTCACTTAGTTGATCGCGACTAACTTACAAAAAGGTCAATATCCCTATGCTCTCAACTTTCATTCGAGTGTATCAAGTATCTTAAAAATCCAGACAGTCGATGATGCTTGATTCATAACTGTTGACATGACATGCATCTATCCCCACGGTTTTGATAGTTCTTATCATATTCCTGAACCAAAAATACATGTCGCATCTCTAGACAAATCTTTGTAACTCATAGGTGAACAGTGTATGGTATACAATGTGCTTAACCTAATATCACAGTTCTTCCTTAAGTACAACCAAAATTCCATTTTAGGCTAATACACCATTAGCAACTATAACAAATTCGTTGAGGTCTGCGATTAGATTATGATTTCTCATCCTGCATAAAACTTATATGCCACTTGTATCTCATTAAATCTTATTTCTAAGTACAAGTCATTCAACCATTGTTTCAATAATTGATTTCAATACACTATAAGGTGTTACATTCGATTATCAACTTAACAAACTCTCTCACCAAGTATTCATATTATACTGGTAAACTGGTCAATCCTTATTTAACTTATTAGCAATTCTCCGCACGCTTCTTCATCCACTGAAACTTCACATTTTCTTGTTACTCTAAGTCGGATAAGTCCTTTAACCAATAATTCTTATAGTTGCACATTCAACTCTTATAATTCCTTCAACGCCATCCTATGGGTAACTGTGTCGTCCTAAGTAAAAAGTCAATGGTGAAATCTACAAGTCTATCATATGGAATCCCAAATAAAAATTTCTAAAAATATATTTCATAGCCTCGAATAATTAGCATGTTGACCATTATCAAATCAAAGATTGGGAACCTACTGCACTAACCAAATATTCTGACAATTTACATTCTTAAACTTTCCGTTGCTTTCTTTCCTGACACTAGTCGGGGTACAGTACTAGCCTTTGCTCCGTAGAAAAAAATAAACTCATATTATTAATGTATCGAACACTATCTCCTTATGGGACACCCTATACTTTCTCGCTCTTACGACTAAATCAGTCCATGCCTAAGATCACATCAAAATCTCTCATTCTTATAACATATAAATCAACTTTTAAATCATTTCCCTTAACATTCAGTTTTTTTTATGACTTTAGACATCCGAAAAAGAATTAGTGTCCTTTCCAATTGCTATACTAACATCATAACCATCTCAAAGTATCATCATTAACTCTTAGAAAAAATGAACATGGCGTAAATCATGAATATTCAATTTGAAAACCATTAAAGTCTCCAAAATCTATGTTGCTAGTATTCTGCTCATAGTCAATCCAAATATTCTAAATCTTCTATTGTTTGAATAAATTTGTAATGAACCTCAAGTATTTTATCACAAAGGTCTTCTAAAGTTTGTATTGTTCTATATACCTCTCTATAGAATCCATCAATACCTTGCAATAGTCCAATAGTCATATTATAACGTATGTGCTATGCATCCATGAAATACATTTGAATCATTTTTTTCTTCTTTCGCAATAGAAATCATATAATTTGTTGATAGCAGTAGCAATGGAAACAACAATAGCGATGCGATGGCGATAGAAAAAAGCAATAGAACTTTTGAAAATTTTTAACTTCGTACCTTGGCTTTGGAGTTGGCGTGGCATAGCGGTGGTTGATTCGTAGCTCTTTTCATTTATTTTAAAAACTTACTTATTCATTTATCAGAGTACACACACACAAAAACTACATGTAATAACTTTTATTTTTTTGTTGCAAGTCTACAGGAAGGTAGACCCACTCTGATACCACCTGTAAAGCCCCGAAATTTTGGACTATAAAAATATACAGATACATTCATTTTGCCGAATACTTTTTTTTAACACAAGAAATAGAACTCATTATGGCGAGCCATTAAATCTTCAAAAGAACAATAATTACAGTGGAAGTAATTGAATAAAATAATTTGAATAAATTTGATCTCATATAATTCAAATAGACCATTTGACAGTGAAAGACTTTGAAAAAATATCGTGTACATACTTTTATTTATAAGAGAAAGTAGGCTTGTAAATACATTTTATTTAAATTTCAATAGCAACAGCGGAAGCAAATTATAAAGTGTAGTTCGTTTATTTCTAAGAAATTCGCACATTTACTAATTTATAAAAGAAGTATCCATTTTCGTCTATTTACATAAATAAACTTAGAAAATCATAATAATTCATCATTTATTATCTCAATTCGAAAATTTCCTAGAAACTGAACATTTGTTCTCAACACAAATCAATTATCACACAGAGTCTAGCATCGTAGGTAAATACTTTGAAAATAATACTTTGTTGAACAATTTCTTATTCATTTGAAAATTAACATTTAGAAAAAGACATCACTCCAGCAGTTGCCTAGGAAAATCATAATTCACTCAATAATTTCTTGTTTAATTAAAATCACCATTTAAAAAAATAAAAAGAACATTACTCCAATAGTTTCATAGGCCACCCATTATCCACCACCAATAACCATCGCCGACTCCTGAACTTGAAAAGTTTGTTATATGTGGGGTGAGCGACACAGCTCAGTGGAGTATAAATTGTCCAAGCTATATACACAGATATCTCACATAGGCATGCAAATACAATCCAACAGGACATAGCATAGATCTTTTGAAAAATCGTAGACATAGACATAGGTAGCACTGCAGGGGTTCCACCTGAGGGATACATCGACCCCTGACCTCTTAAGTCCCTGGCTCATGGGGCCTAAGCAACTGTACTACATATTCATGCAAAATAATCTAAACATTTAACAAGGACAATAAAGTTTAGAAAAACAAATCCCACTTTGATCGTAGCTTGAAAAATAAGTAGCATTTAAAAAAGTCGGATGCAAGCATGCTTAATCCTCGCTCGATAAATCGCCTAATCATTGAAGAATATAATACTAGTCAAAACCTCGAAAAATTTAAACTTAAAACTTAGAAATAATAATCTAAAAATCCTAATTTAGAGGCTTTGTGAAATATGATATAAGGTTTAAGGCTAGTTTGAAATTGATGGTTACCTTTTAGAAATTGGTCAAAATTGGGGTCAAGGACTCAAGGTCATTTTTTTACAAGTTTCAAAATAATAGAGGGTGAACTTGAAATTCTCTCAGAAAGGATGGGATTAAGTTCCTAAATCTGGAAATTGAAAGAAATCCCCCTTATTTCTTCTTTCCCGTATCTCCTCTCTCTCTCTCTATATATATATATATCTCCCCTTTTTTTTTCCTGCCATATCTCTTCTCCTTTTCCCTTACTTCCCATCTTCTTATTTTCCCCCAAATTGCAGAAGAAATCCACAATTCCCCATTTTAGCAAATCAGTTCTTCTCCCCGCAAACACCATCATCTCTATCTCTCTCTCTTTCTTCTCCAACTACCAGCCCCCTTCACCTTTCTTCTTCTTCTTTTATTAGCGACGGCGGCGGCGGTTTTGGGCGTTTCAGTGGATGGATGAGGGCGTTTGGTGATTTGGGTTGTGGGACGGGATTTTCAGTGGTGGCCCGTGGTGGCGCCGGCTTGGGCTCGTAATTAAGGATTGCGGTTGATTTGGGGCTGTGTAAGGATGGTGATGCGAGCGACGATGCGGCAGTCGCAAGTGATGGGCATGGGTGGGCAGCGATGGATTTTGGCGATTTAGGTTGAGGTGAATTACGGTATTCATCGGGCTAGCTCGTGATTAGAGATTGAGTTTGATTTTAGCAATGGTAGACTTTGTTGTGGTTTTGGAGATGGATTGCATTTAGTCTGATTGTTTGTGGTTAAAATCGGATTACGGGGCTGACTTGGTGTTCTCTTGCGAGCTGCCGGAAAGGTTGGAATTTGGAACTGATATGGGCTACTATATAAATAAGTCTATTTTCGAAAATCACATAAAATTAGGACTCTAAAAATCTTATTAAAAAGATAAGTGGAATTTGAATTTGTATAAGATGATAAGTCAAATCTTTGCATCTTGATAAGAGACGTATATGGAGTTCTAATAAAATTGGGCACGTGTTTTATTTGATGAAGGATTCTGATATTGGGTTTAAAACATTCAAGGGTTTGCCTGAAGTTGGGCCTGACTTAAAATTGAATTTGGGTAAATAAATATTGGACTGGAGAATAGGGCTTGGATTTATCATAATAATAAATTAGCCCCTAAATAAACTAATTCTAATCTAAAAATTCACAATCCTTAATAAAAGCCCAGTAATAAAATTATAGGTATTACACCTTGGGTCCCTTATATAGGTGATTGGAGATATCACTTGAAGAGTTTGAATGGGAAAAGGACACAATAAATCCGAAACAGCTCATCGCATGGTCGGGCCTTGTAGCTACACACGGCCACTCCACACGACCGTGTGGCTCTCACACGGACTGACCGTGCAGTTTGTTTTCGTCCTCTGTTTCTTCCCAACTTCACACGGATATGGCATCTCACACGGGCAGGTCACACGGCCGTGTGACATGTTTTTGTCCGATTGTTTTGTCTATTTGATCTTCTCATTGCACTCGCCTGTCCTATCTGGACCTTCCAACTGATATTTCTTCAATTAAGCTCTGTTTCTTCCGTGTGACATGTTTTTGTCCGATTGTTTTGTCTATTTGATCTTTTCATTGCACTCGTTTGTCCTATCTGGACCTTCCAACTGATATTTCTTCAATTAAGCTCTGTTTCTTGTAAAACAATACAAGGAAACTAAGTAAAACACACTAAATATACATGCAAATGTATCAATTATATACCATTTTAAGCTAAATTCACGTATATTTTACACGTATCAAAATCCTCGAAACTTAAAGCATTGCTCGTCCTCGAGCAAATTAAGAAAATAATATCAAGGGGTACAAAGAAAACACAAGAACACTATAAATATTTAATCTCATTTGACTTCATATTTAAGTAAACTACGCAATTCATTATCAATAAGTCATCATTCATAAGTTCGGCATAATTAATACTTTCTCGGGTACTTGTCATCGCGCCTCGTAAGTAGTAGTGTATCAATCAACTCTCAAAGTGTATGGTAAGTGTTTACGCTCAAAAATCAATTCAATGAATGTAGAACTAGCATAGGCTTGCAAATCATCTAAACATCTCTACCACTTTTGTGTGCGCAGTTTAAGAATCAAAAAGAACTTTTCATTAGGTTGTAATGTAGGCTCTTTGGTAATGGTAAGGAATATTTGGATTAAGTGACTTGACTTGAGCAAATAGAATTTAAGTACACAGACTTGCAACTCACTAACCCAATTTCATCTAAAAATCATTTTTCAAGATATTTTATTTTTCAACTCAACTCCACCCTTGTTTCTCCTTTTTTATTCTTAGGCCTTTTGCTTTCTCTTCCTTTTTTCTTTAGCCTTAAGCTCTCAATTTCTTAAAATTTTAGAATTTTTCTTTCTTTTCTTTCTTTTGCTCGATTTTTTTCTTTTCTTTTTCAGAGATTTTCTTTTCTTTTTCGAGCTTCATTCTTTTTTCATTCATCTAGATACTGCTCATTCCTCAATCTTTTGCCAACTTTCTCTTTTTTTTCTTCACAATTTCACCCATCTCCCCTAAACTTGTTCATTTTCTATAAGCTCAAGAAATTTCAGAGATGAAATAATTTTTTCAATTTTAAAGATCAATGTGGCTAATAATAAAAAGTTTTGGCTAAAAATTGGCTAACTAGGGAATCATGAGTTCATAGGTAGGCTTTTTAGGCTAAGTAGGCTAAACAAATATGGCCTTAAATCATTTTCAAAAATTGCACACACACACACACACACTCCAGAAAAAAATAAGCTACATAAGATAAAGCAGTTTAAAAGCACAAAAGCTCACAGGCTTATTTTTCGCAACATGCTCAAATACCTAATTTTCGTAATCAATGCCAAACAAGTAAAAGACATCTTCTCAACCATTCATCGCATTATTCACAAAAATATGCCATCTCATAAAATCAAATGCTCATAGTAAAAAATCATACGGAAGCTTGTACTCTTTCGAAAATCTTGATTGAAATCACACACAAAAGCAATTAAACATGCTAAAGCAATAAACGTTCTAAAATAAAATAAAATAAAAAAATCGAAAAAATAAATAAAAAATTCGAAAATTTTAATGCAAATAAATATATGCTCTACATGCAATCCTAAATGCAATTCAAAATGCAAAAGTACTAAATTATGCATTCTTGACAACCCCCTCAAACTTAAAATATGCTTCATCCCGAACATATGAAGAAATTGTCAAAAGTAAAGAGGAATGCATAATAAGTACTTACATGACTCACTATGGCGGTGGAGGTGGGGGTAGTGCCTTGTGAAATATGCCACTAATCCATACGAGAAATCATCTCGTACATGTACTGATGCTGCTGGATGATATCATCGAACCTTTGTAAATACTCAGTGTGGTACATCAACTGTAGCCGATAATTAATATGTATTATCTACCAACTTGCCCATATTGGCTTCCACCCTTTCTAGCCTATCACTCATGCTAAATGGTCGGTTACCCCCTTATCTAGAGGATTCCGGCGCATCCCTCATGGGCTCATCTTGCTCTTCTTGAGCAGTAGCCCTCTCTTCACCTCTCATTAACCAATTACCTATTAGTCCAAGTGGCTACGATAATCTAGAGAGGGGTGTATGCCGATTTTTCGTTTTTTGCCCTCTTTTTCGAATGATCAAGTAAAGACAAGAATGAAGGTGCGGGAAAGTAAACAACACACATCGATTTATAGAGGTTCAACCCACCTAGGGCCTAGTCCTCTACCACCCCAGTATCTTCGGGATGGATTTTAAAAAGAAAAAAAGATTTTATTAATAATTACCAAAATTATTACAACTTCACCTTTGAAGATTACCACAATCTTCTTACAACACCTCTTTGAAGGTTACCACAATCTTCCTAGAAGATTACCACAATCTTCTAGCTACGGCACCTTGTGAAGATTACCACTATCTTCACCTTGAAGAGCACCAAACTCTTCTAGAAGAAGATTACCACAATCTTGTTACACCTAACACCTAAGATCACCCAAGTGTACTCTTACAACAAGAACACTCACAAGGATATCGTGTGTTGAATGACGAACACAAATTCAAGATTACAACTCGATAATGAATTATACAATTGAAGTGCAAGTGTAATCAAGAATCAAGCCTAGACCTCAAGAGGTCGACCGCACCGGTCGACCTTCCCCATTTTTCCCAGTTTTGTTTTATGTTTTAAGTTTCGACTTTCAGGCACGGGATGCCCTCTAGGGCGACTGGTTGACCTCAAAACAGAAGTGTTGTCCCATTTTTGTCAAAAATAAACTTCAAGAAATACTCCAAAAAATTAGTAAAAATATTTTAAATCAATTGGGAGTATTTGGACAACATTTAGGGACATTATTTTGGTATAAAAACTCAGTTAAATAAAATCATCAAAATCACGATAAAAATATTTATCTAACAAACTCCCCTTTTTTGATGATTACAAACCAAAACAATTTTAGGAGATCGATTTTAAAAACAAAACACATTTTCCGGTCTAAAACAACAAACCGTTTTTAAGCAATACTTATCATAAATAAGAACACAAGACTAGGAGCAAGATTTTTCAAAAAATTTTGTTATAAGCTCCCCCTATCAACATGCATAACAAAAGTATATAAGCAAACAACTAAAAGCTAAAAGCTTAGCTTTTACAATTTAAGCTTGAATTTAATGAGCTTACGAGCTCCCCCTGTCAAAAAAGAAATCATTAGTCATAATAAAAGTCCATTTTTCATCCATTGGACTCATTTTCATGCACAACTTTTGGCCTTTTCAATTTCAGCTTATAGTTTTTTCTGCGAGCTTTTTCTAGCTTCTTTGAGCTTATAGCTTATTTCCTGTTTCTCTCCCTTTAGGATCATCAAAAAGAATATTAGCACTATAAAAACATCATATAATCAAATCAAAGTTCGCATTATTATCGATTTCTCGAGCTTTTCGACTATTGAAGCTTAAAAACCAAATAAAAGGGAGAATTCGATCATTTGATTTACAAAAGCTCGTTTGATTGACAAAACATGATCTCTATAAATATATAAGACTTTTGAAATCGAGAGAATCATGTAAACAACGAAATATTCATTGGGGCATTTTATCAAGCACTTGGTATGCATAGAATAAAACCGAAGTTGTATATAAAGCTTGTAAATTCAATCATGCCCAAAAAATCATCACCAAATACAGTTCTATAAATATCATTCATCAACAACCATCATTCACAACACAATTATACAAGAATTCCATCAAAAATCAATACATAAGTCTTTTCTCAAGGGTTCAACCCAATTGAGATTAAAAGAGGAATTAAACTTACCAATTAATCGGGGGAGTCGAGTAATACGGATGATATACTCGTACTATAAACCCAAAAATATATAATTTACAAGAAAGAAATCATTTTGGGTGAATTGTGTGTAAATTGAGCGAAGGGGTGTGAAAAAAATATGAAATAGAACAAATAAATCGAATGAAGAATAGAAACATTCTAACTCTGAAAATTGGCACAGGCGACCGGTCGACTAAGGGTTCGACCGGTCGATGTCATGGTCGACCGGTCGACCTTCTTGGTCAACTGGAGCCTGTGCATTTGTTCAGTTTTTGTTCGATTTGATTTCAAAAATAGATTTTTTAGCCCTAAGTTTTAAAAATACACAAAATGCAATCATATACCTCATTCAATATACAATATGCCTAAATAAGCTCGAAATGAGGTAAAAGACTCGGCGGTTAACGGTTAAAAATATCCGCGAGTAAATCTTGAGACGGAATTAAAAACATCTCAAATTTCCGTTAAGAAACAAAATCCCAAAAAAATATCGAATCTCAATATATTTAGTTCGGTTATGAAGAACCGTATTTTGAGAAATATTTATACCGGACTTGTTATCGCAGAAGAAATAAGAACGATTTAAAACATTGTATAAGACAAGCTATAAGAAAGAGTGTCTTTCAAAAATTCTTTTAATGGCACTTGTATGAGATTCTTAAGGATTGTTTTGAAATCGAGCACATAGACATAAGGCATGAAGTATATCGAGTCTATAAGAGTAAGATAAGTTGATGAACATACCTCGATTTTATTTGTCAACTGTTATGCCTTTCACAAACTTGACACATTATGACGTAGATGGCCATGGATAAGTCTACAATCATTTGTTCCTTCATACCAAAATATTTTATGCAAAAACTTGACAAAATATCTTGCACAAGAGCATAGTAATATCGAATAATATAGACAATATTGATATAAACCATCATAGAAGTTGTACAAGTGGCACATACTATGCTTATTGTAGGAATCAACATAAGTTTGATAAAACATGTGCTTATAGAAAAATCATATAAGGTCTCTTTTGAAATTTGAAAATCCGAGAGTATAAAATTGAGACCTCATTTTTAAGAAACATTTTTATAAAGAATTTTGACAATCAAGACAAAAATTAAAGACATGAAAATGTGCAATAATTATAAAAGACAATATGAAATGCATACTTCAAGAAGATGATAAGAGTTACCAATTTCTCCATTGCCAAGGGTTGTATCTTTCCCATTGTTGATTATACCTTCTTCTTGGAAAATAATTTTGTTGATAGTGTCTTCTCCTTTGATTAAATGGCGCAAAAATTTGTTTTCTATTTGACAATTTGAACTTCCTTTGATTTTTGTTGCGCCAAGTACCTATCATGAAATTTTCTTGTGGTACCCTCAAGTGTTTGGGTCCTTTGGGATTAATATTGAAACTTTTAGGTCTCCAATAATAATTAGAACTATTTTTAACCCGACAAGTATTAGTCGTGTGACCATTTTTACCACAATAGAAACATGTAATAGTTCTAGAAGCATAATGACCAATATGCATAGAGACTTGGTTCTTTTTCTTAACATTAATAACATTAGGATTATAACCAAGTCCTAGTTTCAAATGATCACAACGTTGAACATCAAGAATTTTGGTCAATATCGGTACTCAAGTTAAACTTTAACATATCATTTTTCATGCAATCAATGTCCCTAACAAAAGTACTATTTTCTTTTTCAAGATTTCTAACCATATCAAGTGTGACATTATGAGCACTAGTAAGAGATTCATAAGAAGCATGTAAGCTATCCTTTTCATTTTTCATGGTGTTGAATTCATTTTTCAAATTTTTGTATTTAAATAGCAAGCTTTGGAATTCATCTTGAAGCTCATCAAAATTATTTTGTAATTCATCATAATCATCATGCAATTCATTACTAAAGGAAGTAGAAGGGTTAGAGCGTACCTCGTTGTCTTCTTTGATTCCCATTAGACATTGCTCGGCTTCCTCATGATCGGATGAAAGAAGTTCGGCTTTGGCCTTCAAGCCTTTGTGAAAGTGCTTTTTTTTTGTTCTTCTTTCTCTTTTGGACAATTTTCAACATGGTGTCCGGGTTTTCCACATCTAAAACAAGAATTGTCTCTGGTTTTTCTTTCCTTATTTTTATTTACAAATTTTGTAAATTTTCTAATAAGCTCCTCATCATCATCTTCATCTTCATCTTCCTCATCACTAGAATAATAATTTTTCGATTTTGAGGTAAGACCTCTTGGAGTTGATCCCATACCCGGTTGAGAAGTTGATGCCTTTGAGTTACTCCTTTCATTGATATAAACTACATAGATGAGAAGATTGCCAATAAGCTCATCAAAATTTAGAGTTTCCAAATTTTGAGCTTCCGTAATAGCGGTAACCTTTTCGGACCAAGAGACGGGAAGAGCATTAATAATTTTTGTAACCTTATCCTCTTTGGAAATAATTTTCCCAAGTGCAACGAGACGATTTACAATATTGTCAAGCCTTTCAACCATTCTAGAAATATTTTCACGAATATTCATAGTGAAATTTTCGAACTCTTTGACCAACATGGTCTTTTGAGCTTGTTTCACTTTCTTTGTGCCTTCATAAATAACTTCCAATTTTTCCCAAACATCATGAGCGGATCAAATACCTCTAATACGATTATATTCCGTAGCGGTAAGAGAACAATGAAGAATGTTAAGAGCTTTACCGTTTAAGGAGAATATTTTCTTGTCTTCATCATCAAATTCCTTTAGGGCTTTGGGAATTTGTGTGCCGTCTTCCTTTTTCTTCATCGGGATGGATACTCCATTTATAACCGTGCTCCAAATATCAAACTCGCAACCTTGTAAGAAGCAGTCCATTCGGTCTTTCCAAAAGGCATAATTGTTGGAGTCGAAGAGAGACGGTCTATTGAATGAAGCGTTGGTTGGTAGATAGCTCTCGTTCATAGCCATGGATCTTTTCTCTTTACTCGCAATGTGGAATGATCTTGCCAAAGAGTTTGGCTTTGATACCACTTGTTAGTCCAAGTGGCTACGATAATATAGAGGGGGGCTTAATAGATTATGCCGATTTTTTGTTTTTCGCTCTCTTTTGTGAATGATCAAGCAAAGATAAGAATGAAGGTGCGGGAAAGTAAATAACACGCATCAATTTATAGAGGTTCAACCCACCTAGGGCCTAGTCCTCTACTACCCCAGTATCTCCGAGATGGATTTCAAAAAGAAAAAAAGATTTTATTAATAATTACCAAAATTATTACAACTTCACCTTTGAAGATTACAACAATTTTCTTACAACACCTCTTTGAAGATTCCCACAATCTTCCTAGAAGATTACCACAATCTTCTAGCTACGGCACCTTGTGAAGATTACCACAATCTTCACCTTGAACAGCACCAAACTCTTCCACAAGAAGATTACCACAATCTTCTTACACCTAATACCTAAGATCACCCAAGTGTGCTCTTACCACAAGAACACTCACAAGGATATCTTATGTTGAATGACGAACACAAATTCAAAATTACAACTCAATAATGAATTATACAATTGAAGTGTAAGTGTAATCAAGAATCAAGCGTAGACCTCAAGATGTGAAAGTGAAATACTTAGGCTATAAGTACAACAAGAATGTTGAAAGTGAAAGCATAGAGAAATTTGCAGATTTCTTGTTTTGTGTTTACTTGTGTTGTTATATCTTGTGTCTTCAAAACCATCTTTTATTTATAGGAGAGTCTTCACAAACATAGGCTCCTCCTTCTGCACTTTTGTCTACAAAAAAAAGATCACAAGATGTAGAAATATTGTACAAAAATGATAAAGTAAATCTTGCTGATATGGATGTTCAACGGTATTAATCTGCTATCAAAAATAACATAGGGCGACCGGTAGAAATTTCGGACGTTAAAAAGTAAATCAGAGATTCGGACACGGGATGACGGAGGGTTGGACCGGTCGAATACAAATAGAAGAATATAATTTAAAACTAAAAAAAACACACTTGGACCGGTCCAAGGGGGTTGGAACAGTCGGCATCAGGAGTTTGCCGTGACGCCTCCTACACAATAACTCACAAAACCAAACACGACTAAAAAATAAGTTAATACTAAGAAATAAAATTGAAAGCAAAATTTAAATAAATTGAAGGAGGTAAAAAATAATAAAAAATTAGGAAATAAGTTGGGTTGCCTCCCATAAAGAGCTAAGTTTTATATCTTTATCCAGACTTTAGATTTCAATAATCACTGTCGTTGAACCGTATCGGCTGAAATCTGTAAGCCCACAAAATCTGTACCATCCCTCAGACGAATGGCATTGCATTGTTCTCTCGGATTCAATTTTGTGTCGCTTGAAATTCGCCATTTTGATGTTGACCTCCCACTGCAGTTGTGATCTGGGCTACTTGTGTTTCTAGAGATTTCAACCTTGCATTTACGTTTGTGTTCAACTGAGTGACCTGTTCTTCGATCCTGTCTATCTTTGCTTCGTCCTTGTTCAGTCTTGCCCTAGTCTCTCCGATAAACGAGGATATCATCTCTTTTATAGATGCTTTCTTTTCATTTGACTCCGCTCTGCCTTGATTAACCACAATAAATCCCTAAGGTGGCTGCAAAATATTTTTATTGTTAGCATAAGAAAAGTTTTCATGGTTTCGCAGCCCCCGATGATAGTAGTTGGGTGTCTGATTATTTCTATAATTGTTGTTGATTTTTCTTTGTTATCCCAAAAAAATTGCATCTTCTTCAACAACAGCAGGATCTCTTGGAGTCACTTGCTGCATCGCATCTAGTTTCATATTTAGCACGGATAACTGTTCTGTGAGCAAGGAGACTTTCTCATCCTTAACCTCTGCCACACGCCGGACATTAGATCTCTCTAATGGTCATTGGTAACTATTATTTTCCATCTTCTCTAAACAGTTCTATATATTTCCCTAGCACTGCACCCCCAGATGCACCATCTATTATCGTTCTCGTGTTGCCACTCAAACCATTATAAAAATACTGAACCTCTTTGTAGTTGGGATATCCATGTTGAGGGTACTTCCTTTGTAATTCTCAGAATCTATCACATGCTTCATATAGCGGCTCTGAATCTAACTGCCTAAACTGGGCAATTTCAGATTTCAATTGCAACGTCTTACTAATGGAAAAATATTTGGCTAAAAACTGCTGACTTAGATCGACCCAATCTACTGTTAGTGGTGTTAGAGAGCATAACCATCCCTTAGCCTTATCGCGCAGAGAGAATGTGAAAAGGCGGCATCGAATGATAACCTCAGAAACACCATTCATCTTAAGAGTGTCGTAGATTTCTAAGAATTACGCCAGATGCGCGTTTGGATCCTCAACGACTCTGCCCCCAAACTGATTCTGTGACACCATCTGGATCAATGTAGGTTTTAGTTCAAAGTTATTTGCATTGATCGGTAGACGGGCCACACCCGTATAAGTTCGACTTACCTCCGACTGGAAGTAGTCCCTAACTGCCCTTCTCATGGGCCTTTCCACTATTTGGTCCTGTGCGTCAGCCTCAGGTGGGCGCTCCTCATTGTTTCTGTTGTTCCCGGCATTCTGATTAGTACCATTTGCCATTGCTTTAGATCTTTTCCTTAGTTGTTTCGGTGTTTTCTCGATTTCCAAATCAATGGGGTATTGGCTAGGTAGATCTGAAACGCTTGATCATGCACTATCTGCACTTAACAAAAATAATGTTAGAACCAAATAAAAATAAAAATCAAAAAATCAACAAAAAGAAAACAATAAAAAATTATTTACAAAATACTTCAATTAAGATTGAGTACTTATTACAATATCTAATTAGAATCTTTCAATCACCAGCAGTGGCGCCAAAAACTTGTTCGCCAAAAATATTTGGATCTTACAACTGCAAGTGTATAGTGTAGTTTATAGGATAATGGCAAGCAAAGTCGTATTCCTCAGGGATTGACTACGAAACGCGTAGGCTATAATAACATCGTATTCCAATTTTATTGAAGCAACTGAATCTCAAAAAAGTATAAAAATAAAAAATATAAAAAGAAATAAATAAAATTTGCGAAATTCACAAGTATTTAAAACAACCATGGAAGTAACCTTAGGCACATAATCTCAACATATTTTTTCACTATTAAATCTAAATAATATTTAACAAAACCAATTCATGCAATTCTATGGGTTCAATTCCTAAGTTAGTCTATTCCTCCTTTCGGGCGGCACATAAACAGCAGATTAATAACAATTGTAGATCTCCCGACTCGATACAACTATTATTAACTCCCAAATCTATGAATTTAATGACTCCCCACAAACAGTTGTAGGTCTCTCGACTCGATACACCCGTTTATGTCTGAATTCGATTTCCATCTTTGTTAGAACTCTTCTTCCGAATTTTGCACTAACAAATATGACATGCTAATTATTGATCAGATAAAAAGCAATTAAGAATAAGCACTCCAATTCATAAAATAGAACACATGAATTAATTAAGAAAATAATTAATCAAGATTTAATATGAATCCACAGTTTTGATTATGCCGGTGCGAGAAATTAGCCAAACATTGATAACAAATTCATAGACAAACTTAAAATCAACACTGTGACATCGGTTAAGCATAGACAAGAGATATATACTAAGAAAGAAAATTCCTTCTTGTCATGATGGATCTTCCTTCCAATTCTTCGAAGCTCTTGTGCTTTCGTAGATGTGGAAGGCCATGTGGTGTTCTTCGTAACCTAGCCCTCCTCTCTCAGAAGACATTTGATCTTGTAATCCTGTGTATTTTGGTGTGTTGTATGGTGTATGGATGTTGTAATTTTCGCGCAGCCCTTGGGTCCCTTATATAGGTGCTTGGAGAGATCACTTGTAGAGTTTGAATGGGAAAAGGACACAAAAAATCCGAAATAGCTCATCGCACGGTCCGGCCATGTAGCTCCACACGCCATGTGGCTCTCACACGGTCCGGCCGTGCGGTTTGTTATCGTCCCCTATTTCTTCACAACTTCACACGGACATGTCATCTTCACACGGATATGTCATCTTCACACGGACATGTCATCTTCACACGGACATGTCATCTTCACAAAGCCATGTGACATGTTTTTGTGTGGTTTCTACGTTTGTTTGATCTTCTCTTTGCACTCGTCAGTCCTATCTGGGCCTTCCAACTGATATTTCTTCAATTAAGCTCCGTTTCCTGCAAAACGTTACAAGAATACGCAGTATCATGCCCTTCTAAGGAAACCAAGTAAAACACGCTAAATTTACATGCAAATGTATCAATTATATACCATATTAAGCCCCTAAATGCACATATATTTTACACGTATCAACTATGATAAGTGCTACATAAGATTCATATTTTTTTCAAAGTGGTACAGATAGAAAAAGCGCTACAAAAATACTACATAATATTCATATGTAACAGTTTAGAAGTGTTTTTCCAAAGTGTTACAAATGGAGAACATAATATAACACTTAGAAAAAGTATAACTAAAAGCTATTAAAAGTTATACCTTAGACTATAGATAGCACGGGCAAGTGCATCACCATAAAAAGTGCTACCTACATATATATATATACATATATACAAGTCCTCCTCTTTTGTTAGGAGTCTAGGGTTCCCATCTAGGGTTTGTTAGGGTTTTTTCTCGGTCATCCCTCTCCAAAGGCCTTTTGCTATCATTGTTCGTTGTCTTTCTCATCGTCCCTCACCTTTATCCACCCATGTCTCGTTACCCATCCCCTCCTTGTGTCTTTGTCTTCTCCCCCTAGTGTCTGCGGCTTTCTTCAGTTCTAGGTTTTTAGTGTCGTCTTTTTTTAGGTATGTGTATTCTTCTAGGTATTGCAGTTTTTATCCGATCTGTCTCAGTTGGTTTGTTCAGTAATTGCATCGAACACTGAGGATCTCACAGATAAAGAAACCATGGTTATGGATCTTGATGATGAAATAAGATATGTTACATCGATCAAAGGTTCCCAAGGCTATTGCTTGGCAGGCATGCTAAGCACACACAAAGCTTTCGATTCTTTCTGACTACTGGAAGTTATGAAGAAGGCTTGAAAGCCATGTGAAGGATTCACTGCTCGTGAATGGGGAAAAAAATGTTTCTCGTTCAGTTTGATGATCCAAAAGAGAGAGATGGGGTTATTTCGAATCAACCATGGCACTTCAAAGGTTTCCTATTCGCACTTAAGGAAATTGATGGAACAGAACAACCATCTACCATCTCAATCACGAAAACCCCTTTCTGGACCCGATTTTATGATCTACCAATCATCTGCCTGAATGAAAAGGCTCTATCAATAATGGTCAAACATATTGGTACGTTCGTAGCATGTGATTCATCTGGAGAAAGCTTGTTTGGAAAATCAGCTAGAATTAAAGTGGTAATTATATAACCAAACCGCTTCCTCGGGGGCTTACAATCAAAGTTAAAGGCGAATCAAAGTGGCTCCCCCTAAAATACGAGTCCCTACCAGTTTATTGTTGTTACGGTGTCACTGGCCACCATTTTTGTGCATGTGCAGAGTATAATAACAACACGACCACATCCCCATTTGAAGCCAAGTACGGGCCATGGTTGAAGGTGTCACCTTATAAACGTCCTCGATCAAACATGACTGCATCACCTACACACCCACACAAACCCTAATCCGTCTAAACAGCTCATATATCCACCTGAAACCCACCATTCATCCCCATACTCAAAACCCAACAACCCCAATACTTCCCCTACTGACAAACAGGCACACCGGACGCCTAAACAAAGTGAGTTATCCATTGTCCCCTATCTAGACTCCCTGATACTGTCAACCCGTCCCAATACTCCCAATACTCCCAAAACAACACATAATCTGCCCCCCTTACCCACCAAACCTTTATCAAACCCCTTAAAATATAACCATCCCCATCCGAGCCCATACTAGTACCCCCAACAACTATGACCCTTCGATCATCACTGCTCTAACAAGTCCCTATTCCCATCCCCTTATCACTTCAGCACTAACCCTAACCACTGATCTATTGGCACCCGCACCTCTCAGTGACACTATAAATACACAACCCCGCCACCTTCACCTGCCACAGAATAGCCAAACACTTGGACTCGCCTGCAACACCGAAAACCATCCTCAGATAATAATCCCCCCACTATATCCCCCAAAAAAAGAAAAAACAAAAAAACCCAACTTGACAATGACTCCCCCGAACCTACAACTCCAACTAAAAAATCTAAACAGGTTAACCTACTTTCAGAGCTAGTGGATGTACCATGTACCTATCTCTCAATGGCGGAGAATGCTAAGGAGCAGTCCCGCCAATCAGAATGAGTTGCCTTAGCAGGAACTGTGGGGGGCTTGGAAACCCCCCGACAGTTCAAGTGCTTACGCGAGACATCAAAAGGAAAGATCCCATCATAGCTTTCCGTATAGAAACGAAGTTACTTAATCCTGAAGTTAATAAAATATGCGAAAAACTCGGTTTCTCTAGTTTCTTTGTTGTAGACTGTGATATGCGGAATGGTGGTCAGAGAGGCGGTCTATGCCTTATGTGGAAGGATTCAATTCAACTTACAGTCCAGTACCACTCATTCCATGCTATAGATGCAACGATCAATGGGCAATGACGGTTAACCAGGATATATGGATGGATGGAAGAGCAAATTAAAACGCATACATGGCATCTTATTAAATCTCTTCATGCAAACGACGACACCCCATGGATGTGTATTAGTGATTTCAACAAAGTCCTATATCATTCCGAAAAATTGACAGGCTGACCTAAAGACGAGTCCAAAGTAAGAGTATTTAGAGACATCTTATCGGAATGTAATTTAGACGACCTTGGCTTCAAAACATTTAAGTTCACTTCGACAAATGGGCAAGAAGGACTGGATAATAATCAGGAGCGACTGGATAGAAGTGTTGCCAACATTTCATGGGTGTGTCAGTTCCCACAGTACAAAGTCGAGCACCTTGTTTGTATCTCATCAGACCACTGCCCACTTTTACTGACTTGGGCTGCCACCAAGACACGAGGGAGGAAAAACGGCAATGCATGTTCATATTTGAGAAGATGTGATCACATGATGCTTCTTATAAGCCCTTTGTTCAGCAGGCATGGAATTCACATTCAGAAAGTGGCTCCCCCGAGCAAATCAAGGCTAAGATACACTAATTGGGAGCATCTCTCTTTAGCTGGGAGTCCTCTCATTTCGGAATGATCAAAAAGCAACTAGATTGTGCATGATTCCAGCTAGAAAAACTACAAGCTATGCCACTTATCGAGAATAATATTTCTGCTGCAAGAACATAAAATTACGACTCTTATACAATAGGAAGAAATAATATGGTTCCAACGATCTCGGGTGAATTGGATAAAAGATGGGGATAAGAATACGACATCTTTCACAAGGTGCCAGTGGTCGACAAAAGCACAATTCCATTGAAAACATTATGGATACTAATGGTAGATGGGTGGAGGATCTGGACAGAATTGCAGTGGTGCTCCAAAAGTTCTACAAGAATCTGTTCACCTCCACTACTTATACAAGCTTCAATCGGGGTACTGGACGCAATAAACCCTGGAATGCCGGATAATCTCAGGTCTGAAATTGGCGCACCATTCACTGAGCTAGAAATTGTTGCTGCACTATCTCGGATGCATCCCTCAAAGGCCCTCGGGCCAGATGGTATGCTAACTCTTTTTTTTCCAGCAATTTTGGTCCACGATCAAACATGATGTTGTGGCCACTATCATCAATATCCTTAATAATAATGTCGACTCCTCTCCCCTTAACCATACTCATATCATCCTTATACTAAAAAGAAACACCCGTCTCTTCGTAGTGATTTTAGGCCTATAAGTTTATGCAATGTGATTTTTAAGATCATTACTAAAGCTATTGCTAAATAGAATAAAATCCCTCACTCACGTCATTCACCCATGTCAATCTGCCTTTGTCCCTGGTCGTTTGATAACTGATAATGCCTCACTGGTATTCGAGATTTTCTATGCCATGAAGTCTTATACAACCACTAAAAAAGGATCCTTCGCACTCAAACTTGACATGAGCAAGGCTTATGACAGGGTTAAGTGGGATTTTCTACATCAAGTCATGTTACATATAGGTTTACCTAGCCATCTTGCATCTCTTATCATGCGTTGTGTTTCCTCGGTTTCATATTCTGTGCTCACTAACAGTATCCTTGGCAATATATTTGTTCCCACATGAGGACTTCGCCAAGCGACCCTCTTTCCCTATATTTGTTTTTGTTTTGTTCATAGGCTTTCTCATCTCTTATCATATGTTCGGAGACATCGGGGAGAATTCACGGATTCAAAATTTGTAGGTAAGCACCTCCGGGGAGAGCAACCAAAAATGAAATTCAAGAAATCCTTAATATCATAACTATGCATGGGGAAGAGTTCGGGCAAGTGGTTGACTTCGAGAAGTCGGAAATTACTTTTAGTAAGGGGGTAGAACGACTGAGTGCGTCAACACTTGCAAATCGACTGGGTGTGCAAAATGTGGATAAGCTCCATATCAATTTGGGGCTGCCAAAAAGTGTGGGGCGTTCCCAAAAAAAATATTTTCCAGTCACTGCTTGATAGAGTGGGGAAAAAACTTAAAAACTGGAAGGCTATCACACTTTTGACAACTAGGAAAATGACGCTGTTAAAAATTGTGTCACAGGTGATCTCGACATATATCATGAGCTGCTTCCAACCCACTAGAAACATGCCAAAGAATCAACTCCTTAATGGCAAGCTTCTAGTGGGGACAAAAAATGGATGAGAGGAAAATTCATTGGCTTCAATGGCAATCACTGTTTAAATCAAAAGAACATGGAGGTCTGGGGTTCAAAGAGTTATCCGTTTTTAATAAATCCATGTTAGCTAAACAAGGGTGGAAATTACTTCAAGATGACAATTCACTTCTTGTTCGTACCCTAAAAGCTCGATACTACCCTAATCAATACTGCGAACGATGTTGGGAGAGAATCGAAACAAATCAACATGTATTATGTGATTGCCTGTGGAGTTCATTCTTTTGGCGAGCTTTCCCACATCGGTTAGACCTGGCTCTAACCATTCCATCAGCTTCTATGGCGGACTTGACACAAGAAATAGCCAATTTTAATAATGGCGATGTGGGCTTTCTTTTTGCAATGCTTCTTTGGGCAATGTGGTATGCGAGAAATGTTTGAAAATTTCAAGGAAAATAACTATCTCATAATGATTATTTTTCCCTGGCTTCGAGATGTTTACATGAATACCGTGTATCCAAGGATGAGTCGGTCACTAAGGTTGTGGCAGACAAGGTCCTCCATTGGCAATCACCTAGGGAAGGAGTCTTCAAGGTTAATACAAATGCATCGGTTATCAAGAGTGAAAGGTCGAGTATTGGTGTGGTGATACGAGCACATAATAGCGAGGTGATTAAAGAGCTATCTCAGAAATATAATCAAGAATTCGCAATCGATATCACGGAAGCCATAACATGTCGAGAGGGCCTCAACCTTGCTAGGGAGCTTCAACTAGAATGGGTAGAAATGGAGACAAATTGCAAATTGTTAGTCCAATCGTACCAACAGCAACAAATAAACCTTACAATCCTAGGACTGGTGATCGATGACATACGTGTACTTTGTACCTCTTTCAACTCCTGCACCATCCACTACATCCCTCGAACAACCAATATGATGGCACATCATCTAGCTAGATTTGCTTTTTTGAATTTGAGTAGTGATTTTTATTCTGGTTGTTTCCCTTCGGAACTCATGCATCTCATCCCATGGTGAGAGATTTCCTTAAGTATTATTGAATTTTCTTTACTCAAGAATATATATATATATATATATAGGGGGAAGATCAAGACATGAGACACAATGGACTAATCTCAACCATCTCCCACTATTAATCAATGGGTGTGATTAGTGGATAAAAATTATATTAAAACATTAATTTAATCAACATAAGGGTAATAGGTAAAATAACATAACAAGGTAGTTACAAAAATGGAATCAAATCTCTTTCTCTCTCATGCATCTCTCAATCTCACGTGTCTCTGTCCCTCTCTCTCTCTCTCACGTCTCTCTCTCTCTCTATCTCTCTCTCTCTCTCTCTCTCTCTCTCAATTCCTCCATTAATGCAAATGAGAAAAATAAAACAGTGAAGAAGATACGATTTATGTTCCAAACGAAAAAACGAATATGTGATTGAATCATGATAATGAATCATCAGTCGTAGAAAAAACTCTATCCAATAATATCAATGGTGTATACATTGATGGAGAAGTCAAAACTAGCCATTAACATCAACTCTTAAAAAACTTTAATTTTCACGAATAAGACGATGCATAGATACTTATGAAATGATGCATGGATAATTATAAAATGATGCATATATCTATATAACATTACATATTTGATATTATACAACAAAAATCAACTATATATGTATTGCCTGAAAACTATTTATGCAGCGTAAAAAAATTATATACAGTACATTATACCCAACTATGCAAGGCGTCATAAACTATGCAGCAAAATCAATTAAATATACATTATCTAGAAACTATCTATGCAGTGTGAAATAACTAAATATGCAGTATATTATGTAACATCCCAAAATAAAATATGCAGTATATCTTATGGTCGTAATACAGTGCCAAGAAAATAACTAAATATGCATTATTTAATAGCTAATTAAGCAGTAGAAGAACCCTAACTATACTGTAAAATAAAAATATTTGGAAAGAAAACTGCTTCCTTAAATAACGACACTAAATCCGACAATTTCAATTTCACCCCAAAAAAACGGTTTCAAAAAGTCAAACATACCAGAAAATCCGCTGGGACCACTAATTTGAATTACAAAATTACAACCTTACCCTAAAATCAGCGAAAATTAGGAAAAATTAAAAAAAACTGAATTAATCATATTCCTTTATTTTTTAAGATCAATGGGTAAGATGAGTCTACACTATCTCACCTAGGGAGTGTGATCTCATTTGAACCAAATCCTATATATATATATATATATATATATATATATATAGGATATGGATCAAATAGGTCCTCCCATTTGGGGTGAGTCCATAGGACCCAATCCTAACCATAGATTAATATTTTTGGGTGGTCCAGATTTTTAGGGGGTTTTATATTTATTTCTTTTGTTTCAACAACTAAAAAGGGTAGGGTGGTCATTTTATAATATAGAATCAGTTATTGAGATTTGATGAGATCTCAATCGCGTTCAATTTGTTTCCTCCTTTCACGCGCACGTGGTTTCGATTATTGAGTAACCCATATCCCTCATGTTCACTTTTTTTATCTCCGAGTGTATTCTATTGTTAACTCGCTTATGTAATATAATTATATTGCATGTGAAGTATAACCATATTGCATGTGTAATTTAATCATATTTGTATTGCATATGTAGTGTATATTTGTTGCTTATGTAGTATAGGGTTGTTGCTTATTACTTGCTTATATAGTTAATATATTTGTGTTGCATATGTAGTGTATATTCGTTTTCGTAGTATGAGTTTGTTGCTTATGACTTGCTTATGTTGTTAATGTATATGTGGTGCATTTGTAGTGTATATTCATTGCTTATGTAGTATAGACTTGTTGCTTATGTAGTATGGGTTTGTTGCTTATGACTTACTTATGTAGTTAATGTAATTGTGGTGCATACGTTGTTTGTTGCTTATGACTTACTTATGTAGTTAATGTAATTGTGGTGCATATGTAATATGGGGTTAGTTGTTGCTGTAATATGGGGTTGTTGCTTATGACTTGCTTATGTAGTTAATATATCTGTAGTGCATACATAGTGTACATTCGTTGCTTATGTAGTATAGACTTGTTGCTTATGTAGTATGGATTTGTTGCTAATGACTTGCTTATGTAGTTAATATATCTAAAAGCACCATGTCACATCTATATAAGCAACAAATTACATCTTCATAAGAAAGATGAATGATTTTTCATAGTAGTATGTTGAAGAAGAAGCGAGAGTTTGTTACGTGATTTTGTTTTGAGATTTGGAAGGATTGCGTGAATCCCATGAATACCGTGAATCCCATGAATATTGATTTGAGAGGATGACTAATTTACCCCTGTGTTTAATTAACAAGCTTGTAATTTGTAATTTTGCCTCTTAAATCGCAACCCTTGAAAAAATTAGATATATGGCTAGGATTGGTCCCTATGGACTCACCCTATGAGGTGGTCTCATATAACCCTCTCCCTATATTTATATAAGTGGTATTTATTAATAGTAGCACGAAAATTTTCTTTTCCATTTTATAATATTATAAAAAATAATCACAATTTGTAGAATAAAAAATATTGATTACTATTGACATGATAGTCCTTTTGATATTCAACTATTAATGCCCCTTAATTAAAATTATATATAAAAAAATTATTTTCTATATTTGTGTGTGTACTGCATTAATTATTATATTTATCTATTTTTTCTTTTTTAAAATTTTTTAATTTTTTATTTTCGATCTGTTTTTGACGTATAATATAGAAAATTAATATTCTTTTTACTATCTTAATATTGACGCCGTATTGCATTATAAAATAATATATAAATATATAAATAAAAATTCAAGATATATTTCTGAAAATTTATTTTGAAATGAGCCTTAAATATTATGCATTTATGGCTCTGGACTTCAATTTGTATTCATATAGTTTGGTTATTTATAATATATGTATAGTTGTTATTTGAGATTAGCTCATTTCTTCATAATTATATAAAATTATATTT
This sequence comes from Rehmannia glutinosa, assembly GCA_016081115.2. Taxonomy (NCBI): domain Eukaryota; kingdom Viridiplantae; phylum Streptophyta; class Magnoliopsida; order Lamiales; family Orobanchaceae; genus Rehmannia; species Rehmannia glutinosa. The sequence continues at coordinate 27,485,593 of CM071934.1, read as the reverse complement.
GAGTTAATTAAATTCAATTTAAAAATACATATTCTAATTGAGAAAATATCTCAAAATATGTATCCAATATAATATTACATGTATCCATAAATAATATTATATTTATGTAAGAAGATAAATACATAGTCTTGAATGTATTTTTTATTATTTCGTGGTATGATATTTTTTTCTTTTTTGACTTCATCAATAAAAAAATTTAAATTGTATTTCCCGCTATTGTCTGGTGCTATTTTAAAACTATTACAATGTAGGGAGATAGAATTTATATAACTACTAAAATGCAAGTCATGATATAAAATGGAGGTCTCACAAATATATGTATTGCATGGGGATCACATTTGGAGTAACCAATCGTAAAAGATTTAAAATATTAGTTTGCAGTGCCGATGACACATCAAAAAGCAAACATATTAAATAATGTTGTATACAAATAAGTATTCTAAAATTTGTAACTTTTATTTATAATGTTATAACCTGATTTTTTTGAGATGTGCTCACTACAAGAAAATTCCAGTTTACCGATAGAATTACCGACAAAAATGATTTTGTCATTGAATTTTACAATTACCTACAGAATAAAAGATATTATTTTCCCCAAAATTTTACCGATAAATTACCGACAACTTTCAATTACCAACATATTTTCTGTAGGTATTTACCAACAATTTTAGATTCTGTAGGTAAATATTTTACCTACAATAATTTTACCTACACTTTACAATTTTCTTAATACTTACCTATATATTTTTCTGCAGGTAAACTGACTTTTTCTTGTAGTGACTGTAGATGTTTATATTATACATAGATTGTACATATTATGTACATTCAATTTATATAATCCGATACCACACATCGTGCATCGCACGGGTCAAAAACTAGTTGTATATATATTAGATTTGGGTGTTACCTTATGTCACTTATTTTGTAGTGAAATTAACTGATATTTTTTATTGTAAATAGAAATGATATAAGTTATAACAGATGATCAATAAATATAAAGGGAGTGAACTGAATTTTTTTATTTATTACGGCTCAAGGATATATTTGTCCATTTAACCTATTTTTTTAAGACCAAGGAGTTATATGAAGTTTGTTATTGCTTGAAAAAAAAATGAAGTTTGTTATTGTGCGCAGGAGGGTAATTGATACAAACATCATACTATAATGGGGTAAAGTGAATTTTACACTAAATTAAAAATGAAAAAAAATATTTTTTTAGTCCTTTAAGTAGACCTCTTCGGAGATTTGGTCCTTACTTATTTTGATTTTGACATTTCGTCCTTTAATTGATTTTTTTCTGAGTTTAGTCTCGTCACCTCCTATAGTAGGTAACTGTGATCAATTACCTGATGTGTAATCCTTTTTTAAAAAAAAATCTAATTTTGCACTAAACACATATGTCTCTTTGTCGTCAAAAAACGAGTGCAAAATAATATATTTTAAAAAAAAATACACATAAGCTAATCGGTTACAACAATTACTTACTAACCGGACTAAATCTCTGGAAAATAGAGTCACTTAAAGGATGAAATATCGAAATCGAAATAAGCCAGGGCCAAATCTCCGAATAGATCCACTTAAAGTGCTGAAAAAGTAGTAAAAGTACTTATTTATTTGTAAAATTCAAACTAGAAGCAGAAGCAGAATATAAAGCACCCATCTCCCTACTTTTAGATTCTGATTAAATGAAGCAGAATTAGAAGCAGAAATTGGTATATGCAAACACTAAAAACTGCTTTATTTAAGTAAAAAAACCGAAAAACACTTATTTTTAGTGTTTGCAAACACTTTAATTTATGGAGTTGGAAAAATGGTTTAATTGAAAAAAATAACAAACTTTTTTTTTTCCGATTATTGCAACAATTGAGAAAAAGAGTGACAAACAAGCACATATAATTCAGTAGTTTAACCTTAAGACATCAAGGTAGATTTTATTTGTCGTTCTTCCCTGATGTGCAATTTTACTGATCAAAGATTGTGATTTCTTGAGACTCTAAGAAAAACTCTCATTAAGTTTGTCATATAAGATTGTTTCATATTTCAGCACAAGTGACTATAATCACAACCGATCATGATACAAACTTAATGATCAATAAAATCAGACCATTTGTAATTTGGTATGCATAGTTGTGATATATATTCTATCCAAAACAAAAAGGAAAATGACAAGTCTTGAAAACTCCAGCCAATTATATAACCACGCCTATTGTGCAACAAAAATTTACTCTCTAGTCAAACTTTGTCCTTCTTGGTGCTTACTAAAGCTAAACCAAATAAAGTCATTTTGGTGGCTTCTTATCAACACTTAATGTTGTCACATTACAGGGATTTGATTGTACTTTCATCGAAGATTCTTGGTATTTTGACCTCTCCATGGATGTAACCTATAGAAGACAATATTTCACGAGGAGAGAAAATAATTAGAGAACTGGTGGCCATGATTTTCTTGGTACAATATAATAGATATGGAATCAAAGAAAGATCAATCTTATTTGACCTTTTCTACTTCTTTTTCTTTTGTTTGGTGGAGCAGGACCATTATTGTTTTTAGTCATGCATGTATAAATCTATACATATTATACATATATATATTATATATTTTGATAAGCTGTTTTATTTCAACTTCAATAAAAAGTCATGTCAGTTGGATGTAGTATAGCACAAACTACTGCACCACTACGTACACTTTTATTAATTATCTCATAAAATCAAATGTGCAGTTATTTATTTTATTCTTTCGGGGCGACACATTTTTTTTTAAAATTAGGAACGGTTTTTTTTTCTTTAAAAAAAAATTAAAGGGAGCCGCTATTTGCACCCAAAATTCTTATAAATACACCCCACCTCCTATTTCACAAAATTAAAATTACTTAAAATGACTATTATGCCCTTATTATTAAAAATTCTAAATACATGCACGATCGTGCCACACTTTAAAATAGAGCACGATCGTGCCATGTATTAAAATAGGGCACGATCGTGCCACATTTCAAAAAAACTTGTGGGGTGTATTTTTTCCAATAATAAGGGTATAATAGTCATTTTAAATCATTTTAATTTTGTAAAAATAAGGAGAGGGGTGTATTTATAAGAATGTGGGGTACAAATAGCGGCACATCTAGTATAGAATTAGGTCAAACAATAAGGTCAAACAATAGTATAAATTAATAAAATCTATAGGACGGCATCCTATCAAGATAGTTTCTTTGCCGAGGAAGGGGACGAAGCACCATCAAACTTGAAACAACAAGGTAAACACTAGGGGCAGGATAGGCCCGACTACCCAGTAGGAACCCCTATGGCCCGACTTACATTGGGTTTGACCCATTTAAAAATTGGGTCAGGCTAAGACCTTTTACAAAGCCTAAAATAATCGAGCCATCAGGTGCGGGCTTTTGGAAAAGCCTTTTAAGCTAAACAAGTCGGTCTATTTATTAGCCTACATCTATATATATAATCGAGCCATCTAGTGTTGTTTCTAGAGCACCTAGACCGCCTAGGCGGCCGCCCGACTAACGGCTAGCGATTTCTGCAACCATATAGTCTTATACATAATATAATATAACATACTTACAAATAAATAATAGGGAAAAGGACATGAATACCCCATTTTCCATACTCAATCCCTGCACAATACCCATTTTCCACTGGTTTTGGACAAAAATACCATTTGCCGCTGAATTTTGATAAAAATACCCATTTTTCGATGTTTTTTGACAAAAATACCCATCTTCCGTTGATTTTTGACAAAAATACCCATTTTCCGCTGATTTTTTTGCGTTGGTTTCTTTGTTGTTTCAAACATGTTTCTTGTTTCTTTGTTGTTTCATACCTGTTTCATTTAGGTTTCTTATATGTTTCACTTAGCCAACTTTTCATTGAATTCCACAGTTGCATGGAGAAAATCTCAGTTGTGGTATGCCACAATGGACAATGGGAAGAAAATAGAGAGTATACTAACTTTGAAATAACAAGAATACTGATTCTAATGGACGGCACATTTAACACCCTAAACGAAATCTTGGAACAACAAATTCAATTCAGAAAATTTGAGCTTACTTGTCAATCATCGGCTACCAGAAATGGACACGACTCCACTGTCAGACCAAAAAATACTTTGTATTGACTTCCAACATCGTAGAATTATTGAATGCATCAACTGTAGCGGGGAAAAACCTACTAGTAACAACTTTGCTAGAGTACGTGAGATCTTTAGTTCAAGATTAGGCATGCATACATCGAAATGAAGCAAAGATCAACATTTATAAGGATGACAAAAAAAAAGCTGAAGAGTATTGGGGAAAAACTACACTATTTCTCTAAATTTAAAAGCAATTTACTACAAACTTTTATCACATGATCCCCTGTTTCACAATTGTTTCTTACATGTTTCATTTATGTTTCTTACATGTTTCAACTGATTACACCATCATTAAGATTTACATAACAATAATTCTCTAAAATCATTAGGAAATGGAGGTACAAACTCAATGTCGTTGTCATCGTCATCACCATTTTGCAGCTTCAACTTATCATGATTGTGAAGCAGATGACTGAGTCTTGCTTGTTCAATCTCTATCTCAAATGCTTCGACGTCCATAGCCTTCCCACCAATAAAGTGCTCGGCATAACAAGCAACGAAAAATCCCACATTCACTACAAAAGAAATATAAAAAGATACACAGTCAGATACATAACACATCAAATCAAAAACAATAAAAAAGAACAAACAAATAGTAAATAAATAGCAAAAATGGGGTTTCCTGAAAGCCCCAAGTTGGTTTTCAGTTAATTAGTTCTTCAAATTGTTTATAACATCAAAATAGAACCTAATATATATTCTAGCAGTATACCTGTCTTTAGGATCAATAACATATTTGAAAACTCATAAACAACAAAGAAACATAACATAAACAACATCAAAACAAATGAAAAACTTTAAATCACAAAATAATAAAAGAACACAGAAAAATCATGCATCAACAACACAAAATCAACAAATCATTCAAATTTGCATTCAACACAAAAAAAAAAAAAAAAGCTAGGAATCTAATTAACTTGATTCTAGGATTGAATTAGAAAAGCTCCTAGTTTCCTTGACGAGGGGTCCCTAGGCTTACTTTCAGCACCCAAAGCCAAAGACTTAATAATGGGCAAAAATATCCCACCAACTCTCGCCGTAATACTAGTATATAAGATTACATAGACAAAATCCGATTAATTAAAAATTAAAATGAACCCCCAAAAAGCAGTAGTAGTAACTATGAGAATAAAAGTATCGGTCCATTTTCACACCTCAAAGAAGAACCTGAGTGATGAAGAAGTTTAGATCATGCAGAAGGCTTAATTAGGAAATTAGGGTTAGGGTTTCAGAGATTAGGGTAATAATAATCATTCAATTCGTAATTTATTTTTAGTGCCAAGCGAGACAGAAAAAAGGGGTTGATTCTGCCATCCCAAGAAGAAAGAGCCATTAAGAATATGAAGCTGATAACCCTCAGATGGATAATGGAGTCTCAAGAGAAGCTTAGCTTGCGAAAGTGCGAAAGGGCTCAATTGAACATTACTGAAACCCGAGCTTCTCAACATTATCTCCCTCCGCCGCCACTATATCCTTGATCTCTCTCCCAAACCATATCTGCTCCATCGCCAGCCTCTCCCAGCTGCTGGGCGGCAGGGTGGCCTCCAGGTAATCGAACACCGCCGCGTAATGGTCCAGCGCCTCCACGAAACGCTGCTGGAATATCGGGTGGTTGTGATTCGCCTCCCTTTCCGCCACCGTGACAACCCTGGGGCCCAAGGCTTTGAGGCGGAGGAGAAATAGGTGTAGGCGGTCTCGATATTTAAGGAATCGGTGGAGATAGCTTATGACCGGGTATATTTGTCATGTTTATGACCGGGTGGGGCATATTTGGGACGGGGGTAGTATTTTTGTCCTTTTTTCAAAAATCATGGTATTTTGTGTAATTTCCTCTAAATAATATATATTTACAATCAATTTTTATTAATTTTTATAGGATTAAACGGGCTTTAAATAGGTTTGAATATGACCTTTTTACTTGAAGTTGTTAGGCCGAGCATACGAAAAAACCTATCTCAGATAATACGCTAGATTTAATTTGGGCCTAAACCTAACAAATTAGACTCAGGCCGTCCAATAAAATTTTAGCTTGGTCCAACCTATTTTCACCCCTAGTGTCCGCTGCCAAATTTGCAAGGTGGCATGCGACGGCATTTCCTTCAGGAAGAATATGGGACAAGCGAACTTGTACCGGTCTCATCAATGAATTAATATTAATCACAATATCTTGAGCGACAGCGACCAATGATAATTAGGTGGAGTTGAACCAATAATACTGAAACTAACGAGTCTGTTTCAATCCAAATTCTCTCCAAATACAAAGAACTGCAAAGCTACAACCCAATTAGAGCTTCTCCAGCCAATGCTGCGCCAAATGTTGCTGTATTTTGGCATTTTCGAGCAACGCTACTTTTTTTATTTTTTTTGCTTTTTGATTTTTTTTATTTAATTTGTTGTAGCTTTATTTTAAAATTAAATATTATTATTAATATTATATTTCAGTTAATCTACTACAATATAATACTAAAATTAATGTTATATTAATTTCATTAAATTTAACTTTTTTTTTGAATTTATTTACTTTTAAAGATAATACTAAAATTAATATTATATTATATTCTATTTTTTTTCAATTTGATTAATTTTGAAGATAAAAAAATTATAAATATTATATTAAATAAAATTATTTATATAATACTTTTGTCAATTATAAAATAATAAAATAAAAATAAAGGAAATAATCTTATAGCATATTCTTTTTTAGTGCTGAAAATAGTGCAGACTGCTGGAAATGAAATTCAAATTTTGCACAAAAATAGTACAAACCCTGCACCAAAGTAGTGAAGAGTGCTGAAGATGGTCTTACTATGTACACGACTTGAGTTCAAGGCTTTTACATCTCTAAAATAAAGGATCCTATATCAAAATATGATTTGTGCATAGTTTACACTCAATTACTTCAAAGAAGCTATACTGGAAGAACGTGTTTTTTATTGGAGTAAAGGGAACTCAATCAAAGTCTGCCCTGACCTTTTTAGGGAGCATGGCTAAAAGGGGGAAAAAAGGACCCTTTAAAAAGAACAAAAAATACTGATAAATATGTTATATACGTACGTACACTTTGAATATAATTTAATAAGAATATGGAAATAAACATAGTTTATTTCATGTTTTTAATTTAAAAATAAATAGATTTTGCGCATGAGTAGAAAAATGGAATTTGAAGGAAAAAAACTATTGGACAAATAAATTGAATTTAGAGAATAATTATTTTGGTCAAGAGTCTTTTAGTATTTCAAGAGTTTTTTAGTGTTTCAAAGTTTGAATTATATTTCATAAGTTTGAAAAAGTAGTTTGAAGAGTCTATGTTGTTCAAAGAGTATCATGATTTTTGTAGTATCAATTGAATAGTTGGTGATTCTTATGCCCAATTCATATGCATAAATAAGACACCATGTTGGGGAAATTTGTAAGACAATCAAGTTGAATGAAATTTTCAGATTATAAAAAAATTCTTTTGTCTTCAAAAACGTTTCTTTTATTTTGATTTTAGAAGCTTATAAATTAAATTTTTTAATACTTAGATAGCGAAATGGCATTTGGTATTTTTATTTATTTTTGGGGCTCTTATAAAGACAACTTAATAAAATAGGTGTACATATGCACAATTAGGCCCCTCAAAATCAAGAGCCTTAGGCCGTCACCCTCGGTTCATGACTACCTTTCAGGGCTGGCCCTGAACTCAATTCTAACCATATTTTTCCTGGCCTTGTGATATGTGGGTCAAATCCTCAAAGATCATTTGGGTTGAATGCATGTCATTTTAGTACTTTGACAATACATATAAATGTTGTCCATTTCCAGCCCAGATCTTTTCTTGGGACCTCAGAATATATCTGTGCCTTGTGTATTTTTGGATAAACATATAGCATCTCAAGGATTTATTGCAATATTGTGGTTGCACAACTTGCCATATTGCAAGATTTTCTATCTTCCTTATATACAATGTACTCCACACATAAAATGGATTTCTTTACATGGCATGTGATGCAGCTCATGAGGTACATATATAGCCATATTTTTTAGTGATTGGATCTATAGCTAACTCTCTACAAATGTATACTGGCATTCCATTAGTAGTACGAATTAATTTCATAAAGCTTCTAGATGCTGTCTAAAGAAACAGTAGAAGTAAAAGGAATAGAGAGAACATATTTTTATGCTGCCACTATTTAAATATACTATACATATATATTAGTAGTAATTAATGTACTCATAATTCTTTATTGGGACAACTTGGGCTTGGTAATTATAGTTAAAATTTGACTTTTTAGATTTCGTTGTTGCCTCATATACCTACAAAGCTGATCTTACAATGAAGAAGAAAATCTTTGGTGATGCTTCCTCTTCCTTTTCAGTATTCAATTCCTGTGATCAGTCTTAACCAATAACATGAATAAACTAGTTGTAGTATTTACTGTAGAGACCTGCACACATTACGCGCCGGACTATGTGATTTTGTGTGAATCTTTACACATTTATACCAAATTTATGGTTATTATGCGTTTGATGTACTCCTCCTAGTGTCGCATGGATGGAACAGACCCCAATAATAATGCTCTGATACCTTATTAATTAATTACTTTATCAAATCTAATTAAGTTGGTTATTATTAGAAATTAGCGAAAATAAGATTTTTAGTCCTGTAAGTTGGACCTTTTTGCAAATTAGTCCTTTTAGTTGTCACATTCATGTTTTAGTCATTTAACTTTCAAATTTCTAGATATTCAGTCTTTTAACTCAGAAATTTTACTTTTTGTCCTATAACTTGACAAACTTTAGAAATTTAGTTCTATAAATTAACAATAGTTGAATTTAACTCATTTATTAAAAGGTTAGTACCCACACTTCACATTTTTTTATAGGACCAAAAGTAAAATAATTAAATTTAAAATTTTGAAAATTAAATTAAATTATAAAATCAATTAAAAGTTAATTAATTTGATTGATAAACAATTTAAATAAATAGAAATTTCTAAAACAATTAACGAATTTTAGGAAAATTAAAATAATTACATCAAATTAGTAAATTAGGAATAATATATTTGTCATATTTATATAATTAACCTTTGGTGATGAGAATTATCTCCAAGAAATGGAGTTGGACTAATGCACAAAATGCATTTATTTCAGAAGCAATGCTTGAAATATTTTTTAAAAATTAATTAAATTAAAATTTTATTAATTATTTTTATTTAAAAGTTAACTGTTAAATAAAATTAATTCATAAATTAATGCTTGAAATCTCCTCATCAAAGGTTAATTACAGAAATATAAACAAATTAAAAGGTTTTAATAAATCTAGTCTCTAAAACTATTTTTAAGCACCAAGATAAATATATTTGGAAAATTAAGATGAAAATGTCTCTTTTAAACTTAAAGGACCAAAACGCAAAATGTCTTAACATATATGACTAAAAGTAAACTAAAGATGTAACTTATAGGACTAGAAAGCTAAATATACAAACATATTGGACTAAATATCCAATTCCATACAGATTTCTAGGACTGAATCCCAAACCTACCAAAATAAAAACCGAATCTCAAAATAGGCCAACTTACAGGATGATATTTCTCATTTTCCCAATTAGAAATTATGTGACGAGGCGTGCCTAATTATGAGTTATGGCCATCATTACTTGATCCCAAATAAGTTAAAAAAAGAAGTAAACATGCATAACTACAAAATGTACAGTTTGGCAATTGCTACAGTTTCGATAGTTCGATTTATATTTACCAATTTTATCAGGTGAACCAAATCTCTAACTTCATGTCTCACGTCCGCACACTACAATTACGAGATCTGTGGGTAGCTTATGTATTATATCATATATAATTAGTTTTCAATCAAATAATAAAAATAAAATGTGAACACAGTACAACTGAGTTTCATATAAGTCATGTATATTTCAATCTTTATCAGAGAGTAGTACTATATCACTTTTGGAGCAAAAGGAAAAACATTTAGAAGCCCTTGTCCTTTCCTACCTATGATAATAATTCATGCACCATATGTCAAAGATTTCATTCTTGATTGCCAAAGATTCACACTTTCCCTACAAGCAATTGTTTTTGCTCTATATATACCATTCTAATCACTATCTCCCTTCACCACCAATTAATCCTTTCCCCTAATAAACCCTTTCTAAAATGGCAAACCCCTGTCCCATTTCTTCACAATTTGTTTGTTTTATCATTATAACCTATTTTATGTTCATTTTTGGGGAGCTAATTAGACCATTGCCTAGGCCACTCCCTAACGACATCCTATCGATCCATATTGCGACTAGGCTTCGTACCGATCCTAATTCGATTAAAATAGCTTCTAGTGACTATGGAAATCTTGTTCAAGAAAATCCCATTGCTGTTCTTTACCCTTCATCCATTGATGATATTGTTACTCTCATAAAATTCGCGAATAATTGTTCCACCCCATTTAGTATTTCGGCTAGAGGCCATGGCCACTCCGTTAGGGGGCAGGCCATGGCACGTGACGGTGTGGTGGTGGACATGTCTGCTATTAGTGAAAATGGGATTGGAATTAGGGTTTCTAGTAATTGGAACCCTTCATTAGGGTACTATTATGCTGATGTTGGCGGAGAACAGTTGTGGATCGACGTTTTACGCGCCGCCCTTGAACATGGCCTTGCGCCTGTCTCTTGGACTGATTATTTGTACTTGACTGTGGGTGGAACACTCTCTAATGGTGGAATTAGTGGGCAGTCATTTTTGCATGGTCCTCAGATTAGCAATGTTCTTGAATTGGATGTTATTACTGGTACATTTTGGAATTTTATTTAGGATTAGAATTAATTAAGCATGTTTTGTGGACCTACATATATTTCAAAATAGAATTAATTTCCTTTTTGGATTATCAAGAATGTAGGAACTAAGTAGTTATATTTGTTTAATTTCTAGGTAAGATTTTTCAGACCAAATTTGTCAAGGGTAAACTCCACGTGTTAGGTACAAAAAAAAAAAAAAAAAAAAACAATAGGTCTTTAGACTCATAATTAGTATGTCAGAGTTTCAAATACAATAACAATTATAAATGGTCACTTCTAATTTATTCCATGTGTTTGATGCAGGCAAAGGTGACTTCATCACTTGCTCAAAACACATGAATTCTGAGCTATTTTTCGCAGTTCTTGGGGGCCTAGGCCAATTTGGCATCATCACTAGAGCAAGAATCATCCTACAAAAAGCTCCAACAAGAGTAATGTTCTTGTGTTTTTGAGAAATACGTATATATATTATATATCAATATATATTCTACATGTCTAATGTTTTTCATAATGTCTCATTTTAATTCAGGCAAGATGGGTGAGATTGATTTACAGTGATTTCTCCATATTCACAAGAGACCAAGAGCATCTCATCTCAACTAAAATCCCAAACTATGTTGAGGGTTCCTTGATCACACATATGAGCCCTCCAAATAACTGGAGATCTTCTTTTTACTCACCTTCCCATTACTCCAAAATTACTTCCTTGTTGAAAAGCAACAATGGCCTTCTCTACTCCATCGAAGTCGTCAAATACTACGACGATCAGAGTGCCGACACCATCGATGAGGTATCGTTTCCGAGCTTTTATACGGTATTTCGACGCTATGCATGCATGAATACGGCTTGAGAGAACCTATTCCACATTCTATTCCATTGTGTGGATAAATGACAAGATCAATTTAAATAATGAACACGACATATTTATCTTAGAGAAACGTGTCATTCATCTAACAAAATGAAATATTAAAAAGTGGGTTAAATTGCATATTTGGTTCACTAATTGTATTTTCATCCACTAATATATGGGTGTGGCAAAGTAGGACATTAACTTAATTTGTTCCACATTGCCTCCAATTTTTGTCGATAATTACGAAATAAATCAGAATTGCTCGGGATTTTGGGGATTTCAATAGCTATTGTGCAGTTTTTAATGACATTGACATATTGAATTATTTTTTATTTCTATATCTAGGAACTTGAGTTGTTGCTGAAAGATTTGAGCTTCATTCCGGGCTTCATTTTCAAGAAAGATGTTGCCTTGATTGATTTTCTTGGTAGAGTTGGAAGCAGAGACAATCAGAACTCAGAAGGGCAATTGGAAACTCATCCATGGCTAAACTTATTCGTACCAAAATCTCGTATACTGGATTTCAATGCGGGTGTTTTCCTAGACATAATTGCCAGGCATAACCAGACCTCAGGGCCCATTCTTTTCTACCCATTTAACAGAAAAAAGTACTCTTTTTTGCATCCAGCTTTTCATTTCTCTTTTTCTTTTGGTAGATTTTTCTGTACTTTATTTATTTATTTTTTAAGAAAAATTGCAAAATGTGTCGTGTAATTCTAGGGCGGTAACAAAAAGGTCATCTAAATATTCCGTTTTGCTAAAGAGTCCTTTAACTATATAAAAAACTCTCAATTTTGGTCCTGCAAAATGCACATTTTGCAAAATAATCTTGAACTATAAGAAAATCTCAATTTTGGTTCTAATTTCACCGAATTTCGATCATGTGATCAACACACATAGTTCTCAATTTATGGTAAAACTAGGACAAACCGTGCATTTTGCAGGGCCAAAATAGAGATATTTATATAATTAGAGGACTTTTTAGCAAAACATGATTGTTATAGACTTTTTTTGCTATCGTTCTATAGTTATAGGATAATTTTGCAATTTTATCTATTTTTTAATTGTTACTCTTTTCACTTTAGCTGAACTGAAGGCATTAACTTTGCAGATGGGATGATCGAATGTCTGCTGTGATACCAGATGAGGACATTTTCTACACTCTGGGACTACTGCATTCAAGTAGGCCCGACCAATCAGGGAATTTTGATAAACTAAATAATGAAATAATCGAATTTTGTGAAAAGGCTGGCATCAATATCAAACAGTATCTTCCTCACTACAAATCCAAGAAAGATTGGATGAAGCATTATGGTCCCAAGTGGAACACTTTTCAAGAAACAAAAACTAAGTACGATCCAAGAATGATATTATCTCCCGGCCAAAGAATTTTTAATTGTGTAGACAACTCCGATATGTGAGTTGCATAATTAGGAGTAGATTTAATATGTCGAATAATTTGGTTCATCGTGAACTAGATTATGTAGTATATATTCTAAGTACTTGTAATTCATATATTGGCATGGGATGAATGGAATATTGGGCTTTCGTTAAGGACTTCGTCTAATATTTTTTAATAAGTTGGGAGTATTGGTTGGAGGAAAATGATAAATTTCAAAGAAACTAAAAAATATCGGGTTCGAACCTCGGTCAATATCCTTACAAAGGGTGAACGATACAACTTGAGCTAAAACTCGTGGTTTAAAGACTTTCTCTAATGTTTTCACTTCCTCTGATTTTTTTTTTCTAAATCTCAAAGTTCGAATATCATAATTACAATCACGAGTCTGTGTGAGATCTATAGACGGGTTTATTCCATGTCACCTAAGTGGGTGGCCACCCACATGGGGTCATGACCCTTAGATCATCACACCACATGGATGTGTGTTTGATCCAAGGGCCATACACCCCAAGTGAATAGCTACTCACTTGGGTAGCATAGAATTTACCCCACAGACGCGCGATACATTGATGGTACGTTGGTCACCAAAGCTGAGTGGTTACGCCTTTTTAAATCTTCACGAAAATCAAGATGTTGTAGCTAATACCGTCACCTTTTACCCTTGTGCTAGTAGTGACTATAGTTGTATACGTAACATCACGTGATGAGATGTTACCCAAGTGGGTAATGTCCAACCCCCTTGTAATTTGGTCAAATGTCTCATTATGATATATGCATATATGTTTTTTCAAAAAAAGAAAATCAAAATGGGACACATATTATAATCTTAGGGGAGTTGGGCACTACCAACGTGGGTAGCATCTACATACCCCGTAAAATCTAATATATTCCCTATAAGGAAAAATGGTTAGTAAGTTGTCAAAGTTTGGTCTTGGTGTAGTACTTCGATTTCACGGATATTTAGTCCAACTTTCACAGGAATTTTGCCGAGAATTTCAAGTGTGGATGGAAATAATGTTGAGTTGGAAAAACATTGGGAAATTTTTAATTTTCGAGGGAAAATTGCCATATGGCGCTGGTTATGTATTTAAATTTGACGGAAAAAAAAGGAACCACATGATAATTTCCCCTCCAAAATTGAAAAATCCCATTTTTTATTTGTCAAAATCATCATCATTTTCATCCACACTTGAAATTTCGAGCAAAACTGAAATTCTCTGACAAAAAATGGAATAATAAGGGTGTGATTGGTTGTGAGAAATATTTCAAAATTTTTATTTTTGAGAGTAAAAATTTTAGAGAGTGTGATTGTTTGTGAAATAAGTGAGTTTTTTCTTTAAAAAAAATCTCATTTTTTTAAAAAATTAACTCATTTTGTTCTTTCATTTTCACACTTGCTGGCCAATACTTAACTATACTATTTATTTCTCTCTCCTCCTCCTATTCATATAAATAATTTCGGTAATTTCTTTAATTTATCACAATTTTGTTATTTTTCTCTCTTAATCTTAATAACAAAAGGCATAAAATGAGATCCATATTGCTTATTTTTGGTTCAATTTTTCATTTTTTATTCAATTTTCTTACATTATGTTTTACATTATTATTTACACAAAAAATTACACAAACAAGCAATATCTCTAAAACATTCTCTATCATATCAACACAATTATTATTTTTTCTCTATCCATTCTACTTTTACTTTCAAAAAATATTTCACCACTATTCACTCAGAAAATGAAAGTGGATGGAACAAAAGCACAACCAAATAAATCTATCATGTGTATAATAATACCATCAATTTATACACGTGGTATGCACAAATATATATATATATATATATTATATATATTGAAAGTTGAATAACAAATATGAGAGATATATCCACTATGTTGCTTCATAAATACATATTTTAGAGAGTTGTGCTACTATTGTCATGCACAATGATTCACAAATCGGTGCACTTTAGAATATTATCAAGATTGATGAGTAATGATGCTATGATAAATTGTTCACACGGAGGAAAGAGAGACAAGCCGTTAGGGCTACAATCGAACCGAACCGAGCTGAACTTTTGAGTGTTTGAGTTTGGCTCGTTTATTATCGAGTCGAACTCGAGCCTGAATTTATCGAACATGTTGATGGCTCACAAACTTTTTCGAGCCTTATCGAGCCTAAATGAGCTTAGTAAATATTAATTAAAAATTAAAATATTCTTCAATTTATTATAGAAAATAAATTATTTATATTATCTTAAGTAAAAATATAAAAAATTAAAATTAAAATCAAATTATTAGTTTAATTTATACGAGCTTACTATCGAGCCTATTCACGAGCTTACTAACGAACTTGTTCACGAGCTAACAAACCGAATATCTCTAAGTTTGAGTTTGGTTCGTTTAATTTAACGAGTCTCATTAAACGAACTCGAACGAGCTTTTATCGAATCGAGCTCCGAATAGCTCACGAGCGGTTTGGTTCATTTGCAGCCCTACAAGCCGTTATTTGTTGTTCCTTATTTTTCATGCAAGAGAAGCTGTTCATGATGATATTTAACACAGTGAAAAACGGGTTTCTTTTTACAAAAGTTTCCTAATGATTTTGTCGCATTGGTGCACGAGGATTATAATTAATTTTCATTAGCAAGGCGGCTAAAAGATATGTAGACACTAGGGGAAAATGAATATGTTCCCAGAGAGCATGCAGAGAGCCAAATCTTGACTCATGAGAAAGGGAAAAATCGAAAAAAATAGTAAAATGAAAAGAAAAAAAATTAGGGAAAAATATTACATTTTGATACAATGTTTGAATCTAAAATGATAATTTATAGTGATTACGGTTGATTTTGTTGGAAATTTTGGTTTTTATGAAGTGGGTGTCGACTAGATTTTGACAAAATGTTCGGTGGCTAAATAGTTAATTATGGAGGAATTAAATTATATATTATTAATCAACGTTCCGAGTAGATGTTTGTAGTATTTTTTTATTTCTCAAAACCAAATTTCGGTGAGTGAGAAATTAATAGACGAAGTTAGCCATACAAATCATTGTTTATCCTAGTTTATAAACTAGAAGGTGTTATTTATTGGATATATTATAACATAAGTAGATGATCACAAATGGGCCATACGCGGGTCCTGGTCCACCATAGTTTTGCCACTCGAAAATGAGCTCGGCCTAGATTCAAGTAACTGTTGGACAGTTGGAGCCCAATGAATTTGAACATTGTAGGTGTCCAGATTCATGTGACTGTTGGAGTTAGTAACTCCTACAGTAGTGGTCACCTGAAGAGAGCCCACTACTTGTCTGTTATGCAGTAGTGGGGTATAACACTTGGGATGTTCCAATTGCTTTAATACCAACTACTTATTGTTATCTCCTATATGTGCTGGTTGGCTATAAAATCATTGTTGTGCATTACAGAATTTTTACACAAAAAATTCATAGCATTACTCATACTCATAAAGCAATTTTTATGTATTCTGCACTTAAAGTCCATCAACCAGTCTTCAACACATTACTGTTCGAAGGAGCTTTTGTGTTAGTGGTGCTACAACACAAAAGACGTAAGTCGTTTCACATGTGGAAGTAATACGTCAAACCGTGAGCACTAGTCGGGACGTAATTACTTTACGGAAAGATATTCTACTCGACTCGACTTTCTGATTATTATGTTTCAGAAGTTGTAATAGCTAGTTCTTCTTTTTATAATTTTTTCGTTTTCTGTTGTAACTTTGACATCCTAAAGGCATTTCTGATTTATGTATACTTGTCAACAACAATAGCAAAGCAATTAACAAACTTCATGATGGCAAGTTCAAGCTGAGAAACCTAAAAAATTAATGGGTTTCAACTTCAAGAAATGGCAGCAAAAAATGTTGTTTTACCTGACAACCCTGAGTTTGGCGAAATATCTTATTGAGCACGCTCCTGTTGTGGCTGAAAATAAAATGAATGCTGGAAAACATGTTGCGTTTGATGCATAGGGCCAGGGTAATTTCTTGTGCTGGAACTATGTCCTAAACGGACTTAGTGATGCACTGTACAGTGTATACTGTGCAGTGAAATCCTCCAAAGAATAGTGAGAATCTTTGGAGAAGAAGTACAAAACCGAGGATGCCGGCACAATGAAATTTGTTGTCGGTAAGTTCTTGGATTTTATGATGGTTGATTCTAAAATCGTGATGGAACAAGTTTAGAAGTTCCAGTTGATCCTACATGAAATCTCTGTCGAGGGAATGGCTTTGCCGGAAGCATTCCAAGTGGCAGCATTGATTGAGAAATTGCCCCCAAGTTGGAGGGATCTCAAGAATTATCTCAAACATAAGCAAAAGGAAATGGGACTAGAGGATTTGATTGTCAAATTTAGAATTGAGGAAGACAATAGGAGGATTGACTCTAAGTCCAGGCTTGTCCCTATGGGGTCGAAAGCCAACTTGATGGAGCACGATTCATCAAGTAATTCGAAGAAAAGGCCTAACGATAAAGGCAAGAAATCGGCAGCTGAAAAAATACAGGGAACTTGTTATAACTGTGGCAAACCAAACCATATGGCAAAGGACTACCGTCAACCAAAGAAAAAGAAAACCAAATCGCAGTCCAATACCAATGTGGTTGAACAAAGGGAGCTGATAGATGCTGACATTTCGGCGGTGGTGTTTGAAGCCAATTTGGTGGATAACCGAAAAGAATGGTTTGTGGATACCAGTGCCACTTGCCATGTCTGTTCTGATCAGGATGCATTCTCTTCATACATCCCATCGACCAGAAGAAAGCTCCATATGGGGAATCACGCCTCTTCTGAAGTTGCTGACATTGGAACGGTGGTGCTAAAGCTTACTTTGGAAAAGGTATCAATACTTGAACCAAAACAAGTTAAAATTGGACCAACGATAGTTGATTGTGTCTCTGTGGAATATGCATACCAAAGTAGAGCATATCAGTTTATTATACATAAGTCAGAAAATTCGGAAATGACTAAAGATACCATAATCGACACAAGGGAATGGTATATTCTTTGAGGATGTCTATCCTTGTAGAGAAAAATTAGAAATGAGTACTAATAAAAGAACTCACGAAACTGCAAGTGGTTCAACACCAAGTAGTGAAGAACCAAGACGCAGTAAGAGGTCTAAGACGGCTAAGTCTTTTGGGCTTGATTACATAACATTTATGTTAGATGGTGAGCCAAACTCGATTAAAGAGGCTCTAAGTAGTCCAGATGCTCCGCTCTATCAAGAAACTAAAATAGTGGAATCAGACCATTCTACAGAACCATACTTGGTAGTTGGTTGATCTCCCTGCTGGTCAAAAACCTTTAGGATGTAAATAGATCCTAAAGAATAAGTATAAAACAGATGGAACTATTGATAAATATAAAGTTCAGCTTACGGCCAAAGTCTTTAAGCAAAAAGAAGGGTATGATTTCTTTGATACATATTCTCCAGTAACGAGGATTGCATCTATTTGGGTGCTTCTCGTGATTGTTGCTTTGCACAACCTAGAGATTCATCAGATGAATGTCAAGATGGCGTTTTTAAATGGAGAGATAGATACTTAAATCTACATGGAAGAACCTGAAGGGTTTGTTGCACCCGGTCAAGAAAAGAAGGTGTGCAAGTTAATAAAATTATTGTACGGACCGAAACAAGCTCCGGAACAATGGCATCTTAAATTTGACAATACAATGTTCTCAAATGGATTTAAAATCAACGAGTGTGATAAATGTGTATATATCAAAGGGATATCAGAAGTATTTGTCATAGTTTGTCTATACGTAGACGATTTGTTAATCATGGGCAGTAGTCATGATTCTATCATGGACACTAAAAGAATGTTAAAGAGAAACTTTGACATGAAGGATATGTGAACTGATGATGTGATCCTAGGTATAAAAATTAGCAGGACTCCTGATGGAATTATCTTATCACAATCCCATTATATGGAGAAAGTGCTCAAGAAATTCAATGCTTTTGACAGTTCACCGTAAAAAATGCCCATTGATTTAATTGTAAATTTGGTTGCTAATAAAGCAGAACCAGTGGCTCATATGGAATACTCATGTATAATAGGTAGTCTGATGTACATCACAAACTGTACAAGTCTAAATTTAGCCTATCATGTAAATATGTTGAGTAGGTTCACGAGCAATCCAAGCAATGAGCATTGGAAAACGTTAACCAGAGTGTTAAAATACTTTAAGTATACCTTGGATTATGGGATATACTACTCGAGATATCTAGATGTACTTGAAGAGTATAGTGATGCTAGTTGGATTTCGGATTCAAAAGATTCTTATTCAACTAGTGGATACATATTCACCATTGGAGGTGGTGCGGTATCGTCGAAGTCCACGAAGCAAACATGTATAGCTCGATCCATCATGGAATCTGAGTTTATAGCTTTAGATAAAGTTGGTGAAGAAGCAAAATGGCTTCGAAACATTTTGGAAGAAATTCCATGTTGGAGAAAGCATGTGCCTTCTATGATGATTCATTGTGATAGTCAAACGGTTGTAGGAAGGGCACAGAGCAATATGTATAACGGTAAGTCTCGACATATTCGTGTAAGACACAATACCGTTAGACAGTTGATCTCAAACGGTGTGATGTCAATTGACTACGTAAAGTCAAAAGACAATTTGACAGATCCTTTGACAAAAGGACTGAATAAAGATCAATTGAGTAAATTGTTAGGGGGAATGGGCTTAAAGTCCACAAAGTAAAATAACCATCATAGTGGTAACCAAACCATGATAACTAGAGATCCCAATAACTTGGTTTAATGGGAAACCTAAACTATGAAGGTTATGTTGTAACACTTGGAAACAATGTTTCAACCCATCCCTAGAAAGCAATAACAAGTGTTGAAACACCGGCAAAATTGTGGTGAGGCTTAGTCTTTTGACTTTTAATGATTTCTACACCTCATTGAGGTTGAGTATGGCAGTATACTCGTATAGAAGATCACCTATGAAAGTGAGAAGTGCGGGTCGGCTCAAAGTAACACTTATGAATCCAAAAAAGTGTCCAGGGTTGAAATAGACACAAAACACGAGAACAAAAAGTGTTGAGACCTTATTGTGTTAATACTGTTGACTCGGTATACACCATGAAGGAATAGTTCAAGGCATTGTGTCCACTAAGCCGCCACTGTACCCGATGGTATTGACTACGGAAGGTTCAAAGCCATAAGCTACCTTTCCGAATGCAATATTATCTCTTGAGGACTGGTTTGCGTGTCTACAGTTATACATGCATTAATTTCCACCCATGTGGGGGATTGTTGGAAATTTTGGTTTTTATAAAGTGGGTGTCGACCCGACTTTGACAAAATTTTTGGTGGCTAAATATTTAATTCTAGAAGTATTAAATTATATATTATTAAACTACGTTCCAAGTATCTATCACTCAATCACAGACCATTCCATCATTGTCTAATTTTTTGTTGTCTGGTCACACTCGAAATTATTTATCTACTTATCGTATTTTTGCCCTTCCTCGGTAGTTCCGTAGCAGGTTTTTCCAGACGTTTTCTAGGCTTAGAAGGAACCGCTATAATAACCACCACGTACGTTTCATTCTCTTCGATCTTCTCTTTGATTGCTCTTTATGAAGTCGCACCGGCATCTTTCATTTCAACTTGTCGGACCGCTCTCGAACCCGTCCGAGAAGTTGAGGGGAAGGGGTGAAGCCGACTGCCCGAGGCAGAGCACTCAATGGGCTTTCAGGAAGGCAACTTTGAAAATCTCAAAATAGCAACTTTCTCTACGCCCGTGCTTGATTCTTCTATTTTGCCAGCTCAAGAAGAAAAGATTGATCAAACGCCACCCGGATTTAAACTGGGATAAAGGATTTGCAGTCCCCTGCCTTACCACTCGGCCATGCCGCAAAAAGATTACTCATAGCATACTTATTGAAATCTTTCCCTGTTCCTTTTCATTAAGCTTCCGTTAATAGCCTTGGTCCAGCATTAGATCCCGTGGGTCCGGGCACTCGACAATCAAAGAACCCAGAATCCCTTGTCGCTCAGTCGTAAGAACGCGCTTTCTTTCCCTGAGTTTTTTTTTTGCCATGATCTATTTTAAATCATATACATGTAATTTAGTAATTATGATCAATTGAAATATTCACAGTTTTTAAACAACTCATGCACGCAAAAATTAAATTAATTAGGCCAGGTTCGTATTTGATTTTGGGTTGATTTTGAATTTTACTTAAAATACATCAAAAATTAATTAAAAAACAAATAATTACATTTTAGACAAATTGGTAACATCATGTCATATTCGTATCAGTCGTGTTCATGTTTGAATTTCTCTCAATAATTTTGGGTCGGTGATCGTATCGTGTTAGGAATTACCAACCCATCTTTATTCATCAAACAAAGATAATTCACTACTACTGTAAAAATTACCAACTTCTAACCTATTGTGTAGAAAGTTAGCAAGGGGTTGTATGATGGTCATTATTTGACTAAGCTTTTTACTCAAAAATATAAAATTCTCGCCCAAAGGCCCAAGAGTGCAAAGGGGGCCTAATGCTCAGGCATATAATAAACACTTGCCCCTTTTTATTTTTGCTCATTTTAACCTCTTGATAATGATTACATGACCAAAATTCTATACAAGAAAAGGAGGGATGAGAAGGAGAAAGAGTTAGAAAAGGGAAAGAGCACATTCGGGTGCACAACTTTATTTTTGGGAAATCAGTTGATTAACTCTCAAATGCTGATGAAGAGATGGAAGAAATTGAGGCAACTGTGGAGTTGTGAGAAGCCATAAAGGAATCCAGAGAGACGACCGAGCAACAATAACTACTTGGGCAAGAGGAGTCTTCATCCCCTACCCAAATAATTAGTGATGTGATGAGAGACACATCTACACTCTAATCACCATCCCCTTCCATTCTCCAACTATTCAAAATCAGGATGAAACCATAGTTGAGACTGTGGAGAAGGAGAAAGAACCACAAAAAGATGAGAATGTGATTGAGGTCGATCTTGGTGATGGAGTTGATGTGTATGCTAGCATGGTGAATTTAGAGGATGATGATGAGGAAGATGGTGTTGGTGTGGGAGAAAGCACTCTTGCCTCAATTCCTCCAGTAGAAGAAAGGATGATCTCCACAGTGGAGTTCGAGAACACAACAGAGCCAACACAGAAGACTACTATTGAGACAACAGGGTCTGAAACAACTACATAAAATGAAATAGCTAATATTTACCACTGCCAGTTGATCCCACAAATGTCAATGTTGAACCAGTTGCTGAGACAGATGTGTTGGGAAAAGCTGAGCAATCTCATGCAATGATCCAGTAGTTGTGGCCACTGCAAATAAGAATGTACAAGGAGTTGTGAAGATGTTGTTGATGATATGCAGACTGATGATGCTCGAGTGGTTGAGACTAGTGCAATGGAGGTGCCTTAAGAAACTGTTTTGGATGCTCTAGCGATTGAGACTGTTGTAAGTGAAAATGTTGAAGATCCAGTAGTTGAGACTGCTGTGGAGGAAGAAGCTATGATTGAGAATGTTTAGAACCTGGGTACATAATAAATCAAGCCTACAGTTGGTCCAACGAATGTTGATGACATAGCTAATACAGAAAATAAAAATATTCCAAATCCAGTTAAGTTAGAGGATGAATGATTAGAGGCTGCTAACAGTAAGATGGTTGCTCATGACACAAATGCTAAGATGGACATTGATGACGCAGTTGAGTCAAATCTAGAAGAAAGAGATCAAACACTAGGGTTGAACTATGCACTGTTTCTTTTTGTGCTAGTTGACCCTCCCCCTGAACTTGTTAGATTTCCAGCAAGTGATATTGTTGAGACAACTAATCCACAAGGACAAAATGAAGTTGAATTTGATGCCAGTGAAGTTGTTAACACAGGAAGAGCCAGTTGAGTAGGCTAACATGGCTGATCGTTCCAATGAAGCTAACTCAACTGAAGCACAAAGATTTGCATGCCAGGGAGAAGATGCAAGGGATCCCATAGGAGTTGGAACGTGACCTTTCTCAACTCCTAACTACAAAACAGATGAGGGGGAATGTGACTTTCCTGATGAACTTCCCTATTAAGAACCGTCTACTACTATGTCTCCAACCATTGATTGTATGGTTGTTGAAGAACTGACTGAACCACAAAAACATGATTGGTTCTAGTCTATTTCCAAGAAAAATCCTTTGAGCACGAATTTGCTCCTAGAAACAACAGCCAATTGGCCGATGAATTAACGAAAGCCTTCAAGTATATGTTCGTGGAAATGAAAGCAGTGAAACATGGGATCACTGATCTATACTTGCGAATTGATAATCATGATGAAAACATTACACGAGATCAACGTGGGATTAAAAGATAAATGATTATATAGCTGAGATGCAGGCTCTTCGAAAGGAAGAGGAAGGCAATTTTCAGAGGTTGTACAATAAATTGCTCATCAGGAGTTCTAATGAGATTTCATTTCAAAATCGCCAAAACGAAAATATTGAAAGGACGAACACAAGCCATCAGAGTGATATGAAATTTTTCGAGGCAAAGATTGAGAAGAAATTAGAGTACATTGAGGCTTCAATGAATCAACAACTCTCAGCTTTACAAGAACAACTAACATCATTCAACTCAACTATTTTGTAGCTGAGTCCATGAAACAGATGAAATTGGAATTCATCCTGCAAACCATTCAACCTCTCTCTACTGCTGATGCCGAAAAGGGAGAAGACGGAGTAGGTCCCTCTACAACATATGGCACCGAACTTGCCAAGTTCTTTCTTTAGATTTTAATCCCTTGAATTTGTTTAGTCGGTCCTAAGTCTTTCATCACAAAGGACTTGAAAAGTTCTTTCTTCAACTTCTCAATCTTGGTGGCATCATGAACTACAATTAGCATGTCATCCATATACAACAATATTATTATAAAATCATTATCACTGAATTTCTTAAAGAATATACAGTAATCGGAGATAGTCTTGTTGTAGTCTTGATCGGTCTTGAAGGAGTCAAAATTCTAATACCATTGTCTTAGATCTTGTATTAAGTCCTACAAGCTCTTCTTCAAACTGCATACCAAGTTCTTCTTTCCTTGACTTTAAATCCTTCTCGTTTCTCCATGTAAATATTTTCGTTCAAATCTCCATGAAGAAATGCAGTCTTGACATCAAGTTATCCAATCTCCAGGTCCAATCTGTCAGCTATCTTGAGAATAACTCTGATTGAGGACATCTTCACCACTGGTGAGAAAAATTCTTCAAAATCAACACCCTTTTTCTTATTGAATCCGTTTACAACCAACCAAACTTTATACCTTTGTTGTAAGCTCTACTCTTTAGTCTTCAACCCGTAAACCCATTTATCTTTTCAGGGTATGCTTACCTTTTGGTAGCTTCAACAGGTCATAGGTGTGATTTTCTTGCAAAGAGTTTATCTATTCTTTTATGGCCTCCATCCACATATCCTTATGATCATTCTGCAAAACCAGACGGTTTTCAGCCGTCAGTGAGCATTAAATACTCATGTAGTTTATATATGTAGAACTGTCTTTGTTTGGTGGACCTTCTAAGCTCAATTTCTGGTGGTGGAACTGAAGGGACATCACCAGTTGCATCATGGTGTTTCTCTTGCACACCTGCCCCGTGATTTTGATTTCTAGGAGAAGAAAGTAGAACTATGTCATTAGGAACATACCAGTTTGATTCAAATTTCTCAATCTTTTTTCCATCTTCAATTGTCTGATCTTCAAGGAATACAACATCCATGCTCCTGGGTCTCATAACTTGTAGCTAAACTCTTCATAGCCATAACCCAAGAAGAGGTTTGGTTTCGTCATCAAGCTTGGATCATTCATCTTTTGAAATATGCACAAACGCCCTGCAACCAAACACTCTCAAGTGTTTTTAGGAAACATCTTTCCTAGCCCAAACTCTATTTGGAATGTCGCCACCCAAAAAGAGCTGATGGAGAACGGTTGATTAATAGCCCTTATTGCTTCACCCCAAAAGGATTTAGGCAGATTCGAATGTGACGACATACATTTGACTCATTTACAAATTGTCATGTTCATCCTTTCTACTATGCCATTATGTTGATGAGTTTTTTGAACACTCTTCTCAAGCTTTATTTTATGATCCTTGCAATGTTGCTCAAATGGACTAGGTATTCACCACCATTGCCAGCACGAATGCGCTTTAGCTTTTTTTTTTATCTTTCAATACTTGTTTGAAAAATCTTAAAGATACCCGAAACTTGCTCAAATGGACCCTGATATTATCTCTTGCTTGGTGTGTTTGCTTCACTCCAACAAGCCTATTTATAGGCTGCTGCCAAAAATGCAGCAAAACATTTCAACAATTTTGGCCAGTGTTTGGTGCCCAAAGTCCGTCCAAATTGGATAACTTTTACTTTTCTTCATTTCAAAATTTTCGTTTCCTACCCATATGAGTGTACTGATGAAAAATCAACACAGGAAACTAGAAAAGATCATAAAGTTTGTTAAATGCTATTGAATTCATCTCATCTTGCATGACATTATACTATAAGTTTGATTCCTTAGAAATCATGGCATGTGAAAACATTTTAGAATTATTTTCAGCTCTAATATTGTAGTCACACTCAATCTAGTAGATCTTTTTAACGCTCGATCAATATTCTCCTGAATATCAGGATTCTGTTGTTCAACAGGTTCAACTATCTGTTGAATCCAATGATATTTATAAGATTTGGTTCAACATCTTGAGAAATATCCAAAACCAATTGCTTAACATTCGCATCATTTTGGGGATCATTGCTAACAACAACGATCACTCCATTATCTGTCTCGGTACTAATTGTCAGAAAAATATTTTTATTTCTTTGATGATTTCATATAAGTTGGTTTAATACCAAAACAATACTTCCAAAAGTTGTCCGAATACTTTAAAATATTTCAAATAATTTTTACTAAGTTTTTGAGTACTTTTGAACTTTATTTTTGATAAAAATCGGACAATCTCTGTGAAGCCCCCGATTTTTCCGAACTATGATTGATCCTTTTGTCGTCTATGTATTGATCGACTATTTTACCGCGTCACTTTGACGGGTAAATATTAATAATATATATATTTTGTATTTTATTTCATTTTATATATTACTTGTGGTCATGATCATTATTAGTTCTATTTTGCATTTATGATCACTTGATTGATCATTATTACTATTTTTGTATTTATTAGTCACCTTAGAATTTTAAGAGACTATTTATTTTAGAGACTTTTACCTTATAGAATTAAGATTTTGATTTAGATTAAGTGATCATGAGACTTATAAGTGATCAAGGAAATCACTAATTATTTTGGAGATTGATATATTTCAACTATTATCATCAAATTTGGGACAAAACAAAATATAGGGAATTACCAATTTGCCCCATAATGGACGGCCATAGTGATATTTTTGGAGTAGAAATATCATCCAACTCTTGTACACTTACACCTTATATTAGTCATCTTGTGTATAATTATACCATTAATTCAAACATTATACACATCATCTCATATATACATTCTTTATTATTAAATTTCCCAACATGTTGGAGTCTTCCCAACATTCCATTCAAACCCATCTCATGTGCATACCTTTGACTTGCATTTTGTCTCCCATGCAAGAAGCAAAATTCAAGACACAAATTAAACAAAAAAAAATTTCTCTCTCTCCCTCTCCCTAGTACACGGCCAATATGGCCAATTTTACACAAAAATTTCATTTTTCATCCAACACATTTTAATTCTCAAGCAAATTCTCCTCCCTCTCTCTAACCTCTCTCTAAAAATCATTCACATCTTCAAATCTTCAAACACCAACTCTTCACATCTTCAAACCTTCAAACATAAGTTCTTCATATCTTCAAGTACCACTTCTTCATATCTTCAAATATTCAAACACAAGTTCTTCACATCTTCAAGCCTACCTTCATACCTTCAAGAACATCTTATTCCTAACATCAAACACACTTTCTTTCTCCAAACATCTAAATCAAAACAAACTATCTTCCTACTTAAAAACAAAAAATTCGAACACCCCCTATCTCAAGGTAAGAAATTTCACTACTCAATTCAACTTAAAATCTTACTACTCATCACCTTCTCCTTTTAATTTAAGTTCATATTTTGGATTTTGAGGTACTTAGAAGACCACTTGGAGACATGCATGCATGGTGGTGAAATTTGAAGACTTGAAGAATAATTAGTAGAGAAATTGCACTACAAGGTAAGAATTGGACACTAGAACCCTTCTTTCTACTTCTTTCTATTTTTTTCAAATTTTGACACCCCTTTTTCATTTTTGAGAAATAGGGGCTGATCTTAGGTGATTTTGGAGTTGAACCAAAAATCCCAAATTTGAAGCTTCAACTAGTTTCAAATCACCTACTACACAAGGTAAAATGTAGTATTTCCAATTTTCTTATCTTCTTCTTTTTCTTCTTAATTTTTCACTCATTTTTCTAACTCCAAATTTTTGATATTTCTTGACTTAGGGGCTGACCTAAGTGACCTCATACAAAGTTGTGAAATTATCCTTTTTATTTCACAATTTTCCAAATTTAAGGTGGGTGGAAAAACTCTTTCAACTTCTAGGTGCTTTTGCTAAAATGCATGTAGAATTTTGATCATGAGCCCTTGAGATATATAATTTATGTAATGCATGTCAATTTTATGTATCAAGTCATGAAATTTCTCAAGTGTTGCTCAAAATTGCTAATTATTGAACTTTAGGTGCATGCATGTTCAATTTAATGTTCTATTTGATGAATTCTTGTATGATTTGGACATGCATGTGTATGATCTTTGAAATCCATGTTTTTGGATGACTTATAACCTGGACAAGTCGAGCATAATTGATTAAATTTCAATTTTGGACTTAAAAATGCAAAAATGGAAAGTTGGTTGACTAAATTGCAAGAAAATAAAATTTAAAGGACCCCTCTGCAAATTTCGAATTTTGGGACTGTACTCAGGTTCAAAAATGACTTTTGGACATTTTAATAAAGTTTTAAGAGTTTTAAGATAAATAAAATCAACCTTTAAAAGCCCAAGGACTAGATTGTAAAATTTTAGAAGTTTGAGGGCTACTTTGTAATTTTTGAAACTGTACCAGACCTTACTTTCACAATTTGAAATTTTCACTCTTAAGGGACTGAAAATGACATATTTTAAATGTATTCCAAAAATCCAAGTGTTTAGAGCTTGGAAAGTAATTTTACTAAAATTGAGGGACTAAAGAGTAAAAGATTAAACTTGAGGACCCAAATGAAATTTCCAGGACTTATGCAGCCCATGCACCTGGAAATACTAATTTAACTATAACCTAATTATATTATGGACCCAAGGTTCAAATTTCATAACAATTGGACCCCTAAAAGCCTTAAAGGCAATTACTTCAAAATGGGACAAAAATGAGATTTTCAAAAGTTAAAGGACCTACACTTATTTCTTTTAAAAACTGCTTTTGTACCGATATCCTAATAACCTTAGTGACATTTTCCAAATGGAATCACATTAAAAGCCCTTCCGGTTTGTGAGTTCCGATTATTTCAAACTAAGGGCCTGAAATGACAATTTTTACAAATTTGGGGCCAATGTGAGAATTTTATAAAAACTCGACCTCAAAACCTTAAAAACCTGAATCTCTGAACAATTTAGAGATTTTAGGAACTGACCTCATAATTTTTCAAGGTCGGGATATTTATTTATTCAATTTTTAACCCCAAAGGTATTAGTTTTTACAAAACGGGGCTAATCGTAAATTTTCTTTTTATCAAGGACCTAACCCAAATTATTTTCCTTTTACTACAACAGCCCTGGATCCTATGACCTTAATTATTAATTAAAATATTGTATTTTCTCAAAAAACCCTTGACTTATCGGATCGTCTTGACCGATTAATACCCGATCGCGGAACGACTTCCTCGTCTTGCGATTTTGAATCTATAACGGGACTTATGTTCCACCTAATCTTTCAAGATATCGAAGGTTGCTTATCCTTCCGATAATCGTCTTCATTCAATAACTCCACCAACGCCATAATTGCCACTCGCGTTTTTCGAAAACTTTCCTGAACTGCTTCCATGGATCAATAATACTCGACTTCCTGGTTGACTACCTGAACTTGTATTTACTTTCCTGACTGAGTCAACTTGGTGTGTCGAGCTCACAGTCGGAATGGATTTTCGGGGATGTAATTCAGATAATTATGGGACTGTAAGTTGTAATTTGTACCTATGTTATTTTATTTCCGCTGCTATTTGACTCTGTTTCTTTGTGTTTTCATTGATATTCGTCTAGACTGTTGGTTTATTTGTATTTAAGTTGTGGATCATCGTCGCGTCCTGTTTGAGGCATGACAATCTCTCTGTACTAAGGTCGACCAATCGCCCTATAGGGAGACCCGTACCTGAATGTTTTTAAAACTTAACACAAAATAGAGAGTTGGATGCAAGTAAGGTGATCAGTACCTAGAGGTTTAATTTTTTGGTAAAAACTTCTCTATTTTAAGAGCGAACGGTCGCTATCTAGAGCAATTGATCGCCATGTACAGTGACTGGCTGCCCAAGATAGTGACCGGTCGCCCTATATGCTGAACTTTGTTAAATCTGATCCAACGATTTAAATTTTTGAATTTTATACATAGATACCAGTCCCCATAGGGTTTTTGATAGCAAAATCTATCCGTTGCTTAAGCATTTATCACCAAAAATCACTTTGTCAATTCTTAACCATTTTTGTAGATCTTTTGATCCTTCTTTTGCAGATAAAATTCAAAATGGAGGGGCCTATTTTGGAAATCAAATCTTGAATCTCTCCTATAAATAGTTGAAAATTTTGAAGGATCAAAACAACATATTACTCTACAACACAACAAGAAAAATCATGGCAAATATATTGTCCTTCATTTTCAACATTCTTGTTGTAATAGCCTAAGCACTACACTTTCATGTCTAGCTTGATAGGCTTTCCTTCTTGATTACACTTGCACTTTTGAGTTGTAATATTTCTTTCAAAATGTAATCTTGATTGTATTTCTAACATCATCCAAAACAAGAAATCATTGTTAGTGTTATTTTGGCAAGAACACATTTGGTTGATTAGAGGTTGTTGATTGAAGAGTTTAATGCTCTTCGTGGTGTTGAAGAATTTGGTGATTTTCGTGGTGTTGAAGAGTTTGGTGCTTTTCGAGTTGGAAGAGTTTGGTTCTCTTCAAGGTAAAGTTGTAATTGTTTGATATCAATTAATAATCATTTCTTTTTGAAATCCACTCGGACACCCGGGTGGTAGTAGATGTAGGCCAATAGATGGGTTGAAGCACTATAAATCATCGTGTGTTGTTTTATCTTCTCGCACATTCCAACTTGTTATCTTATTGTTCGAAAAAGAGGGCATAAATTGGAAAATCAAGAAAATCTATTCACCCCCTAGATTTCTTGGACTAACAAGTTGTATCAAAGCCAAACTCTTTTATTGCGAGTAAAAAGGAAAGATCCATGGCTACGAACGAGAGCTATCTTCCAACCGGTGCTTCATCCAATAGGCCACCTCTTTTCGACTCCAACAATTACACTTTTTGGAAAGATAAAATGGAGTGCTTCTTACAAAATTGCAGGTTGGATATTTGAAATGCAGTTATAAATGGAATATCTATCCCAATGAAGAAAAAGGAGGACGGAACTCAAATTCCTAAAGTCTTCAAAGATTTCGATGATAAAGATAAGAAAATATTCTCCTTAAACGGTAAAGCTCTTAGCATTCTTCATTGTTCTCTTACTGCTACGAAATATAATCATATTAGAGGAATTCGATATGCTCATGATGTATGGGGAAAATTAGAAGTTATCTATGAAGGTACGAAAAAATTGAAACAAGCTCGAAAGACCATGTTGGTCAAAGAATTCAAAAATTTCACTATAAAAATGGAAAAATATCCAAAATAGTTGAAAGGCTTGACATTATTGTAGATCCTCTAGTTGCACTTTGGAAAAATATTTTTGAAGAGGTTAAAGTCACAAAAGTTTTAAATGCTTTTCCTGCCTCTTGGTCCAAAAAAGTGATGGCTATCACGCAAGCTCAAAATTTGGAAACTCTAAATTTTGATGAGCTTATCGGCAATCTTCTCATCTATGAAGTGTATACCAATGAAATAAGTATATAAAAAGCATCAATTTCTCAACCGGATATGGAATCAACCCCAAAAGGTCTTGCCTCAAAAACGAAAAATTATTATTCGAGTTATGAGGATAATGTAGATGAAGATGAGGAACCTGTTATAAAATTTACAAAATTTGTAAATAAAAATAATGAAAGAAAAGCAAGAAACAAGTCTTTCTTTAAATACGAAAAACCCGAATACTATATTGCCGATTGTCCAAAAAAAAGAAGAACAAATGAAGAAAAAGCACTGTAACAAAAATTAAAAGCCTTGAATTCCAAATCTGAAGCAAAAACATTGTTTGAGCTTCTAGCAACATCCGATGATGAAGAAACCGAGCAATATCTAATGGGCATTGATGAAGGCAATGAGGTACGCTATAATTCTTCTATATCTTTCAATAATGAATTGCAAGATGATTATGATGAACTTCAAATGAATTCCAAAGCATGCTAGTTAAGTACAAAAATCTATAAAAGGAATTCAACACTACGAAAATGAAAAAAGGATAGTTTATTTGTTTCAAAAAGAAAATGAATCTCTATTCAAAAATATTGATTGTCCTGGAAATGATATGAATAAATTCAACTTGAGTACGAACATAATCACCAAGATTCTTGATATTCCACGTAGTGATATTTGAAATTAAGATTTGGATATAAGTCAAATGTTATCAATGATTTGAAAAAGAACCCAGTACCTACTTTTGCTTATTCCACTCATCATGCATCTAAATCTATTACATGTTTTTATTGGGTAAATTTGGACACACGACCAATACTTGCCGATCTAGAAGTAACTTAAATTATTATTGGAGACCTAAAAGTCTCAATGATAATCCCAATGGAGCCAAACACTTGAGGGTACCACAAAAAAATTATTTAGGTACTCGACACAACAATGGTCAAAGAAAATTTTAGATGACCAATAGACAACAAATAATAACGTCATATGATGAAAAGAGAAAATACTTTCAACAATATCATACCTCAAGAAAAAGGTATAATTATGATCAACAATGGAAAAATACAACTCTTGGCAATGGCGACGTTGGTAACTCTTTTCTTCGTCTTATATTTTATTTTATTAGAGTTATTCATTTTTTTAATTTTGGCGCCATTAATAATTAATGTGCATATGTTGATTCTATTTTCAAAACTTATGTATTGATCATCAAATATTTTTCAAGAAATAAGGTCTCAATTTCATAATTCTCGGATTTTTTTAAAATTTCAAAGAAGACCTTATATAGCTTTATAACCAGCACATTAGGCCTCACATGATATATCAAACCTATTTTGATTTTGAAAAGCATAGTATATGGTACTTGTCATATTATTAGAAATAAAGTTGTATTCATATTCAAGTCAAAATAGTCGATATTATCCGGTTCTACTAAACTCTTGTGCAATAAATTTTTTAAGATTTTGCAGGAGATATTTGGTATTAAAGAAATAAGGATCATAGAGAAATTAATGGTTATCTACATCAAATCGGACAAGAATGGCAAATTGTTTGTTAAAAACAAAATCGAGGTATGTTCATGAACTTATCTTACTACCTGTAGACTCGATATTCTTCATGTTGTATGACTATGTGCTTGATTTCAAAGAAATCCCAAAGAATCTCATTTAAGTGTCGTTAAAAGAATTTTTAGATATTTGAAAGACACTATTTCTTATGGCTTGTTGTATCCAAAGAATGAAAATATTTTCTTTAAAAGGATATAGTGACTCGGATTATGTTGGTAATATTGATGATTCAATAAGTAAATCCGGTTCATCATAATCAAACCAAACTTATTGAGGTTGAACCAAACTTATTGTGTTTTGAAACGAAAAATTGAGATGTGTTTTGTTCTGTCTCAAGATCAACTCGTGCATATTTTTACAAAACCATTACCCGCCGAGTCTTTTAACTCAATTCGAGCTTGTTTAGGTCTAACGCATATCGAATAAAGTCTATGTTTATATTTTTGAGCATTTTATTGTCATTAAAAAAATTTAGGATAAAAAATCTAGTTTTCAAAACTTCTAAAAATCAGAAACAGAACGACACTGAATAGGGACATGTTGCCATAGGGGAGCGACCAGTTGCCATGTTCAGGAACCGATTTCCCCCTCATAGCGACCGATCACCATAACTTTACAGAAAACTTAAAATCGCGTATGTCTTCATTTTTTGACAGAACTCTTTTTCCCCCAAAAAACCCTAGCAAAATTTCTCTCCTTAAATCTTTGAATTCTCTCTATATATCACCAAATTTGGTCGTTCTTATTATTAATCTCTTCTTTTTGGCAAGAATTTCACATAATGGCACCCCCAAAGAATTTTACCAGCAAATCCAAACCCTAAGCAAAAAGGACCGGAGTGGGTTCATCTTCTAATCGTCAATTCATGGCGGAACAACCCAAAATACGGGCTACCTGATGAGAAATGGCACAAGGGCAAACCGGTGATCAAAACCCCCAGTCAATCATGCTCAAATTACCAAACTTCGGGGCACTATCTCGAAGGATAATGTTAAGGGGGTGAAAAGTAAAAAATAACTACTCTCTCAAGCTACAATTAGTGCTAATTATTCGATATTTATTCATAAATTTGTGGAGAAATATTTTGAAGATTTAGAGTTAGGAAATAAACAAGTTGGGCATACCAAAATTTGCCGTTTTGGTACATTTTCGGATGAATTCCCCACTGTTCATGAATATTTTGTGACCCAAGGTTGGATGTATTGATGGGAACATCCTTTTATAATGTATGAGGATGAAGTTATAAGATATTTTTATGCTAATATTTGGATTGAGTATGATATTGGTGAAAAGACCGTGGCTTTGAATTCTTTTATAAAGTGACATTATTTTAGTTGGACCCCGAATGAAATATGTCATTTGTTGGGCGTTCGAGACGGTGGATGAGACTATGCTGCTTGTACCCATTGGGAAAATGATAAACTTGGGGTGTCTTTGAATGAGGTTAAAATATTTTTGGCAATTATGGACTTTTACCGCACTCTCTATGACAGATGAGCTTAGGATTATAGTGTCATATTGCGTATGTGGTAAATCTGTGAATTTACCGAGCCTTATGGATTATTTCTTGACTCAAGAAAGGGGTAAGGTGAATTATGGGTCGGTTTTTATTCAGTGTTTGATTTAAGCGGTCACATTGGGGATGAAGCAATTTGCATTGGGTAATCTGATTTGTAAGCTTCTTCTCCAATCCGACGAAGATTGAACTCTTATGTTTATTTTAGTTTCTTTTGTTTCCTATAAAAACTCATACCTTGTTGTTTAAACTCTTTTCAGTATTGGCATGTTTTTTTTACTCTTTATGTGCTACTTTGATACATATATTTGTGATGCTTAATTCATGCTAATGGTTTTCTTATGATTCCAAAGGAGGAGGAATATTTCATGAGCTCATATTACATTGGTAAGATGAATGAGCTAGAAAAAGCTCGCAGAAAAAACTCTTTGGTAAAAAGCTTGTTTGAAAAAGCTAGAGTTTTTTTTATGTATGGTATTTTGTTTTTAACTCCCTAAAATTGTTGAACTTTGATTCTAATAAGTTGATTATGACAGGGGGAGATTTTAAGCCTTTTTAGCTTGTAAAAGCTCGTAAAAAAAGCTCTTTAAGTTACGAACTGTGCTATATTGTTTCTTGAATATATTGAGCTTTGTGACTAATCATTTTTGTTGATGGGGGGAGTTTTAAGTTCTATAGGTTTTAAGCTATATTGAAAAACCTAAGCCTATAGCTTATAAGTTCTCAGCTTTTTTTTTTTTTTTTGTTTTATTGCTTAGCATTTTGATAGGGAAGCTTTTAAAACTTGTTTTTTTTTTAAATCTTTGATCCTTTCTCTTACATATGGATTTTTGTTTTGATAAGTGTTGTTTAAATCGGATAGATTATTTTTTACCGGAAAACTTATTCGATCTCTTTTTGAGTTGCAATCATCAAAATAAGGGAGTTTGTTAGAAAAAGATTTTTATTTTGATTTTGATGATTACATATAAATAAGTTTTATACCAAAACAATACTTCCAAAAGTTGTCCAAATATTTCAAAACATTTCAAATGATTTTTACTAAGTTTTTGAAGTACTTCTTGAACTTTATTTTAGACAAAAATCGGACAAATGACGTCAGCCGGTTGCCCTATAGGGAGACCCATGCCTGAATGATTTTAAAACGTGACACAAAACAGAGAGCTGGAAGCAAGTAGGGAGACCGGTGCCCTTATAGGGCGACCAATGCCTGAAGGTTTAAGTTTTTGGTAAAACTTCTCTGTTTTCAGAGCGAAAGATCACTATCTGGAGAATTCGGCCGCCATGTACAACGACTGATTGCTGTAGACAGTGACCAGTCACCCTATATGCCGAACTGTGTCAAATCTTGATCCAACGGTTTAAATTTTCGGATTTTATATGTAGCAACTGGTCGCCCTAAGGCTTTTTGGTAGCAAAATCTATCTGTTGCTTAAGCACTTATCAGCAAAATTCACTTTATTGATTCTTAGCCATTTTCGTAGATCTTTTGATCCTTCTTTAGCAGACAAAATTCAAAATAGAAGAGCCTCTGTTGGAAATCAAATCTTGAAGCTCTCATATAAATAGGTGAAGAATTTGAAGGATCAAAACAATACATTACAACACAACAAGAAAAATCTCTGTCAATATATTGTTCTTCATTATCAACATTCATGTTGTAATAGCCTAAGCACTACACTTTCATATCTAGCTTAATAGGCTTTCCTTCTTGTTTGCACTTGCACTTTTGAGTTATAATATTTCTTTCAAAGTGTAATCTTGATTGTAATTGTAACAACATCAAAAACAAGAAATCATTGTTAGTGTTCTTTTGGCAAGAACATGTTTGATTGATTAGAGATTGTTGATTGAAGAGTTTGGTACTCTCGTGGTTTTGAAGAGTTTGGTGCTTTTCGTGATAAGAGTTTGGTGCTCTTAGTGCTGTTGAGGAGTTTGGTTCTCTTTGAGGTGTTGAAGAGTTTGGTGCTCTCCAAGGTTGTTGTTGTAAGAAGAGTTTGGTGTTCTTCAAGGTGAAAGTTGTAATTTTTTGGTATCAATTAATAAACTTTTTCTTTTTGAAATCCACTCGGACATCCCGGGTGGTAGTGGACATAGGCCCTAGGTGTGTTTAAGCTATGTATAAATCATCGTGTGTTGTTTTATCTTCTTGCACATTTCTACTTGTTTATCTTATTGTTAGAAAAAGAGGGTATAATTCGAAAAATCGGGAAAATTTAATCACCCTATCCAGATTTTCGTAGCCATTTGGACTAACTATAATATCCAAAAATTGACCATTCCAACTGATCAAGCTAAAAAAGATGAGAAATGTATTCTTCTTCCTTATTGAAGAGGACACAATTCAAGTCTCCATGGATGTCGATCTTGAACTTCCAAAGGTTAATTCTTGTAGCTATTTTATCTGCATTAACTTTCATGTGATGGCTGCCGCCTTTTGATGGTGTGAATTTGCACCACACAGATATGAGATGGCATCGGTCTGGATGGTTAATTTGGAACGCATATTTTACAAAATGTTATGAGCATCCTATATATGTTCATGCCCCTATGTAAGTTCATATCAAATAAAATAAAAAGGTTGAGGGGAATATATGTGTGTATATATATATATGCAGGGTTTATATGAGACCACTGCCTTAGGTAAGTACATAAGAACATTTATATAACACATACCAAAAAACTTCGTTAGCTTATATTAAGTAGGCCTAAAAACATTTCCTAATTAAAATGGATAAAGTATATTAGTCCAATAAAAACCTCTGTTAGTTAAATACGGGACGAGAAAAGTTCGTTTTTTAGCACGTACGAGTATATTATGAATATTTTTTGAAAGTTACGGGGAAAAAATTGGCAAAAAATACGGAACAATTTAATATACGGATACGTAGATGTACGTGTTTAATACAAATATAATATAATTATTCGGAAGTAATAATACTACTTATTTTAATATTATATTTACATAGACTGTAATTCATACTTATGTTTAAATTATATTAAAATTAATTTTAGGTACTTTATTAATTTACTTTAAATTATAATACAAATTGAAAATTATTATTTAATAATAGTTAGTGAGTTTTTAAGTGAATTGTATTTATACTTAGATTATATAAAACTTAATATATAGTTTTTTATTATATTAAATTATAACTTAACATAAATCCAAGATAATTATTTAATAATAATTACTATATATATTTATATATTATTAATATTCTTATTTATTATTTTATAATATCGTAATTATACTTATAAATGATATTTTAATGATTTTTTTGATTTATTTAAATATTACAAAAATATTAAAATAAAGTTTTATTCGCCTAGTATTATACGGATAACTATAATACGAGTATTAAACATTTTATTTAAAAAGTACGGAGTATTTAACGCCGCTTCAGAATGTGTACGGGAAACGGAAGTATTTTTCAATTATTCGTATGCGTACGGGTACTATACGGGTATGATACGCGTATTAACTAATAGAGATAAAAACAATCACTCCTTAAAAATTAGGAATGGTTACACGCCAAATTATTAAGAGTAATCCCAAAATCTATATACATATGAAAATCATGGTAAATTGGCGCAACACATCCTTTTTATCACCAAAATGTCTGCATCTCCACTTCTATTCCAATAACAACTGCAAAAACATATAGCATTGGCAACATTATCTGCCTTATAAGCAACATATTTATCCTCAATAAGTAACACAGTTGACATAAAAAAATTATATATATATATATATATATATATATATATATATAGGGAGGATACAATGAGACCACATATTATGGTGAGACAATGTGGACTCATCTCAACCCTCCCTTATCTATATCAATGGCTAAGATAAATAGGGGTTAAAATTACATTAAACATTTAATTAAGGCAAAATAAGGGTATAATTGTCAAAACAAACATGTGAGGACCATCCAAATATGGAATCAGTTATTAGGGGAGAGAAAATCACGTGGGGAGAGAGAAAATCGCGAGAAAATAGCGCTGTAGAGACAAAATCATGCATGTGCTCTGCCATGCAGTATGTTGTACACTTATCAATGATTTGATGTATACTTAACACTATTTTGATGTATGTTTAACATAATTTTACTGTATATGAGAAAATCGTGCTGGAGAGAGAAAATAACGCTTGTGCTCTGCCATGCAGTATGATGTACACTTATCAATGATTTGTTGTATACTTAACACTATTTTCTGTATGTTTAACATAATTTTACTGTATATTAAAATGGTCAAACAAAAATATGTGGGGACTATTAATTAGGAATCAGTTATAGAGAGAGAGAATCACGCTCATTAACATGTGGGGACCGTGGATTAACTAAATCAATTATAGAGAGAGAAAATCATGCTCATTATTGTGTTGTATATCTAGCATATATTTGATGTATACTTAACACTATTTTGTTGTATATTTAACATAATTTTACTGCATATTAAAATGGTCAACCAAAAAATATAAGTATACAACAAAACACATATAAGTATACATCAAAAAACATAAGTACACGACAACATAAATACATACATCAAAAATTAACTACTTATACAGCAAAACATATATAAGTATACATCGAAAAACATCTAAGTATACAGTAACCTACTAAAATGTAAGTATACATCAAACATATAAACATGTCTTCTTCACCTAGAAAAAACCTAGAACCTCCATTAACAAAAGCTTAACCACGATCACCGAAAAAAAATACATGAAAGACACAAACTAAACTCTAAGATAACGATTTCAACTCGCAATCGCATTCTCCCAAAAACACAACAACACGCAATAAAAGAAAAATTAAAAAAAACAAAAAGAAGTAAGCACGCCTTCAATATCCTTGATTTGATTCTCCTGGAGCTTATCCCCAAAGCACATGAGCACAAGTAGGCAGAACATGGCGTACTGGAAATGA
This sequence comes from Rehmannia glutinosa, assembly GCA_016081115.2. Lineage (NCBI taxonomy): Eukaryota > Viridiplantae > Streptophyta > Magnoliopsida > Lamiales > Orobanchaceae > Rehmannia > Rehmannia glutinosa. Next base: position 27,446,249 of record CM071934.1, on the reverse strand, counting down.
TCAACTAGCCTCACCGAGGAATTCAATTGAGCCGCAACATGTTCTAGGAGGCGCAGCGGCGAGAGCTGGAGTATAGCCTGACACGGAAAGGGTGGAGGATTTCGTAGGTGAGATTGCGGCGAAGGAGACACCACGTGGAGCCGTAGGAGGAAGAACTAATTGCTATCTGGGATCTGTTGAAGATTTTGCTGGTGGGCGGTGGGGCTTGTCGATCGGACAAGACGACACTGAGATGTAGAGTGAGACAACGATGATAAACCAGAGTGAGAAGATTTGGGAGATATGAAACGATTTTCATCAGTTACTGAAATTATGTAATTATACAATTACATAACAGTCCTTTTCAGGTTTAAAATAAATTGAAAATGATTATTAAATTGGATAAATCCCAACCATCTAAAATTACAGATTTGTGGCCAGGATTAGTCCACACCGTCTCACTCTAATTATCTGGTCTCATTTGATCTTATTCCTATATATATATATATATATATATATATATATATATATATGGGAAGCGTTATATGAAACCAATGCCTTAGGTAAGTACGTAAGACCAAATTTGGACCATAGATCAACAAATTTCAATGACTAAAAAATATAAAATACCTAATTAAATTGATAAATGGGGTATATTAGTCCAAACAAATCAATCATATCCCATGAAATTAGGGAAGTTGCACACAACAGCATATATGTCATCTTACCATCTAAAACCATAGCAAAATTACGTAATATTTGTAAGAAACAAATATACAATGTCTAAGCAACATATTTGTCATCAATAAGTGATAAGGGTCTTTTTATGCATGTTTTATGTGTATATTTGAGTAGAATTTGAGTTATTTATTGTTAGTTTTGTAAATATTTTATTGAACATAGTTCATATTACTCCGAGGTGCTTTTATTGATGTAGATTGACCATTTGGGGCTAATTTTGGTGAATTTCGGACCATGGATTCATATCAAAACATACCCGTGGATTTAAGGATGCAAAAACGCTCGAAATCCCAAGCTAAATGCATCATATCAGGGCATTTTTGGTCCAACACGGGCAGGGTGTGTTGGGAAACACGGCCGTGTTCCACCGGGAGCGAAAAACTCGAACAAATTGCACAAAACAGCCTCCAACATGGCCTGGCCGTGTTCCCTAACACGGTCGTGTCCAGAAACACGGCCTGGCCAAGTTGGGAAGCACGACCGTGTTATCCTGAATCCCTACGGAACAAACAACACGACCGTGTCCGGGGCACTTTTCTGCAACCTTTCCATGCGGAAATTATGAAAAACTCACCAATCAAGCTTTTTGACCACTTTTGTACACCTTTAAAACCCTATTTTGCAGAAACATGTCCCCATATTCCCTCAATTATCATATGAATACAAGAATTCACCAACCCAACTATGAAAGTAGAGCAATTGTTTAACAAAAGATAGCATTATTGATGTGTTCTTCCACAAAAATGGTGTCTATAAAAGCCAAGAGTTTGATTTGGGACATTCATTGGACATTCAGAAAATACTCATTGTATTCAACATATTAAGTAGAATTGGGATCAAGGGGTCTTGGAGGAGAAAGCCTGGGGCAATATTGGAGAAGAAGGCTTGGAGCAACATCATCAATCAAGAAAGAAGTCCATTGAGATTTTGAGAAACATAAGTACACCATGTCTACAATACTTGAATTTTCTTGTGTAATTTATTCTTTTGTCAAAATCATGTGTAGCTAAACCCTAGTGTTTGAATGTAATGAACTCTAGAATGGATTTGTGATTAAGGTTTGTATGCTTTTAATAAAATTCTCATGTCTTGTGTGATTCACTTATATTATGCTTATTTCTTTCGAGTTAATATTTACGGTATATTGATTTCATATATATTCCTCATCGGGTAATCGAGAGATTTATGGTAAGAAAGAATCTATATAAGTGAAAAGAGTTGTATGCAATCCAAGATATAGGACGACATAAATATTTTGGATTAGGGTCAAACCTAATATGAGAATTCACAAATTATTATAATGCAATCTTGGGGGTTTCAACTAGAAAGAGATTTCAGTTAATCAATTTGAGATTAGGAGTTTTTCACCTTGAGAAAGGGTTTAGCTTAAATCGGGAATTTCTACGGTCCACGAACATGAGATTTTATTAAAAGAGGATGGTTTTTACTTAAGGGCTTATGGTTGTATTTTTAACTTGTTAAATCACAAAAATATTCTAGAGGGATTTACTTTCAAACACATTTCTATCTCTTGATTTCTTATTTTACAAATCTTCCTTCTTTTTTACAAATTGTAATTTATTAATTTAGATTTTTTATTTTCCTTATTTATCAAACAAAACCTCTGAAAATTGATAGATTAGATAAGAAAAAGATGGTAATTACTAGTACTTACAATCCTCGTGGGAATGACACTCGGTACTCAATAGTCTATTCTATAAAATGATAGGTGCACTTGCCTACGGTTTTTAAGGTAGCTTTTGAGCAATCAAGTTTTTGGCGTCGTTGCCGGGGATTGTAATATTAGGAACGCTTTATTTTTGTTAATCTAATATTTTTTTTTTATTTTACCATTGTTTTCCTTCTTATCTATATTTGTGAGTCTTGATTAACACTTACCCTCTTTATTTACCGCAGTGCATGCCTACTCGTCGTCAAGGCGGGAAGCGCGAAACCGCCGGTAGTAACACAGAGGAAAGCATTAATACAAACCACAAGGAGGATATAGACGAAAGCAAGGATTTCGCCATGGCGGATGAACCACAAAGAACCATGTACGATTACGCCAAGCCATCCATGGAAGGCACGTCGTCAAGCATTGTAAGACCCGATGTTGCCGCCAATAATTTTGAGATCAAACCAAAATGTTATTCAAATGGTGCAATAGTTTGTTCAATTCGACGGTCTACCAGACGAAGATCTCAATAATCACATTGCAAATTTCCTCGCAATTTGTGATACCTTCAAAATCAACGGGGTCTCTGACAATGCCATCCACTTACACCTATTCCAATTTACCTTTCGGGGATGAGCTAAACAGTGGTTAAATACTTTACCAAAAGGAACAATTACAACATGGAACGTTATGGTTGAAAAATTCCTTTTGAAGTATTTTTCCCCAGCAAAAACCGCAAGATTGAGGAATGAAATCTCTTCATTCACTCAAGAAGATGATGAAATCTTGTACGATACCTGGGAAAGATTCAAAGAATTGTTGTGGAAATGCCCACATCATGGACTACCTATTTGGGTGCAAGTCCAAACATTTTATAATGGGCTACTTTCTGCAACAAGACAAATGATCGATGCAGCGGTCGGGGGAACTCTTAATAACAATACGTCAGAAGCCGCTGAAGATTTAATCGAAGGAATGTCCATGAACAGCCACCAATGGCGATCCGTACGAGGTAAAACTAACAGGGCAATGGTTGTGTATAATGCAGATGCGGTGGTTGCGCTAGCTGCACAGGTCGAAGCATTGACCCAAAAAATCGATGATCTAGTGGCTCTTAAACCACCACCACCGCACGTTTTATCATGTGAAACTTGCGGAGGATCCCATAATTATCAGGAGTGCCCACACACAATACCGCAAGCTGAACAAGCCAATTATGTTGGGAATCAAGCCAGAAATCACCCAAATAATCCTTTCAGCAATACATACAATCCTGGGTGGTGACAACATCCTAATTTTGGTTGAATCAAGCCAATTATCCCAATCCTAATCTGGCCTCCCGGACTCAACTCAAGGTAAGCCTAACTTAAAAATAGATGCACCCAAATCAAAGAAATCACCCAAATAATCCTTTCAGCAATACATACAATCCTGGGTGGTGACAACATCCTAATTTTGGTTGGGGTAATCAAGGCCAACCACGGCCTAATCCCAATCCTAATCTGTACACGCCTCCTGGACTCCAGCCAACTCAAGGTAAGCCTAACTTAAGAAATAGATGCCCGATTCCATGCGGTCGAAAGATCATTAAGAAATCAAGGGGCATCTATCCATAATTTGGAAAATCAAATAGGTCAGATTGCAAAAATGATTTCCGAAAGGCCGCAAGGAAGTTTGTCGGGTAACACCGAAACAAACCCAAGGGAGCACGTAAAGGCAATCACCATCAGTGTTCTACATAAGCATAATTATCCCAACACTCCCATGCAGAAATATGTGGAGGATGACAAACCCGTGAAAAAGGTGGTTGCAGAATACAAGCCCAAGATCCCTTACCGGAGTTTAACTGAAGAAAAAAGAAGGAAGGACAAATTTGGTAAGTACCTTGAGTCATTCAAGCAATTACATACTAATATTCCATTTGTCCAACCTCCTTCATAGTATGCAAGGGATCTAAATGACATCATTTCTAATGAAAATAAGCTTAACAAATTATCAATTGTGCAATTGAATGATGAATAATCTTCCAATGAACAACCACAAAAATTTAACGATCCAGGAAGTTTTATTATCCCTTGTACAATTGATGGTTTACCTGTTGATAGGGCACTAGCTGACTTAGGAGCTAATATCAATGTGATGTCTTATGAAACATTCAAGCATGTGGGATTAGGTGAACTAAAACCTACTATGATGGACATTCAATTAGCTGATAAATCGATTAAATATCCTAGAGGTATTATTAATGATGTGTTAGTAAAGATTGATAAATTCATATTCCCAGTTCATTTTGTTATTCTGGACATGCATGATGATATTGAGGTTCCTCTAATTCTTGGGCGTCTTTTCTTGGTTACGGCAGAATCAATCATTGATGTGCATGAGGGAAAATTAACTTTGAGAGTGGGGGATGAACAAGTAATCTTTGAAATTCATGTTGACATTGAAAAGGATATTATGTGTTCTTTTGTTGCTTCAATTCTTTTGCATGATGAGAAATTTAAAAATCTCTTGGAGAAAAGTTTTGTTCAAGGTTCAGGCAAACACACGAAAAATAATCTTCTTAGGAAGGTTATATCCAAAATAGTAACCCGAAAGGACAAAGAGCACATTTTGAAACATGAAGTTGGAGGTAGTTCTACTAAATGCCAAAGGGATTTTCATAAGTTCAAGGCTCCACCCGACTAATCTTCACATTTAGGGAATTAGTCCAGCTATACAACTTTAAAGAAGCGCTACCTGGGAGGCAACCCAATAGTTGTATGCATTTTTTTTATTTTCTATCAAAATAATCACAATTCATTAGAGTCATTTTCAAACCACATTTTGATTATTTTTGGGTTATGTAAAAAAAAAAACTCTGAACATCTTTCTTTGTTGTCTTAATCGAAAATATTTGAGCCTTCACTCTATTAGAGTTGTGTATTATTTATGCTTGAATGGGTATGAAGATGCTGACGAAGGTCCCATGCTAAACAACTCAATGGTCGCTCAACATCGATTTCACTCTTGTAGTAAGGTCGTATTTTTCTTTTTCCACCTCTTTTATTTTTCTTCTAGTTTCTTTACTTTTTGAGTGTTTTGTGTGTGTTTGTTCATCTCTTTCTTTCACATTGAGGACAATGTAAAATTTTAAGTTGGAGGTGGGTGCAATTACATTCTCAGAATGCATGTGTGCTTGTTTTTATTTTGATTCTGTCGACAAGAGATATGATTTTTTTTAACAAATTGAGTGTTTGCTAGTCAATAACTTGGCCCAATTATACCTATATTAACTTTTTAATTTGTGTTTTCAATGCGAAGCAATTGATTGTCTAGGATAGATTGACGTGGATGTTGGCTAAATTTTTATGACATTTCCAACACCATAATACTTGATGTGTTAAGGCATATACGATGATACCTAGCGCTATGAACGTCCGAGAACTCATGATTTAGTTGTGGCTAACTATTTGTTAAACCATGCTTGTGGATTAAAAAAAAAAGAGAAAAATGAGAAAAAAAACGAATAAAAAAAATGGACCAATCGAGGTTATACTCATCTATTTGTTGTTGCTTAGTAACTAGGAGCATTCATGAGCCCCATGTTTGTCTTTTACATAAAAAAGGCGACATGAATATGAGTATGGAAAACCACCCTAGGAGTGTTTGAACAGAAATTCAAAATATAAACCTAGTGGAAGCATGCCTCGAAAGGTCCTAAAAAAAAAGAACAAAAAAAGGGAGAATGTATACTCCTTGACTTCTCATTCCAATAAAGTTCAAGAAGCTTGGTTATATGACTAGTAGGCTAACTACAAAGATCTATTTAGTTCTTGTATTTTCAAAGCATTATTGAATTGAAGTTGTTCATAACTATCAGTATTTGGGAGTGATGATTTCTAGTCTGAATAATGTCTGATGATATTACGGTCTTTCTTGACAGTCGATCACTTTGCAAAACTATGTTTTTACTGAATGGTTAATTTGGGTTGAGAAGGCGAAGAACTTGATTGCTTGTGTTCAATGTATTGGAAAAAAAATTCCTTGTGTGTTGTGATTTATTGAATCCTTGTTTTTGATATAATATTTTGCTTGAGGACAAGCAAAGTTCAAAGTTGGAGGCGGTTTGATAAGGGTCTTTTTATGCATGTTTTATGTGTATATTTGAGTAAAATTTGAGTTATTTTATTGTTAGTTTTGTAAATGTTTTATTGTACAAGGTTCATATTACTCCGAGGTGCTATTATTGATGTAGATTGACCATTCGGGACTAATTTTTGTGAATTTCGGACCATGGATTCATGTCAAAACATACCCGCGGGTTTAAGGATGCAAAAACGCTCGAAATCCCAAGCTCAACGCGTCATTTTGGGGCATTTTTGGTCCAACACGGGCAGGGTGTGTTAGGCAACACGGCTGTGTTCCACCGGAGCGAAAAACTCAAAACAATTGCACAAAACAACCTCCAACATGGCTGGCCATGTTCCCCAACATGGTCGTGTCCAGAAACACGGCCTGGACATGTTAGGAAGTACGACCATGTTATCCTGACTCCCTGCGGAACAAAACAGCATGGCATGGCCGTGCTGGGTGACACGGCCGTGTCCGGGGCACTTTTCTGCAACTTTTCCATGCGGAAATTATGGAAAACTCACCAACCATATTTTTTGACCACTTTTGTATACTTTTAACACCCTATTTTGTTGCAACATGTCCCCATATTCTCTCAATTATCATATGAATACAAGAATTCACCAACCCAACAATGAAAGAAGAGCAATTGTTTAACAAAAGATAGCATTATTGATGTGTTCTTTCACAAAAATGGTGTCTATAAAAGCCAAGAGTTTGAGTTGGGAAGGACATTCATTGGACATTCAGAAAATACTCATTGCATTCAACATATTAACTAGAATTGGGATTAAGGGGTCTTGGAGGAGAAAGCTTGGGGCAATATTGGAGAAGAAGGCTTGGAGCAACATCATCAATCAAGAAAGAAGTCTATTGAAATTTTGAGAAAGATAAGTACACCATGTCTACAATACTTAAATCTTCTTGTGTAATTTATTCTATTATCAAAATCATGTGTAGCTAAACCCCTAGTATTTGAATGTAATGAACTCTATAATGGATTTGTGATTAATGTTTGTATGATTTTAATAAAATTCTCATGTCTTGTGTGATTCACTTATAATATGCTTATTTCATTCGAGTTAATATTTCCGGTATATTGATTTGATATCTATTCCTCATTGGGTAATCGAGAGATTTATGGAGAAAGAACCTATATAAGTTAAAAGAGTTGCATGCAATCCTAGATATAGGACGACATAAATCTTCTGGATTAAGGTCAAACCTAATATGGGAATTCACAAATCGTTATAATGCAATCTTGGGGGTTTTAACTAGAAAGAGATTTCAGTTAATCAACTTGAGCTTAGGAGTTTTTGACCTTGAGAAAAGGTTTAACTTAAATCGGGAATTTCTACGGTCCACGGACATGAGATTTTATTAAAAGATGATGGTTTTTGCTTAAGGGCTTATGGTTGTATTTTTAACTTATTAAATCACAAAAACATTCTAGAGGGATTTACATTCAAACACATTTCTATCTCTTGAATTCTTATTTTACAAATCTTCCTTTATTTTTACAAATATTAATTTATTAATTTAGATTTTTTATTTTCCTTATTTATCAAACAAAACCTCTGAAAATTGCTAGATTAGATAACAAAAAGACGGTAATTACTAGTACTTACAATCCTCGTGGGAATGACACTATGTCCTCAATAATCTATTCTATAAAACGATAGGTGCACTTGTCTATGGTTTTTAAGGTAGCTTTTGAGCCATCAATAAGCAACACGGTTGACATAAAAAACAACAAAAATATATATATATAAGACATGACCTATTAAATCAACATATTTGCACCCATCTTAGAAACATTGTCTACTTAAATAAGCAAAATAATTGTCTTCAATAAGCAACACAGTCCATATAAAAAAGTATCATACTTACTTAGCAACATTTTCTGCCTAAATAAACAACATATTTGTCCTTGATAAGAAACATAGTTGACATAAATAAGCAATAAAATTACATATATATAAAAAGATAAATCGAATGGAATAGTTTGTGGTTGCAATACTGTCTGCCTAAATAAGCAACATGTTTGTCCTCAATAAGCAACATATTTCGCACAGCAGAATGCATCAATATTAATTGCAAGTTTGACTGTGAAAGGAAAGAGAGAATTTCAGAGATACAGTTTCAAACATATCCAAAAAGAGCAACATATTTGTCTTTAATAAGCAACAAATTTGTCTTCAATTAGCAACCTATTTCTCACAGCGGATAAGGTCAGAGACATGGTTTCAAACAAATCCCAAAAAATCCAGAATATGAACGTGCACTACAAAAAATAACTCCCGATTTTTACTAGATATTCAAACAAAATTACGTACTTATCCTTAACAACCATTAATTAAATATAAACTAAAATAAAATTCAGTTAAATCTGCATCATTAAAAAGAAGAGGTCAACGCTCCAGATTTGGTCTCACGTACTTATCTAAATTATATAGACTCACCAGATCCAAATCCTATATATATATATATATATATATATATATGGATTGGTTCAAATGAGACCAATCCCTTTAGGTTAGTCCATAAGAACACTTATGGACTCTTGATTTAAAATTTTAGATGGTGTTGATCATTTTAGTTAATTTAGGCTTATAAGGGTGTAATTGAACTTTTATATTTAATCAGTTTTATTAATTGGACGGTTATTAGCTATTTTTAAGGAGAAATAATCCTACCTTTTCAGTTACCCAATTTTTCGGGAGGAAAAATCACAAACTTCAATCGTTTTCTTCAAAATTGATACTTCTTTCCGCCATATTTGTAAATAGTCATTTTATTGTATACTTAGTTCAGTGGACTTGTATACTTAGTCGCATTTTATTGTATATTTAGTTCAGTGGATTTGTATACTTAGTTCTGTGGATTTGTATACTTAGTTATATAATTTGTTGGATTCCTATTTTACCCCCTACAATGTATATTTTCATATGAAAAGATGTATAGATTTGTTTAGATCTTGACCACTAATTTATGTTTTTAATGGTGTAGATTTGGTCCGATGGTCTTACCTAGGAGGGTGGTCTCACAAGATCCCATCCACATATATATATATATATATATATATGGAGGAGGTCCTGTGAGACCATAGCTATAGGGAAGAACATAAGACCACATCTACACCATCCAACAAAAAAATGGAAGGCTAAGATCTAATAAAATTTTGCAGCATTAAAAAAATAGAGGGGACCGACCAAGGGTAAAATTGGAATCGCAGAAATTGGCCTAAAATAACTGTCAGCTACATTTAAGGGAAGAAAATCTATTTTGATTCGCTACCTACACGCTTATCAACACTCTCCTTCTTCCTTCCTTCATGCCATAAAAACATGAAATTGAAACCTGCAAAATAGAGAACAAATTCTACATTCATACCAGCAGAAACATCAAAATTGGAACTGAACTATCAAATCGCAAATCCTCAAGCAACAGAGAAAGCGGAAATCATCATATATATCAACAAAATCAAAATTGCGATATTACAAAATCAGGATTTCCACTCCGCAATCCGTTCGAATGAATGTAATCATTAACCACTAATTCCTGCAAAATATTTAGATCAAATGCATATACTGTTGAACAATCAAAAATATTACACGCGCAATAATGTTTAATATTATGTGTATTTACAACAATATTTGTGTATGTTTACAATTCGTATTTTGTACATATATAATACTTATTGCATGTATAACATATTCTCATATAACAAATAATCAAAAAAAATACTTATATGCTAATTTAGAATAAGGATATTGCATGTATAGTGTTGTTAATGTGTATAGGTAGAACAAAATATTGGAAAATATGAGAAATCGTGTAAGAAATTATAGACTTAATATGTATTAACGTTCTGCATGTATAGTGTTCCATATTTGTGTATTTAGTATGTAAAATTTGTATCACATTTAATGTATACTACATACTAACTTTTGACATATTTACAATACAATTTTGCATAATTACAATGCATATAATGTATACTTAGAGTAGTCATTTTGTACAAAATATGTACTTACACAAATAGTGAAAATTATGATTTTGCACCCTACATGAACGTTTTGTATATATAGTAGGATTATTAATTTTTTAGTACCTGATCTATAGGCACTTTGCTGGTTTAGTACCTGACATTTCTGAGTTACCAATTTAGTACCCATACTTCACATTTTTTTATAAATTGGTAACTATTCACTTTTAAGGACGAAAATGCCCCCAAGATTTTTTTTACTTTTTGTTAAAAAGTTAAGTTTTAATTAGAATTATTATATTTAAAATGTAAATTTAATTAAGAAATAACTTATTATTATTTAAATAAAATTATAAAATTATTAGTTGTAAAAAAAATAAATTCAATTATTTATTTATTAAAATTAGATTAAAAAATAATTAAAATTAATATATCAATAAAAATTGCTATAATTTTCTATTTACTATCTTGATTTTAATTTTAAATTATTTAATTTTCATGTTAGTTTTTAAAATTTAGTTAACTAAATTAATTTTTCTTTTCGATTAATTAAATTTTAATTTATGTTTAGTAATTTACTAATTTAATGTACTTAATTATTTTTCCTAAAAATTCATTAATAATTTTAGAAACTTTATTTTATTTCTTTATTAATTAAATTAATTAAAATTTTAATTAATTTTATAATTTAAATAAGTATCCTCAAAAATTCATTTTGAGTATACTTATGTTTCTTGGGGGCATTTTCATCCTTAAAAGTGAATAGGTACCAATTTATAAAACAATGTGAAGTATGGGTACTAAATTGGTAACTCGGAAATGTCAGGTACCAAACCAGCAAAGTGCCGATAGGTCAGGTACTAAAAAATCAATAACCCTATATTGTATTCCATATTTGTATATTTAGTATGTAAGTCTTGTGTTTTTACCAGAGCAAGCACTAGATTACATGGTTTGTGTTTGGCAGAGGCTTGAAATCTCACCAGGATCAACAAAATATTGGATCCCTGAAGTGGACCAAGAAAAAATTCCTCGTGTCGACATGCATTTCCATACAGTGGAGGCAACCGGAATACAATTTTACAAGGATTGTTGTACGTGTAGTTGCTTCGACGTTAGAAGGAGCACTACAAATAAATTGAAGAAGGACGAAATTCGTTTGCAATACGTGGTTTGCAAGCCAAGAACAAAAGAAGTGGTAGTCGTCTGAAAAGCATAATCCAATGCCAAAGAGAAAAGACAATAAAAGCAAACACAAAACTTAAAAGAAAATGTGGGATATGTGTTGAGATCAGAACACATAATAGCAGTACATGCCCGACCCGCACCAGCGTCTCCTGAAATATTTAAACATTGAGAGTAATGTGTATTTGTTATTAATTTCAATTCCACATATCGAAGTACAGTTGCCTTTTTATTCCATAAATTTGCTAAATATTTATATTAATTGTGCATAATATGATACTATATGTTTGTTTAATATATACATCATCAACAAACTAAATATACATTATGTGATGCTAAATATACATCAACCAACCACTAAGGCAAATTATGTATAATATACATAATCTTATGCATAAATATACAACATCTGCAACCTAATTATACATTATATAGATTTAACAATACATCGTTTTTGCTTCGTATGCAATATCTGGACCAATACATTGCATAATATTTAAATATACATAATCTTCTGCGTAATTATACAAAATTTTATAACTACATATACAATATTATTGGTAAATGAAAAAGGCAAATTATATATAATATACATAATCTTATGCATAAATATACAACATATGCAACCTAATTATACATTATATGGATTTAACTATACATCGTTTTTGCTTCATATACAATATTTGGACCAATACTTGGCATAATGTTTAAATATACACAATCTTCTGGTTATACAGAATTCTATAACTACATATATAATATTAATGTGGATCAGAAAGTCACTTCAATGCGTTTACTAATACCTTTGGGTTCGACCTAGTAGATAACATCGAATACGAATCATTCGAACCTCTTCATCTGCCTATCATCAGCCCGATTCTCCGCAACCCTTTTCCCTTAGTTTTGGCCATTTAATTGATAAGACTTGAATAAACAAACCTGCAAAAAATATACACAGACATAGCTAAATATATATTATTACATAACTAAATATATATTATTATACAACTAAGTATACATTATTATATAACCAAATATACATTATCACACAACTAAAATATACATTATTATACAATTAAATATGCATTATCACACAACTAAATATATATTATTATACAACTAAATATACATTATCAAACAACTAAGTATACATTATTATATACTAAATATACATTATCACACAACTACATATACAATATTTCATAACTAAATATACATTATTACATAATGAAGTATACAAAATATAGCAACCTTAAATATACAAAGAATAACAACCAGTGCACATTGTATACAAAATATCAACCCTAAATATACACAATACATACTCTAAAACTACATAAGTATGTACCCTGAAAAACTTAATTTATGAACTCAGACACACCATAAACCTATTCCAGGAATCTCATGATACAAAGGTGCATATAACACACATGTAAAACAAATGTAGACGTTGGGGATAAATTCCAAAAAAAATGAGAAATCTAAAGAAGATTAATTATAAAAACTGATGACTGCAAAAGAGATAACACACAATATATGAACACATTTCAACAAGAAAAAACAAAAATAAAAACCCTAGAACCCTAGCGAAGAAGCACAAAAATCACACCCGCGAAAAATAAATCAAACGCACCAAAAATTTACACCCGAAAGCTGAGAAATTCGAACCCTAGCGAAGAGAAGTACCCCTATTGAAAAGCAGCACAAAAATCGCATCCCTTTTGAAGATAAGTAAATTCGCACATTGTTGAAGTTGCAAAGACGGGGTGATTTCGTGGTTTAGTGGGATAAATTCAGTTTTGATTTTTAAAAGCAACTGAAGCCAAAATCGCGGGATACAAATAAGGCCAAATTTTGGTTACCAAATTAAAAACAAGTATAATTACAAAAATATCACTGGTCTTTAAAATTGAAATTACCCTATTGTTCCTGAGTAAGGAGCCAATGCTTTAAATTAGGAGTAACATCTGGACCATTGATTATTAAATCAAATGGTCTAGATGTGGTCTTATGTTCTTGCCTAAATCGCTTGGTCTCATTTGATTATATATATATATATATATATATATATAAAGACAGATGACCGATTTAAATCAATACATTTCAACCCAACTTAGCAACATTGTCTGCTTATAAAAGCAACATGTTTGTCCATAAGCAACCAAGTTGACATAAGCAAAGACAGATAAACTATTTAAATCAACATATCTGCACCATCTTAGAAATATTGTCTACCTAAATAAACAACATATTTAACCTTGATAAACAACACAATTGACATATATATAAAAAGACAATTTGTAGGTCCCAAGGGGTGTGAGTGTAAGGTTTAGAAGGGGGAGGGGTTGAACAAACCTTACCAACTTTTCGATTTAGTCCTTTTAAATATTCAGAGTTAATACTTCACAAATAAGTCCTTGATGGACAACTAAGTTAGTTAATCGTGAGTTAGTTACTCAATAGACTCATCGAAATTTTGTTGATAGAATAACTCAAATTGTTTTAACTAAAGACTTAACTCGATTGTGATTTGTTTTCATTGGAAGACTTTACACCCTTAACTTTGGTTTAGTACTTAGAGATTATCAAGTGGATAGCAAATTTATCAGAGTTAAATAAATAAGATGCAGGGAATTAAAGTCTTTGAAATGTAAATGACACGTTAAGTTTTTATAGAGGTTCGAAGATGGGGTAATTCTTCTACTCCTGTCTTCTCCAACTCCTGGAGGAATCCACTAGGTATTGATCAGTATACAAAGTGGTAACAGTCCAGATACAAGTCTTGATCACACAAATGACTTGATCCTTTGGGACTCGATGAGATGCCTTGGTCACGCAGATTGGCTTCTCGTGCGACTCGAACTTCTTCACAAGGCAACCTTGCTACTACAACCCACTTGCTCAAGCTCTTTGGATTTGATCACGAAGCCCTCCAAAAACTTGAGACTGGTTCGACCTTGAACCTTCCTACAATCCTCCGTGGAATGTAGACCCCTTGATTCTTCAACAATTTCCTCTTCAACTGATTGAAGTTATCTTTCCTTCACAAGTGAGTGTTGGATTGATTTTCTTCGTAATGTAGGCTTGAGGATTAATCTTGAATGATTTGAGAATATCTTAGGTTACTGATTCAAATATTTACTTGAATGTTTGTGGTTCGAGTAACCTTCTCTCGGAGTCATTCCTCGGCCTTTTTTATAGTGATCTTTCAAAAATCGCCCGTTGAAGAGATAGGCTTATTTTTGAAAGTCACTTGTGGTCGTTGGCTTGTCTTGTTGCGATCCTTGGAATTGCCACTTCCTCGTATGAATTGTTCTTGACTTTTGAGTTCGACATGGTGCGATGCTTCCCATTGGTTTATTCCTTTTGCACGCTTCGGGACTGAGCACTTGAGAAAGATAGTATGGAGGTATTACTTGTTTAAGTAATTCCCTTGATTTACGTGCAACGGATCTCTTCCGATTATCTCGACTTGATTGCATTTCCTGCTTTCCCCAGGTGACTTAGAGTCGACTTCCAATCATTGGATGACTCTTGTCACTTCAACTTGAGACTTGGCTATTTTGAGTTGACTTGACTGATACTCCACTCACCGCATCTCACCAAGCTTGCTCCTTCATCGAGTCCCCGTCCTCTCTTCTTTGCCATACTCACTGTCTTGCGGCGGTGTCTTTCTTCTAGTCTTGATTGTCTTCTTGCATGTTTAGGCATAGCCGACTTAACTCGGCTTGACCAACCCTATTTATTACAAAGGTCATTTACAACGAAAATGGGGTGCCAACTTCCTATTCTAAGTTTTACATGGCATTCATCAAAATCTAAACAATAAATTTCCCAACAATTTCCCCTTTTTGATGATGCCAAAACTTAAAACATTCAAAATGTAAATAGCAAAGATACATACAGATAGTGCATTCACAGAGAATGTATGCGTAGAATCAATTCTTTTATTGATCATAACATTCTTGTCCTTTACACAACTGTTTACAAAGTGTATCAGAGCAAACATCTCGTGTCTACGCAAAAATAGAGAATTCTGATTTATTACGTAAGACTTACATAAAATGTATTTACATAGTAAAATACATGAAGGGGTGGACAAAGAACACTTCATCTCCTTCGTTTCCTCCTTCTTTCTTCTTCTTCAGCTCTGTCATCTTCTGGTCTTCTTTTCTTTTTCTCATCTTCAGCTGCTTTCTTCTTCTTTTCATACGCCTTCCGGGCAGCTTCATCTCTTCTTATTCTTTCTTGTCTCTCCTCCCATAGCTGAGTTTGTCTTTTATTTTCTTCTTCAATTCTTTTCACATACTCAGCATTGTTCTTAGCCACTTGCGATTAGCTACTTCGTCAAAACCAGCCCAAGATCCCTCATTTCTTGCCTGGATCTATGTACTCAATGTTTTTGGGGCGGAGAGGTCTGCAGGTCCGAAACCTCTTCCTCCACCATTGCTTCTTCCTCTACCTCTTCCTCCTCGGGCTTGTATTGTCTTTGGGGTCTTCTTCTTCCCACCGAAAGTGACTAGCGGAGTGACCAAAGGAGTGACTGTCGGTGAGTCTCTTTTTTGTCGGCTTCTTCACATAGTGTGAGACCCTTTTCCCGAGATAAGTCCTGGCTTGAGCCATGGACATGTTTGCGAAGTATCCTTCGATGCGGCGTTTTAAATTCATCAACCGATCTTGGCTCGATTCGGCATCCGAGATGGCATAAAAGTGTCTCTGTCTCTTTGGAATGCCTCCATGTTGTTTCAAAATATCCATAACTCGGGCATTCATCCTTCCTTCCACTTCATCCATCCCTCGCTTCAACTGTCTTTCTCTTGTCGGCCATAGGTACAAAGCAGTGTTGGAGTGGCGAGTCACTAGGAGTTTGCTTTGATAATATCACCGTGACAAGACCTTGATGGGGGTTTGTGCAATCATCAAGGTCACATATCTCGATCCTTCCCCCTCAACAGACTTCCTTTATTTTCTCTTGAAACTTTCCCACTGTCTTTCCCTTCACAATCGCTCCCTCATTCTCAACTTCGATCCCTTCAGGTGACTTTTAGGTATTCCTCTTCCCCTTTTTGGCATCATCAAAGGAAAGAGGAACCCTGAAACAAACTAGCAAGCGAAGTCGAAGTCGAGTCTGTTGATAGTCAAGTTCTCGCCGAGTCTCTTTGCGGAGTATGCGGCGCGAAACTCAGAGCAAGTAGCGTTGGATTCAACTGTAATTAACTTCATCTCAGCCATGAGAAGGCTGAATTTTCGATCCATGTTTTCTTCCATACGCAGGAGCTCATTCTTATTTTGCTCACGCAGCAGCTTTATCTCAAAGAAAGTGAGATTCATGCATGTGCTCAATGTGTTCTCTCAATTTTGTCTTTGCATCGGCATTCTCATTTCGCCATACCAACACTTGTTGAACAATGTTCAAATATCTAGCTTGTTCTACGCGCATTGTTTCTTCTTTGTTGCCACCACTCCCGGATTCTCGACTATTATGCCTCTCAAGTCGGCAGTAAGGTTGGCATCTCTCGTTATCCAATCTCATGTCCATCGAGGTCTGTGCCTCTCCATCCGCTTCAATTTCAAGAAATAATGCTTTGAACACCTCCCGAACTTCGCTGTTCCTCTCATTGCGGTGACGGCCAAGCAAATCAAAATCATAGTCGGTTGGACGATGGTATCTCGATGGAATGACAGGATCTCGTGTTCGTGGAAGCGCGCGAGATCTCTCTCGACTCTTCGGGAGGTCGGGTACCTCCGGAGAAGGGAAATGATTCTACAAAGGGATCATCACGAGCAACGGAATTTGTTCAATGATGAGTGGTGCTCGTGAAGTTCCTTGTGGAGTCGAACTCCGCTGCGACTTGGGGAGCTGCGCGCGATGGACTCTGTTTCACTGGGGTCAATGTTGTAAAAATCGGCCTGGCGTTGAAGTTGACTAGGCGCTGTCCCTGAGCCGACCCGATTTTCAAAAATCGCCAAAAAAATCGTTGGTCAAAAATCGGCCTCGCACGCCTGAGCGGGCTAGGCGGCCTTATCGGGCGCGTCATCGGAAAAAATGAAAAAATCGAGAAAAAATCCATGGGTGGCTCATAAATCAAAAATTCAAAAATCGTTTGAATACAAAAAAATAAAAAAATAAGAAAAACTTGGGCTTTTCTAGGCGCCCGTCTGGGCGCCCTGGCGCCCGCTGGAACATCCTCGCCGATTCCTTGAGTCTTTGGATCGATCACGTGGGATGACTCCGACTTCGCCTCTCCTTCCGATCCCGTTGGTCTCAAGGTTTTTCCATCGAGTTGGATTATCCTCGGCCTTATCGGGGTCGTCGGATGATGATGAGATTTCCATCTCCTCATCAAAGTTGAAAGTTTGATCAATGATAGCACGTCGAGGTATGTTTTGGAACATCCTCGGTTGAGTCTTTTGGATCGATCCGGAAGGGATCTCAACCTCCCGTCATCTTCATTACCTCCCGCAAAAGGTTACATCTCAATCCGGGAATCGTGAGGCGCACATCCCTTTTCGATGGATCAATGATAGCGGGAGGGATGTTCTGTCTTAGGGTCTTTCCCCGGAAGTCTCAACCTCCGGTGGCATCCACCTCCTGCGAGTCTCAACTCCATGGATTGCATCCCTTTCATTGCCCGACTTAGTGTTAACATCCATTGGAGTCTCAACTCCATGGATTGCACTTCGCCTCAGTGTTAACTCCCCTTCCTTCTCGTGCCTCGCATCGCACATCGTCATTAGCCTTCGAGGCGGTTGGCACCTCACCGAGACATCTCAATCGCTCTCTAAGCCTCGTCGATGACAACTTGCAGTACTTTTTGTTTGTTCCTTCTCCACTTCGCCTCCTAGATTCATTGTGGAGTCACCGCATCCTCCGACCTTGCCGCAGTGGAGGGAGTTTCCCCCTTTGTGGTGCCTGATGATAGGGCGGAATCTTTGGCCTTCTCACGTGCCTCTCGCGTCTCATTGCTTTAGCCCGTTCATTTTCTTTTCCGAATTTCCAATATATTTATGCAATTATCCTCGTCAAGGGCTTGCAAAGATCGTGTCCACCTCAAGAAATCAAGAGTTCTTCTTCCTCAAAGAATGAACTCGGATGTTGAAACCGCACTGGATAGGCTCGACTTCCATTTTCTCCACTCGCGCACGATTTTGGATGTCTGGATACAATGGAGAGTGCATGATTAAATCGTCTTCATCATCTTCTTGTTGGCCCTCATTTCCGGTATTGAAGGTAGAAGACTCATTTGCTCGACACCTTCAAAGCGGCCTCTTTCTGTGGAGAAACTACCCCATCAACAGTGATTTGGTTGTCTCGGTTGTGCCTTGTTTCTCGGATGTTACGTCTCAAACTGGGTCATCGAGTTGCCTCTCGTTGATCGGCCTCACGTGACTTGGCGTTTCATCAATCATGTTTGGAGACTCTACATCTCCAGCGGTCTCGGGTATCTTTTCGGTGAGTGACAGACTCGGCCGGCTTCTCAAGCTCGGGCGGCTTGAAAATTCTTCTTCTCCTTCTTCTTGTTTGAACCAGGGGATTTCTGGTTCGACAAGGTTTCTTCTCGAGTCTTGGGCGGGGGGCGTCTTTGTTGTTTTCTTCTCGAGGAGCCGGCCGTCTTGGCTTATCGCCTTCTCTCTTTCTTAATGACCGGAGAAGGTATTTGGGATTCCTTCTCTCTGCTGCTGCGCAGGGGCGGGAGACACGGGCCGGGGGGGCGGGTGACTCGGCTGCGGGCGGGAGCATATTTGTTTTTCTTTCTTTGCGCAGGGAGCCTTCTTCTTTGGTGGAGAGGAGACGTTGTATCTTGGGTCACCGATTCCCCTCACTCGTGATCGGCTCGCTTAGCGTAGGCTCTCTTAAATGTGCGCCAGAGAGGTTTGATCTCGAACATCCTCTTGTTTACATGGAACGCCTTTCCATGTTGAAGAGGGACTCCTTTTACCTCCATCACCCGGCCAATCACTGCATCGTATCCCGGGATCCTCCAAATGCTCCATTCTCCTTGAAGGATTTGTTCCCTACATTCTGCAGAGTCTGTAGACAAACTCAGCCCAGTTCACTTTCTTTTCTTCAATGATCGCAGCCAATACGATCAATTTCGCTTTGGACAGTTGGTCAAAGCTGCCAAATTTGATGTCTATGCATTTGGCAACGATGCCCAACAATTTGTGGTAGTCCTCCTTCAGCAGCTTCTTGTTAGCTGTGAAGACTATCTTTTCAAAGATAGTCGGTCTTGGCTATTTCCTTCAAGCGGCCGACCAAGTCAACATCGCCTTCATTGATTTCTCGTGCTCCTTCCACCGGTAATGAGTAGTGTTCTGCCAAATCCTTGGCAGTGATGATGAACTCCTTCCCGTGAACAGAGGATTTGATCCCCTCATCGTGAATCTCAGCATTTACATAGAACTGTGCGACCTCTTCCACATAGGTCATCGGAAAGTCCATCGTTAGAAATGGTTTTAGCCCAGTCGTTTCGAGTTTTTCAGTGATCTTCTTTATGAGGGCGTCATCGGACCCCTGTTTGACCATACCCTCGAAATCCACAGTAGACCCGGTGTGGATTTGTTTTCCTAGCTTGACAAAATCGTGAGTAGATGCCATTTTTCAGTATTTCACCGAATGAAACTTAAAAGATGATTTGAAGATTGATAGGGTTTTTGAGAGAGTTTTTGCCTTTGCTTTTGATAGAGAAAAGTGAACAGTTTTTGGTAATGTGTGAGAGAAAGGGACGAAAATGGTTTAAGTATGGTTCCTGAAAGGACGTGAGGGTGGTTTTTGAAATGTGACCGAAATCAACGGCTTAGATTTTGCACGCCGATTAGCATTTAATGTCTCGTATTTAATGCGGCAAAGATTTATATCCAATCATATGCTTGGTGTACTTTTGCCTGTACACGCCATAATTATCTTTGACGTCATTCTTAAAAACATTCCCGCTTAGTAAAAACGATGCGTTTTTGTCCCTTTGCTCATCAATGACTCAACATCCTTTAGCCGATTTAACTCTTCTTCTCACAGTTCTCCTAGTCACTCAAATTTGTCACCTAACTAACTCGACAAATTGTCTTTTTGATATGGTGATTCACTTAGCGGATTTGAGAGTTCCGCTCTTTTTACCTTTTCGTGTTTCATTTCTTTTCTTTGAGTCTTCTGAGTGTCAGCTCAGCTCAATTAACCCTAACTCATGCTCGAGTTCTTCAAATCTTGACTCACATAATGGTTTTGTGAATATGTCACCAACCTGTTTATCGGTTGAAATATATTCCAAGGTGATGTCCTTCTTTTCAACATGATCTCTTATGAAGTGATATCTGACATCGATATGCTTTGTTCTTGAGTGCAACACAGGATTTTGAGTGATTGCAATTGCACTTGTGTTATCACACATGATTGGAATTTCCTTTTCTTCAACTTCATAGTCTCTAAGCTTGTTGTCTCATCCATAGGACTTGGGCACAACAATTTGCCCAGCAGCCTATGTATTCTACTTCACCGTAGAGGTGGCTATTGAATTTTGCTTTTTGCTAAACCAGAAATTAGCCTTGTTTCAAGCATTTGACATGTGCATGAGGTGCTCTTCCTGTCAACTCTACATCCAAAGATAGTTAGAGTCCGAATAGCCAATTAGCTTGAATCCACCTTCCTTTGGATACCATAAGCCAACTTCTTGGCTTCCTTTCAAATATCTCAAGATTCTCTTGGCATTTTGCGATCATGTGGCTTTCTTTTAGAGCGATTGAAATCTTGCACATACACCTACAAAGAAAAGGTGATGTCCGCCCGCTTGTTGTGAGATAGAGCAATGATCCAATAAGTGCTCAGATCTTGTTTGATCTACAGTGCTTGCCATCTGCATCCATATCCATTTTGATCGATGTATTCATTGGTATTTTCACAGAAGACTTCTCTTCCATACCAAATTTCTTCATTAAATCTCTGGTGTATTTTGTCTGACTTATGAAGGTTCCATCCTTCAGCTGTTTTACTTGGAGTCCAAGGAAGAATGTCAGCTCTCCCATCATGCTCATTTCGAATTTGCTTTGCATGAGGTTTGAAAATTTATCACACAACTCTTTGTTTGTGGATCCAAAAATAATGTCATCCACATATATTTGAACAAGCAATATACTCTTCGCATCTTGAATTCTGAAGAGTGTTCTATCCACTTTGCCTTTTGTGAATCCATTCTCAGTCAGGAATTGTGACAAAGTATCATACCATGCTCTGGGTGCCTGTTTCAATCCATATAGAGCTTTCTTGAGTTTGTATACCTTATCTCCAAGAGTCTTCTACTCAAATCCTGGAGGTTGTTCAACATACACTTCTTCTTCCAATAAACCATTAAGGAATGCACTCTTTACATCCATCTGATATAAAATAAAATTCTTGTGAGCTGCATAGGCAAGAAACATCCTTATAGCTTCCAATCTTGCTACAGGGGCAAATGTTTCATCAAAATCTATCCCTTCTTCTTGGCAATATCCTTTGGCTACTAATCTTGCTTTGTTTCTTACCACGAACCTTCCTCGTTCATCTTGTTTCGAACACCCATTTAGTGCCAATAACATTTTGATGGGTAGGTCTTTGAACTAATTCCCATACTTTATTTCTTTCAAACCGATTCACTCTTCTTGCATAACTTGAATCCAATGTGTGTCATCCAATGCTTGTGACACATCTTTAGGCTCTATTTGTGAGATAAAACATGTGAACATAGCTTCTTGTTGAGTTCGGATCTTGTTTTGACACCTTCTCTTATATCTCCAATGACTAGTTCTCGTGGATGGTTTCTCGGCCATCTTACATCAGGTTGGAGTAAGTTAGTGGGTTTAGTCGTCTTGCGGCTATGTTGCTTTGATCAGCTCTCTTGTCATCATTTAGTCAGCAGATTTTCCAAATTGTTTTTGAGACTCAGGCTATCTCATCTTCATCCGGGTTTATAATTCTAGCTTCAAACGATATAGGGACTCTTCTCATGGTTTGTTGATTCAAATTATCACCGACTCTTCAATGTCTTCTCCATTTACATTTGGCTCATCAAATACCACATGAATGGATTCCTCTGTAACCATAGTCCTTTTGTTGAGTACTCAGAGGCTTTGCTTTCACCGAGTATCCCAAGAAGATACCTTCATCGCTTTAGCATCAAAAGCCTTTAAATTATCTTTGCCATTGTTATGGATGAAGCATTTACATCCAAATATTCTAAAATATGCAACAATTGGTTTTCTCCCCGTCCAAATCTCATAGGAGTCTTTGTCGCTTGTTTGTTTATCATGCATCTATTTTGAGTGTAGCATGTTTGTGTTTATTGCTTCACCCAAAATCTTTTAGGTAGCCCCGCTTGACTAACATGGTCCTTGCCGCTTCTTTGAGAGTTCTATTTCTTCTTTCTCGCAACTCCATTCTTTGTGGAGTCCTTGATGCGATAATTCATGACCAATGCCATTTTCAATACAATATCGAGTTATTATACCATTGACAAACTCAGTTCCTCTCGATCTTATTTTGATAATGGTTTGGCTCTTCTCATTTTGAATCCTTTTCATCACCGTGTGGTAATTTCTCGAGAGTTTCTTTCTTCTTACACATGAATATTGTCCATGTATATCTTGAATAGTCATCTACTACCACCAAGGTGTATTTCTTCCCACTTATGCTAGTTGGTTCAACTGGACCAAATAGATCCATATGTAGCATATGAAATATTCTTGTTGAAGATGGACATGTCTTTTCTTTGAATGATGATTTGATTTGTTTTCCCTTCGACATGCGTCACATATACTCTCCTTCTTGTACACCGAAATCCGAAGTCCTTCCACAAGATTGCTTCCGCAAGCTTGTTAATCGTTTGAAATTCAGGTGACTCGACCTTCTTGTGCCACAACCAACTTGATTCACCAATTGCTCTTTGCTAATAGACAGTCTTTGTGTGTTCGATTGACCAATCTACTACATACATGTTCTTTTGTTTGCATCCTTGCAACACAACCTCATTGATTCATGTCCTTGATTTGGCATATTCCCATGTTGAATCCAACATTATAGCCTTTGTCACGAGTTGGCTAATACTCAAAGTGATTGAATTTGAGTCCTTCAACATATGCAACATCCGTGATTTCTAATCCATTTTTCTTGATGGATCCAATGCCTCTTATTCTCCCCGAGCTTCATTTCCTCCAAATATGACTTTTGCTCCTTTGACTTCCTTGAATTTTGACAGATTTTTCTTGTTTCATGTCACATGTCCGGGAATGTACCACTATCCATGTACCAGGTTCCTTGGCACTCGCTTGTTCCTTGAACCCGCAAACAAGGAAATTAAGTTTTAGGTACCCATACTTGTCCGGGTCCCGAGGGGTTAGTATTGTAAGATGATCCAACCAACCTATAGCCAAATGGTTTGACTCTAAGGGGTTGCCATCTATCGCTGCCATAATCATAATTAATTTTGGCAAATTGCTTGGGGATTCTTGGTTCATACAACTGTCTCTTTTGTCTCGTATGCCTGTATATGTGTTTTAGCAATTGCCTTCTTTGGGTAGTTGTGATATCTCCGAGTGTAGTGCCTAGGTGCATATGTGTCTTTGATGAAAGCTCTTATACCTTTGGAATGGCCTTTCTTTGAGTTCTAGGCCTTTGCCATTTTGGCTTATATTCCATAGGTCTTTGCTTTGATAGTTCACATTATTCCAATCACTTGGCTTGGTATTTTCTACCATTCCCTTCATATGTATTTCTTTTATAGAACTTCTGGGATTTTTGGTAGCTCTGTTTCTTCTTTATGAGTATTTCTGTTTGGAGTTTGCTTTGAGGAACTCGGTGATTCCTTCTCGCCTATCCTCTCAAAGACACTCAATCGGTCAAGTTTTCCTTTTCCTTTATAACCAAGGCCAGTTTGTTTGAAATTGTGCTTTGGGATAAATGTGTGTGCACCATTTGGAGTTTTGGATTTTTGAGATACTTCATTGCTAGAAGATCCTTTTTCCAAAATCACTTTTGGAGCTTGACATAGCACAGATGAATTAAATCCTAAGCCTGTCTTGTCTCCACATTCTCTTTGACTCATAATAAGATCATCCAATGATTTAGATGCCTTAGTGAATGAGGCAATCACATTTTTGAGGTCATTTTCCCTCTTTTCTATAGCAGCTATTTATGCTATTAGCTTAGCATTTTCAGTCTTTAAACTTTCATTCTCATCAGCTATTTGACTTAGAGTACTCAGCTTCTTAGTTACCGAGTTTTGCTTTTGAGTAGGCTGTTTTCCTCATTTAGTAGTGTGTGTGAGGATTTAATGTGTTCAAAATCTTTCATCATTTTGTCTAATGAATCATAAAGATCGGTGGGTGATGAAGTGTGTGTATCACGATCACTATCACTAGAATCGAGTGTGATGAGTTGGAGTGTACCTCATCTTCTTGGTCGTTGGTCTTGTTCCTTGGCCATCAAACGGATCAAGGCTTCTTCTTCGAGTCACTTGAGTAGTCACTTCACTACTCTCAATCACCGTGTCTCTTGACTTGGTCTTTTTAAAGATCTCTGCAGCCAACATTGCCTTTTTCTTTTCTTGTCTTCTTTCTCTCAAGACCTTTCTTTCTTCTTCATTTCTCAGTATTTGTTGACTACGGGATATGGGCAATCAATGGCATAGTGACCTGTTGCCTACGGTTCAAAGATAGGTTTTCAACCTTTTGATCAGCTCTTTCTATTCTTGGATTGTCACCCCTTTGATATTCACTTTTTGATGCTCTGTTCTCTTGGTTGGCCTATCTTCCCTTGACTTGGAGGAGCCGAGTGTCTTCTCGAGGATTCGCCCTTGCCTCTCTTGTAGTTCTTATTGAAGAACTTGTTAAACCTTTTAACCATCGTGGCTATTTCTTCTTGGTCAATGACCTCTTTGACCTCGGCTCTCTTGTCATCCTTAACAATTAGAGCAATTGTTTTGGGTACAAATTGTCTCTTCCTCGTCTTTTCTTCTCACCAAATTCGTAGGCTTTGAGATCCGAGAATAGCTCATGGTTGGATGTCTTGGATAGGTCCATGGAGTGTCTCATGGCCATGACTTTCATATCCCA
The DNA here is from genome assembly GCA_016081115.2 of Rehmannia glutinosa. Lineage (NCBI taxonomy): Eukaryota > Viridiplantae > Streptophyta > Magnoliopsida > Lamiales > Orobanchaceae > Rehmannia > Rehmannia glutinosa. Next base: position 27,420,492 of record CM071934.1, on the reverse strand, counting down.
CTCGGTTGGGAGACTTCTTAGAATCTTCATACACATTTCCTTCTCGTGTATATTCTTTTCCAAGTGCGAGATAGCTCGTTGGTAATTTCTCGTGAATCGAGCATCCAGTTGATCCAGGGTCTCTCTGCGATCATTTTGAAATTTTCAAATTTCTCAGACAAACCGATAATTTAATTTCCTTGATTTGCTCCGAGCCTTCACAAATCAATGTTAGCTTATCCCAGATTTCTTTAGCCGTTTTGCATGATTTAACTTTATTGAACATGGCTTTGTCCAAGGTTTTGTAAAGAATGTCCTTGGCCACATTGTCCAGGTTATATCTTTCTATGTCATCATTTGTCCATTCACTCTTGGTTTTCAACCATGACTGTGCAGAGCAACATCCTCTTCACCTTCACCGCAACTCTCCTTACAAATTGTGTTCACTTTTAAAATTTGCAATGGCCCATCCTCTATCACTATCCACATCTCATCATGTAATGCTGATAGATGAGCCTGCATGCGAATTTTCCAATCATCAAATTCTTCAATTGTGAACATAGGGATGCATGTCAAATTTGCTTCCATGATAATAACTTTTAATGATAAAAAGAGTTTTGAAAAACTTAAGTACTAAAACAGACTTTGAAAAATTTGGAGATCTAGTTCAAGAACTGCATCGGAAGGCTCAATGAACCAACCGCTCCGATACCACTTGTAGGTCCCAAGAGGTGTGAGTGTAAGGTTTAGAAGGGGGGGTTGAATAAACCTTACCAACTTTTCGATTTAGTCCTTTTAAATATTCATAGTTAATAATTCATAGCTGAGTCCTTGATGGACACTAAGTTAGTTAATCAGAGTTAGTTACTCAACAGACTGACGAGTTGTTGATAGAATAACTCAAATTGTTTTGACTAAAGACTTAACTCGATTGTGATTTGTTTTCAAAGTGGAAGACTTTACACCCTTAACTTTGGTTTAGTACTTAGAGATTATCAAGTGGATAGCAAATTTATCACAGAGTTAAATAAATAAGATGCAGAATTAAAGTCTTTGAAATGTAAATGACACGTTAAGTTTTTATAGAGGTTCGAAGATGGGGTAATTCTTCTACTCCTCTCTTCTCCAACTCCCGGAGGAATCCACTAGGTATTGATCAAGATACAAAGTGGTAACAGTCCGGATACAAGTCTTGATCACACAACCCGACTTGATCCTTTGGGACTCGCCTAGAGATGCCTTGGTCACGCACCGGCTTCTCGTGCGACTCGACCTTCTTCACAGGCAAAACCTTGCTACTACAGACCACTTGCTCAAGCTCTTTGGATTTGATCACGAAGCCCTCCAAAAACTTGAGACCGGTTCGACCTTGCACCTTCCTACAATCCTCCGTGGAATGTAGACCCTTGATTCTTCAACAATTTCCTCTTCAACGATTGAAGTTATCTTTCCTTCACAGGTGAGTGTTGGATTGATTTTCTTCGTAATGTAGGCTTGAGGATTAATCTTGAATGATTTGAGAATATCTTAGGTTACGATTCAAATATTTACTTGAATGTTTGTGGTTCGAGTAACCTTCTCTCGTAGTCATTCCTCGGCCTTTTATAGTGATCTTTCAAAAATCGCCCGTTGAAGAGATAGGCTTATTTTTGAAAGTAACTTGTGGTCGTTGGCTTGTCTTGTTGCGATCCTTGGAATTGCCACTTCCTCGTATGAATTGTTCTTGACTTTTTCGAGTTCGACATGGTGCGTTGCTTCCCATTGGTTTATTCCTTTTGCACGCTTAAGGGGATCGAGCACTTCGAGAAAGGTAGTATGGAGGTATTACTTGTTTAAGTAATTCCCTTGATTTCGATCTGCGGATCTCTTCCAGATTATCTCTACTTGATCGTATTTCCTTGCTTTCCCCAGGTGACTTAGAGTCGACTTCCAATCATTGGATGACTCTTCTATCACTTCAACTTGAGACTTGGCTATTTTGAGTTGACTTGACTGATACTCTACTCAGCTGCATCTCAGCTGCTCCTTCAGTCGAGTCCCCATCCTCTCTTCTTTGCCATACTCAACTGTCTTGCAGCGGAGTCTTCCTTCTAGTCTTCAGTTGTCTTCTTGCATGTTTAGGCATAGCTGACTTAACTCACTTGACCAGCCCTTATTTATTACAGTGCAGTTTACAAAGAAAATGGGGTGCTAACTTCCTATTCTAAGTTTTACATGGCATTCATCAAAATCTAAACAATAAATTTCCCAACACAATTGAAATGAAAGAATTGATGATTTCGACATTGTCTGCCTTATTTAAGCAACATATTTATCCTTAATAAGTAACATGTTCTCACAATGGATAAGGCCAAAGATACGATTCAAATAAATCCCAAAATTTGGGAATATGAATGGGTACCACTAAAAATAACTTTCGGTTTTAACTGATATACAAATAAAATTACCTACTAACTGTTATCAACCATTAATTAAGTATAAACTAAAACAAAAATTAATTAAATCTACATCGTTAAAAAAAAAGAGGTTAATGCTACATATTTGGTTTCACGTACTCACATAAATTATCTGGATTCACCTAATCTAAATCCAATGAGACCAGGGCCTTAGGTGAGACTGTCGGGACTGATTTTAGCCATTTATTGAATCATTGAGTGGTTGTGATTACATGGATAAAAAAATATAATTAGACAATTAATTTAATCAAAGAACATGTAATAAAGTAAAATTATCCTTAATTAACAACTATTCCCATAAAAATGGATACACAATTGGAAAGATAATCTATCATTTTCTTCCACAATCTCACAGAAATGGATACACTATTGGAAAGAGAACTTGTAATTTAAGCTTTCCAATAAAAACCAACTAATTATGCATTGTCTAGAAGCTATCAATGCATCTAAAATCAACTAACTATGCAATGTCTAGAAACTATCTATGCAATGTAAAAAAAACTAAATATGCAGTAAATTATATCACAACTATACAAATTAATTAATTATGCACTGTCTAGAAACTATATATGCAGTGTCTACAAACTAAATGTGCAATACATTATATCCAACTATGTAATAAGTTTCATAAACAATGCAACGGAAAATAAATAACCATGCGTTGTTCTAAGATCTATCTAAGCATCAAAAGAAAATAATTATGTTTATTCTCCACTATGTCATAAAACATTGCAATAAAAAATAACTAACAATACATTATCTAAAAGTTGTTTACGCAGCAAAAAACACTAAATATGTTGGTTTCCGGAAAAAAATTTAAAAACAAAAAAAATTGCCCCCTAAATTGCGCCATTAAATAAGACAGTTATAATCATACCCCATATAAAAAACACTGGAATAAAAAATTACTATATTATTACAAACTAGAACCCAAAAAAAAGTGGAAAGATCTCATCCATCCAATATTTTGAATCAATGGCTAAGATTTGTCCCTATCAGTCTTACCCTAGAACCCTGTCTCATTGAACCAATCATTATAAATATATATTAGAATAACACCCGTGTGTTACACGAGATTTGTCCAAAGATAAAATTTTAGTGTCACAAATTTAAAAGATAGTTTAGATAGAATCTTGATTTTTAGATTATTTTTTATCTCTTAAATTTGTAGTATTTTAAATTCAAAAATATATATTCTAAACTAATAGAATATTTCTCAAAACAAATATCTTTAGATAGATTTGATCTTTTTCAAACAAATTGTGAAAAAACAAATCTTTATTTTTATCTTTCATAATCTTGATTAAATTTGTTATGTTTTCAATTTGTTATACTGTAATTTTGTACAAAACATTGCCACATAGATAAATGTGAAGCTACATGTGGAATTGAGAGGATGAGAAGTTGACAAATGTCTGAGATTAATGAGGTGATAACATGTGTTAACTTTTTTTTTCTTTTAGTATATATGATAGATTTGGATCATGTCGTAGCAGAAATTCAGAAACTGAAAGATGCATATAACCAAATATATTTTTGAAAGATAATATTTTTAAATGTATATCAATCCGTAATTTCTATTAGTTGTTAGATTCTTTGATGTGTTTCTCGAATTCGTTGAAAAACATATATAGTGATTAATTATTTGATAGGATCCTGTAATATAATTAATATCCATCCTCGGATCGATAATTCAAAATTTTTATTTATTTTAACTTTAGTTGTTGTGATAGGCTCATTTATATCTACTATCAAAAACTTGTTCGCCAAAAATATTTGGATCTTACAACTGCAAGTGTACAGTGTAGTTTATAGAATCATGGCCAGCAAGGTCGTATTCCTCAGGGATTGACTATGAAACACTTAAACTATAATAACATCGCATTCCAATTTTATTGAATCGACCGAATATCAAGTTTTTATAAAAACAATCAAAAATAAAAGAAAAATAAATAAATTTGCGAACCTCCCAAGTATTTTCAACAACCACAGAAGCAACCGTATGCACATAATCTCAACATGTTTCTTCAATATTAAACCCAATTAAAGTTTTAAAAACCAAGTCATGCAATTATATGGGTTCAATTCCTAAGTTAGTCTATTCCCCTTCCCGGGCGGCGCATAAACAGTAGATTAATAACAATTGTAGGTCACTTGACTTGATACAACTATTATTAACTCCCAAAAGATCTATGAATTGAATGGCTCCCCACAAACAGTTGTAGGTATCCCGACTCGATACACCCGTTTATGTCTAAATTCGATTTCCGTCTTTATTAGAAGTTCTCTTCCAAATTTTGCACTAACAAATATGACATGCCAATTATTGATCAGATAAAAAGCAATTAAAAATAAACACTTGAATTCATAAAATAGAACACACGAATCAATTAAGAAAATAATCAATCAAGATTTATTATGAATCACAGTTTGATTATGCCCTAAGATCCGAAAGATTAGTCAAACAATGATAACAAATTCATAGAGAAACTTGAAATCAATAATTTGACATCATTTAAGCACAGACAAGATATCTAAACTAAGAAAGAAAACTATTTCTTGTTAGGATGGATTCTCCTATAGAAGACATTTGATCTTGTGTTCCTGTGTAATTTGATGTGTTGTATGGTGTATGGATGAATATATTTCGTGCAGCTCTTGGGTCCCTTATATAGATGATTGGAGAGATCACTTGTAGAGTTTGAATGGGAAAAGGACACAAATATCCGCCATAGCCAGTCGCATGGCCCGTGTGGCTTTCACACGGGCACTCCACATGGTCGTGTGGCCCTCACACGTTCCGGTCGTGCGGCTCTGGTTTCATCCCCAGTTTTTTCTTAACTTCACACGGACATGTCTTCTTCACACGGGCAGGTCACACAGCCGTGTGGTCCCACACAGTCCGGCCGTGTGACTAGTTTTTGTTCGATTTCTTCGTCTTTTAAATCTTCTCTTTGCACTCGTCAATCCTATCTGGGCCTTCGAACTTATATCTCTTCAATTAAGCTCCATTTCCTGCAAAAATTACAAAGGTACACAGTATCATGCCCTTCTAAGGAAACCAAGTAAAAACACACTAAATATACATGCAAATGTATCAATTATACACCATTTTAAGCCCCTAAATGCACGTATATTCTACACATATCAAAATCCCCCAAACTTAAAGCATTGCTCGTCCTCGAGCAAATTAAAAAAAATAATATCAAGGGGTACAAAGAACACATAATGTTAGGACGATTTTATCGTCTAAAAATATTTTTCGAGAAAAAGATAAAGATTGGTTTTGATTTGTTTTGCCTTTCTAGACTTGTGATATAATTAGGACTTTTTAGATAAGGGAAGAAATCATATTGATATGGTATTGATATATTAGGATTCTTGATAGTTATATTGTTTCCTAACATAAGTGATTTACTTGTCATATATTTGTATATATCTTATTTCCTTGTGTATTAGGTCTCTTGAAGGGTGTTGGACGGCTATTTAAAGGGAAGAGGACGTCCATAATGATTACACAAGAAATACACCAGAGTTACAAGAGTCTCGAGAGAGTTAGAGTCATTCAAGCACAAGGAGTCTGAACTGCCCTGGATGCGACCTCGAATGTGACTACATCTGAGATCACATTCAGCCTTGCAGCTTGTGTTTGTTAGCTTTTCATCCATTGTTTTTTGTTTTGTGATTGACGAAGTCCATACATATCTATTGTTGGATGAGTTGAATTACATAGATTAGATATACTCGAGATAGGAGTTTTTCGTTGAATTTCTACTAGTTGGATTTGAATATTTTGTATACGAAATCAAACTGATTTTACTAGTGGAAAGTTTTGCCATATTGGCACGTCTACAAGCTTGTTAGCTTGTAGAAAATTTTTACTTCGTGTGTCTCTTTATTGTTTTCAAATTGCCGCTGCATGTGATTGTGAATGTGATCACATCTGCAATCACATCCTTACTCTGCAAAACTTTTGGTAAATATCCGTGCTATAATTCTTTCAATTGGCATCTAGAGCCTACACTTGACGACACTAAGTGTTGATCCTGAGTGTTTGTTAGCATGGATACTCAAAATAACCCCACTTTTCGTCCCCCCATTCTTGATGGCTCCAATTATTCTATTTGGAAAGTCAAAGTTCGGGCCTACATCAAATCAATTGATGAAAGGGCCTGGCGTACAATCCTTACTAGGTGGTCACCTCCAAAACTCATCGATATTGATGGTGACTACAAGGACAAAGGAGAAATTGATTGGACTAATGATGAATTAATTTTGTCCAATTACAATTCTAAGGCCTTGATGGCAATCTTTGGCACTGTGGATCAAAATATGTTTAAAATCATTGCTAATTTTACGGTGGCAAAAGATGCTTGGGATACTCTGCAAAGTCATTGTGAGGGTTCAGCAAGTGTGCGAAAAACCAAACTTAGGTTGCTCACAAATAGGTTTGAAAACCTGAGGATGCGTGAGGATGAGAATATCACTACTTACAATGCCAAACTGTGCGATATAGCCAATGAAGCTCAAGCCTTAGGTGAACCCATGTCCAACGAGAATCTTGTGAGCAACATGTTGAGATCTCTTCCTATTAGGTATAATATCAAAGTTTCATCCATAGAAGAAGCCCATGATGTGGCCACTTTAAGTCTAGAAAGACTTGGCATTCTTCAAACCTATGAGATGAACATGGCTCAACAGGATGGAGAGTTTGGGTCACAAAGTTGCTTTTCAAATTGAGTCTCCTTTTCACTCGAGTCCCAAGTTACCAATGATTTTACTTGACCTTACCAATGAGATTGAAAAATCTGATCTAGGAGATGATTCTATGGCCATGTACTCGAAAAAGTTTGATAAAATTCTTAAGCTCAAAAGTCAGAAAAAGTCTCAAAATTTCACCAAGCCTTTTAAGTCTGAGTCAAGCAAGTTTCCTCAAAAGCACACCTTTGATAAAAGTCAAGAGCGTTTTTACGGTGATAAATCAAACAAGTCGACACAAAAACTCTTGACTCCATTAGGTGTAGGGCTTGTCTTTGGTATGGTCATTATCTTTGCCCAATGTGCTAACACTCTTATGAAAAAGGGGATGAGCCTGATTTGTGACCTTGAGTGATAACGAATCGGCGGTGAGAAGAATGATCGGGAAGAAAACAAGGTTCGACTACCTTGGTGAAAAATCGAAAGTCCCTCCAAATTAAGACTTCGGTGTTGCCAAGGGTGTGGCCCGAGATGTGATCACACCTTCTCTGATCACATCTGAAGTCACATCTGATGAACAGGATCTCTCATCTATCTCTAATCATTTCTGTTTCAATTCTACTTCTGTACCTGATAATAATGAACAGGATGATGAATCTGATGATGAAAGTCTGGAGGACACATACGCGAACCTTTACAAGGATTGGTTGAAAAGGATAAAAGTGAACAAGATGCTGAAAAAGGAGAATGACCGACTTACAAAGGAGAATGATGATCAAAGGGAAGTGGTTACCAGGTTAGAGGCTTCTCTTACAAAGAAAGAACTTGAGTTCGAAAAGGTAAAGTCTAAACTGGAAGAGTCTCTTGAAAGCATAAAAAGGTTTAATTCTGGGAAAGCAAAACTGGATGATATTCTTTCCATGGGCAGTGATGATAAAACTGGCCTTGGTTATAAAACTCCGGTTTTTGTGAAAGCTAAAGAACAAGGAGAATCCTCAGATTCCTCCAATAATAAAATGATTTTTTCCCGTAAATCTAAACCACGGAAACGCTCACTTTATCTGTCATTATTGTCATGCTCCTGGACACATAAAACCATTCTTATAAGTCAAATCGGATTTAAGGTCGGGCGCCGGATGTCATCGCAGATGTTACGACATCCTCGTAATCATTTTTCAAAATATGTCCGGTAAAAAATGCGAGGTTAAATGTCATGTTATCTATACTTCCTTGAGATCTAACGTTGCGGGATCTTGATACTTTGATAGTGGATGCTCACGACACATGACAGGTACCTTGGAGTATTTGACTGACTATGAAGTGTACAATGGAGGCAATGTTACCTATGGAGGTGGAGCCAAAGGAAAGATAATTGGGAAAGGAGCGTTGAACATTGAAGGACTACCCAAGCTTCGTAATATGCTTCATGTAGTTGGTCTTAATGCTAATCTCATCAGCATAAGTCAACTATGTGATGATGATCTCTATGTCAAGTTTAACAAAAACTCATGTGAAGTGTTCGATGAGAATGATACTTGTATCCTTCGGCTTGAGATCTTCGACAATCATTATCAATTTTGTAATGATCAACTCACACAGGCACACACAAATGACATCGATCTATGGCACCAAAAGTTAGGGCATGTTAGCCATAAAAAGCTAATGTAACTTGTGAAATATGAGGCTGTCATTGGTTTGCCTAAGTTGTCTGTGAAAAGTGTCAGTGTTTGTGAATGTTGTCAAAGGGGTAAACAAAAGAGAGTGTCGCATCAAATGACATCACATTTCCATACCACTAGATGTCTGGAGTTAGTTCATATGGATCTCATGGGTCCTATTGAGATTGAAAGTGTGGGTGGTAGGAAGTACTCTTATGTGATTGTCGATGATTTTTCACGTTACACGTGGACTTATTTTCTACGTGAGAAATCAAAACTTTTGATTTCTTTAGAAGTTGGCATAAAAAGGTCTCAGAATTTGTATAATTTGACAAATTGCGAATTAGATCAGACCATGGTAAAGAATTTGAAAATTCTTCTTTCTCGACCTTCTGTGATAGAAAGGGGATTTCTCATGAATTTTCCGCACCTAAAACTCCACAACAAAATGGGGTGGCAGAAAGGAAAAATCGTACATTGCAAGAGATAGCCCGTGTCATGCTTAGTTCTAAAAAACTTTCTAAAAGGTTTTGGGCTGAAGCTCTTAATACTGCTTGCCATATAGCTAATCGTGTGTATTTGAGGCCTGGATGTTCTATGACCCCGTATGAAATACTTATGGGAAAGAAACCTAACCTCAAATATTTTCATGTTTTTGGGTGTGTGTGCTATGTCCTTAATGATCGTGATAATCTTGGTAAATTCGATTCCAAAAGTGACAAGTGTCTTTTTCTAGGCTACACTTTGAATAGTCATGCCTATCGAGTTTATAATCTTCGTACTAAGACGATCATGGAATCAGAAATATTGTCTTCGATGGTCTCTCGGATATTGCGGGAAAAAGTGAAGAAGATCATGTAGATCTACTAGAATTTGTTGAGACTGCTCCAGCAAAGGATGTTGGCACAGATGTTATGGAGAATGTGACTGAAGCTCCATCCACAGCTGACTCAAATGCAGAACCAAATGTGACGGCATCCGAGCCCACATCCGTGTCTGCTGCAGTGAGACGACTCGACTCGACTTTGAACCCGTTGAAGAAACTAATAATCCAATTGTGGATCGTGGCGCGTGACATACCTACAAGGATTCGGAGAAATCACCGTGCGTCTCGGATCATTGGTAACACTACGATGGTATTAAGACAAGAGGGAAAGGTAGAGTGAACTATCGTGATATGGTAAGAATGGTTTGCTTGTCAACTGATTGTACGAATGTGAGAACATGCTGTTTTGTGTCCAATTTTGAACCTAAGAATGTTGTTGAAGCTCTTAAAGATGAATTTTGGATACATGTTATGCAAGAGGAACTTGATCAATTTGTCAAAAATGATGTGTGGTTTTTAGTCCCTAGGCCAGAGGATGTTAATGTCATTGGAACAAAATGGATTTTTAAAAATAAAACAGATGAATCTGGCAAAATTGTTCGCAACAAAGCTCGATTAGTTGCTCAAGGGTACACGGAGGTTGAGGGGGTGGATTTCGATGAAACCTTCGCTCCTGTAGCCCGTATTGAGTCCATACGCTTGTTGCTTGCAATTGCATGTTACATAGGATTAACTCTTCACCAAATGGATGTCAAAAGTGCTTTCTTAAACGGATTTCTAGATGAAGAAGCTTTTGTTGAACAACCTAAAGGCTTTGAGGACCCTTTTAAGCCTAACCACGTATATAAGCTTAAAAAGGCTCTCTATGGTCTCAAACAAGCCCCTAGAGCTTGGTATGGTAGGCTAACTGAGTATCTTCTTCAAATTGGCTTTAAAAGTGGTGAAGTTGATAAAACCTTGTTCATTCAAAGAAAAAACCACGACATCATGATTGCTCAAATCTATGTCGACGGCATTGTTTTTGGTTCCTCCTCTGATAAATTGTTAAAGGAATTCATTGCTTGCATGTCCTCTACTTTTGAAATGAGTATGGTAGGTGAGTTAAGTTACTTCCTGGGCTTGCAAATAAAACAATTAAATGAAGGAATTTTTATCTCACAAAGCAAGTATGCTAAGAATCTTGTGAAGAAGTTTGATCTTGAAAATGCCTCTCACTTGAAGACTCCCATGGGGTCGAGTCAAAAGTTGAGCAAATAAGATGTGGTGAAAGTGTTGATCACACCTTGTATAGAAGCATGATAGGAAGTTTGTTGTACTTAATCGCTAGTCGTCCGATATTATGTTCGGTGTTTGTCTATGTGCTCGATATCAATCTGATCCCAAAGTTACTCATTTAAAAGCCTTAAAACGTATTATTCGATACATAGGGGCACAACTCGATTTTGGTAATTTGGTACACCAAAGATACTAACACTAATCTTGTGGGATTTAGTGATTACGATTGGGCCGGAGATGTTGTTGATCGTAAAAGTACAACTCGGTGGATGTTTTTATTTAGGAAATAATTTGGTCTCATGGTATAGCAAAAAGCAAAATTGTGTATCTCTTTCGGATTCTTGAATCGGAATATGTAGCGAGTTGGGAGTTGTTGCACACAACTTTTATGGATGAACCAAATGATTGAAGACTATGGTTTGCAAAGTGAAACCCGATTGTCTATTGTGATAATATGAGTGCGATTGATATTTCGAAAAATCTGTCCAACACTCCCGTACTAAACACATAGATATTAGACATCACTTTATTCGGGATTTAGTTGAGAAAAATATTATTCGAATTGAGTATATTGCTATCGAAAATCAGCTTTTCGACATCTTCACCAAGGCTTTGGATTTTGAGAGATTCTCCAATCTAAGGAAGTCTCTTGGTTTGTGTGTTGTTTGAGATGTTACACGAGATGTCACAGCATTGCACATCACATCCGCTGTGACATCCAAAATCTGCATCCCTTCTCTTCTCCTCTATTTCTTTTTTTATTTTTTTAGACATCCCTGCATTATAAGCCTTCATGCATTTACGCAAAAAGTGGATTGATGGTTCGAACTAGTCACATATATTGTCTCCTTGGAAAACTCGTGTGAGTCGATCTCTCCAATTCAAAAAAAAAAAAATTTGATAATATTTTTCCCAAGAGTGAGTTGAAAATAAAGTCTTGATCATGCTTGGAGGCCTTCCAGAAAAAGCTACCAACCCATTGTGTGCGCTATTCCTTGTGACCTATTTCATCAAGCATCCTCTTTTAACAAAGGCATGATCATGTGAAAAAGAGCTACCTTTGGCACTTGAGTGAAAGCTCCTGTTTGGTTAACTCCCTCATGAGACTCGGAAAAAGTGAAGAAAACTCGAAAATTTTGATAAGTCGGGATTTCGGATTGCGATTCATTGAATCACCAATGCAGTGTGACTAAAAATGGGACGACATTTGAACCTATATCCATTCTTTGACACTTTTCACCTTGTGTGTGCGTGTTTTTTATTTTTTCTGCATTAGGCATATTAGGTTTGCATGTCCTGGTGATCTTGGATTCTTTGCTGAGATTTGGTTTCCATATATAATTTGAGGGTGATATTTTTCTCTTCCCAAATCTTGAAAATCTTGATGGATATATTTTGTGGGTTGAACCGATTTGGAGGATCAGGGTAAATCTTTTTTTTATCACAAGTTGACATAATGTGGACACTTTGAGAACCAGAGTTTGAAATTAATTGGGATCTTGATTTTCTTTCTTTTTTTCGATTATTACCATGAGAAATTCTTTCCTAATCAAACTCTTCCCATTGTACTTTGATTATCGTGCCCAATAATGACTCTTTGCTATCACTATTTACTTGCAGGCACTTGAGTGTTGTACACCCTCTTTTCTCTCACAATTTTCGAAGCTTGTGTGTGGTTGAGATTTTTTTTCAGGTTATTCGGTCATCTTCCTCACCATGGCAAGATTTGTTTCATCAATCAAGAACCTTTTTGGCAGCCCCAGCAAATCTTCTTCTTCCTCGCACAATTCCGAAAGCCCCAAGTCTGAGAAATCCATGGAAGCAAGTACTGTTGCAGATGCTGTCAGAGATGGAACCCCATCTGACACTGCATCTCCATCTCGCCCCTTAATCCTCCTTCTTCTCCGCATAAGGAGAGCTCTTTACACGGGAGGCCACTACCACGCCTTCCTCTACTCCCACCGAGGTCCTCGCAAACCATCACTCCTCCATCGCCACAAATCGCCGCTCCCGACTGCTTCAAGATGCCCCCGCATCTTTTCCTCGACGATGTCCCCGCATCCGGGATCGCATCTCCCATCGCTTGATCAAAGATCCAGGTTTGGATTCTTCTCTCCCGAGCACTCATCCCTCCAAGTTCCACTCCAACGGCTATCATCCCTGTTCCATTTCAAGACGAGGCCCTTGCCTCTGTACTTCCTGGTGAGAAAAATAATGAAATTGATGTCGACAATCCTCCGGATTTTGAGGTCATTTGCACAGTTCATGGGCCTTTGGGAAACCCTAATGTGCGCCGTTCGAAAAGACTTTGTGGTTACTCTCCAAAGGACTTCGAAGATTCAGACTCTACTCCTGAAATTTCTCCAAAGAAGCAAAAGACTGCTGTTGAGGGTACTTCTAGACAGGGGAAGATGATTTGCCTATTCCTTTTGTCCCTTTTAGTGATTCAGAGGACAAAGCAAACCAGTTTGTTGTTCTGCCCAGAGAACGAGTGCAACCCGAGTCCACATATAATGATGAGGATGTGCCTTTGGCACAGATGCTTGCGCAGGTCAGAAAGGGCAAAGGTGTGGCCAAGGATGTGACCACATCTAGGCCAACACCTATTGCACCTGAGTCAAGTTCCGAATTCGATGACTCAAGTGATGAAGATTTCGATGCTTCAAAAGAACCACACCCTGAGATTGATCTTGATGCCATGGTCGAAGAAGTGGGTGATGAAATGATTGCTGAAGAATTAAAGGAGGCTGCTGCTGCAGATGTTGAGGAAGATGTCATGTCATCCGACGACACATCTGATTCTGAGTTTGATATTGCAAAAGCTCACTCTGAGCAATTTTGCACAGCTGCTGTCTCCTCCCGCCTTACGTCCTTCTATGGGTTTTTGCACAAAATATGTTGTGCAAATTGGTCTCCTTCGAAGAATAATTCCATAGTTACACGGACACATGCTCGAGTTCTATATCAAATTGGGAAAGGACTGCCGTTCAATTTTGGGAAATTGGCCTTCGAGGAGGTCACGTTCTTTGCTACCAGTGAATCTAAAGCTTGGTCCCTGCCATTTCCAAGCCTGATCTATAAGATCCTGGTGTCACAAGGTTTTCATCCCAAGAATGATGATCATTTTACCAACCCACCTGGGGTCTTTCATGTATCCAGACCACTACTAAGCCCTCAAAATCGTATTGTTGATTTGCCTCTCGTCTATCCAAGAGATGCTCCGCCTGCTCCTACGACTCCAACCTCTACTGCTTCTCCAGATGTTGCTACCCCCGCCCCTGGGACTGTCCAGGTGTGGCCCCGGATGCGGTTCCGGATGCTGGCCACATTCCTGATCCCATTTTCTCTCACATTTCTTCTGTACCTGTTTCTACTGCCTTTTTATAGGTCCAGCTGGCTTTTGCTGAGCAACAAATTGCTCATTTCACTGCTCTCCGATCTCAGTTGCAACAAATACTTGGCTCTGTTTCTGGCCAAAAAGGGGGAGAACATACCGCAGGTGGCCCAAGCACTGCTACAGGGGGAGCTATGGAGACTGAGACTCCTAGAACTGATGCTCACATGTCTGAACATGCTGCAGATCAAGCTGGTGCTGCTGCACCACTGACTCGACAGAATGAAGGCGGCGAAGGCCTTCAGTTTGATTTTGAAGGACAATTGGACACGAATGTGTCTACTGATAAACTTTATGATATTTGATTGGGGATGTACTAAGACTACTATTCTACTAGGTTTACTTATTTTGTCTTTTGATAACTTGATGAACTCTCGCTTTTTATTTGCTGCAGTTATAAATGTGACCTGAAATGTGATCGCATCTGTTTCAGTATTTTTTAAATCAGCATGATATTTAGGGGGAGTTTGCTTGATTTGTGCTTATTATGTGTTTTGTCCAGAAAGGCAAAAAGGGGGAGATTGTTAGGACGATTTTATCGTCTAAAAATATTTTTCGAGAAAAAGATAAAGATTGGTTTTGATTTGTTTTTCCTTTCTAGACTTGTGATATAATTAGGACTTTTTAGATAAGGGAAGAAATCATATTGATATGGTATTGATATATTAGGATTCTTGATAGTTATCTTGTTTCCTAACATAAGTGATTTACTTGTCATATATCTGTATATATCTTATTTCCTTGTGTATTAGGTCTCTTGAAGGGTGTTGGACGGCTATTTAAAGGGAAGAGGACGTCCATAATGATTACACAAGAAATACACCAGAGTTACAAGAGTCTCGAGAGAGTTAGAGTCATTCAAGCACAAGGAGTCTGAACTGCCCTAGATGCGACCTCGAATGTGACTACATCTGAGATCACATTCAGCCCTGCAGCTTGTGTTTGTTAGCTTTGCATCCATTGTTTTTTGTTTTGTGATTAACGAAGTCCATACATATCTATTGTTGGATGAGTTGAATTACATAGATTAGATATACTCGAGATAGGAGTTTTTCGTTGAATTTCTACTAGTTGGATTTGAATATTTTTGTATACGAAATCAAACTGATTTTACTAGTGGAAAGTTTTGCCATATTGGCACGTCAAAGCTTGTTAGCTTGTAGACAATTTTTACTTTGTGTGTCTCTTTATTGTTTTCAAATTTCCGCTGCATGTGATTGTGAATGTGATCACATCTGCAATCACATCCTTACTCTGCAAAACTTTTGGTAAATATCCGTGCTATATTTCTTTCACATAAGAACACTACAAACACTTAATCTCATTTGACTTCATATTCAAGTAAACCATGCAATTCATTATCAAGAAGTCATCAGTCATAAATTTGGCAAAATTAATACTCTCTCGGGTACTTGACATCGCGACTCGCGAATAGTAGTGTATCACTCAACTCTCAAAGTGTATGGTAAGTGATTACGCTCAAAATCAATTCAGTGAAAGTAGAACTATCATAGACTTGCAAATCGTCTTAACATCTCTACCACTTTTGTATGCACAATTTAAGAATCAAAAAGAACTTTTCATTAGATTGTAATGTAGGCTCTTTGGTAAGGGTAGGGAAAATTTGGATTAAATGACTTGACTTGAGCATATAGAATTTAATCACCCAGACTTACTCATCCCTCTTTCCTTTGCCAACTTTCTCTCTTTTTCATAATTTTCACCACATCTCCCCCAAACTTGATCATTTTCTATAAGCTCAAGAAATTTCAGGGATAAAATCATTTTTTCAATTTTAAAGATCAAAATGTGGCTAACAATAAAAAGTTTTGGCTCAAAATTGGCTAACTGGGGAATCATGAGTTCATAGGTAGGCTTTTTAGGCTAAGTAGGCCAAACAAAGATGGCCTTAAATTATTTTTAAAAATTGCACATACACATGGCTTCAATGAAGATACCAGAGCAGGTTCTAGAGTTCTAACAATCATTAATGACACACTCAAGAAAAATAAGATTGCATAACATAAAGCAGTTTAAGGCACAAAAGCTCACAGACTTATTTTTCGCAACATGCTCAAATACCCAATTTTCTTAACTAGCCAAACAAATAAATGACATCTCCTCAATCATTCATCGCATTATTCACAAAAATATGTCATCTCATAAAATCAAATGCTCATAGTAAAAATCATACGGAAGTTACGTACTCTTTCAAAAATCTTGATTAAAAATTATACACAAAAGCAATTAAATGTGCTAAATCAATTAACGTGCTAAAAATAAAAATTAAATAAAAATAAAAAAGTAAAAAAAATTGAAAAATTTTAATGCAAATTTTTATGCTCTACATCCAATCCTAAATGCAATGCAAAATGCAACAATACTAAATTACGCATTCTTGACAACCCCTCCCAAACTTAAAATATGTTTCGTCCAAACATATGAGAATATTTTCAAAAGAAAGAGGATTGCATAAAGTGTAATTACCTGTATAGTTCACACGGCCCGTGTGTATTTCACACGGCCAGACCGTGTAGCTCTGGTCGTGGCCTCTGTTTTGCTATTGTCTCCAGCCACACGATCGTGTGCAGCTCACACGGCCTGCTCGTGTGGCTGGTTTCTATTGGTCGCATGGCCCATGTGGAATTCCACATGGTCGTGTGAAGGTTTTTTAACCCCGGGGTTTGTCGCGACGTCTCTTGGGTTGCCTCCCACAAAGCGCTAAGTTTTACGTCTTCAGCCAGACTTCAGATTTCTAACATCACTGTTGTTGAACCATTTCGGTTGAAATCCTTGAGCCCTCATATTCTGTATCATCCATCAGACGAATGGCATTTTGATGTTGATCTCCCACTGCAATAGCGATTTTGGGCAACTTGTGTCTCCAACGATTTCAGTCTCACATTCAACAAAAACGATGTTAGAAACAAGCAATAAAAAAATATATATTTACAAAAAAAAAAAAAAAAAAAAGTATTTACAAAAAAAAATTACATCTCACAAAAGGAAAAAAATCTAAAAACAATATTTGCAAAAATCGAAAAAAATTACAAAGATAAAAATATTTACAAAAAACAAAAAAAAATAGAAAAAATAGAAAAAAAAATATTTTTACAAAAATCTTCAATTAAGATTGAACTACTTATCACTATATCTATGAATTGCAATTATAGGTAGATTAATAACAATTATAGGTCTCCCGACTCGATGCAACTATTATTATCTCCCAAAAGATCCATGAATTGCATGACTCCCCACAAATAGTTGTAGATCTCCCGACTCGATACACCCGTTTATGTCTGAATTCAAATTTTGTCTTTGTTAGAACTCCTCTTCCAAATTTTGCACTAACAAATATGACGTGTTAATGTTTTGATCAGATAAAAAGCAATTAAGAATAAACACTCGAATTCATAAAATAGAACACATGAATCAATTAAGAAAATAATTAATTAAGATTTAACATGAATCCACAGTTTTGATTATGCCCTATGATCCGAAAGATTTGCCAAACATTGATAATAAATTCATAGACAAACTTAAAATCAACATTGTGACATCATTTAAGCACAGACAAGAGATCTAAACTAAGAAAGAAAACCACTTCTTGTTAGGATGGATTCTCCTTCCAAGCCTTCGAAGCTCTCGTGCTTCCGTAGATGTGAAAGGATTTGTGGTGTTCTTCGCGACCTAGCCATCCTCTCTCAAAAGACCTTTGATCTTGTGTTCCTGTGTAATTTGATTTGTTGAATGGTGTATGAATGAATATATTTTCGTGCAGCCCTTAGGTCCCTTATATAGATTGCTTGGAGAGATCACTTGTAGAGTTTTGAGTGGGAAAAAGGTCACAAAAATCCGCCACAGCCAGTCGCACAGCCCGTATGGCTTTCACATGGGCACTCCTCATGGTCGTGTGGCCCTCACACAGTCCGGCCGTGCGGCTCTGGTTTCGTCCCCAGTTTTCTCCCAACTTCACACAGACATTTCTTCACATGGGCAGGTCACACGTTCTTGTGGTCCCACACGGTCCGGCCGTGTGACTAGTTTTTATTCTATTTCTTCGTCTTTTCGATCTTCTCTTTGCACTGGTCAATCCTATCTGGGCCTTCCAACTGATATCTATTCAATTAAGCTCTGTTTCCAATAAAAATTACAAGAATATGCAGTATAACCTTCTAAGGAAACCAAGTAAAAACACATTAAATATACATGCAACACTGTATCAATTATATACCATTTTAAGCCTCTAAATGCAAGTATATTTTACACGTATCAATGAGCTTATTTAATTTGATTATAATTTGGTTTGGATTATTTAATTTATGTAATTATGAATATAATTGGTTCGTGGGTCAAAACTTGATTTAATAAGAATAATTTGAAATAATTGTCGGAGTTAGCATAAGTCGGAAATTAAAAGATAAACCAAATATATTTTTGAAAGATAATATTTTTAAATGATAATGTAGACAAATCCTTAGATATTTAGATTACTTCGTATATCTTAAATTTGTTATCATATTTTAAATGTGTAATCTTTTAAATTCAAAAATATATTATCAATTCACCTTTAATTAATTTGTAGATAGGAATGTTGGGAAAATTGCAAAATTGGTCCTACAACTATAGGTAGTTTGCAATTTCGGTCCTATAAGTATTGAGTTTGCAAAATTGGTCCTGTAAGTTTGATTGTGTTTGCAAAATTGGTCCTATATGTTTCATATCTAAGCAATTTTTGTCCTGTAAGTTTCAAGTTGTTGCAAAATTGGTCCCATGGATTTATTTAATATTTTCAAAATACCAAGAATACCCTTATACACATCAATGTCTTATTTGACTAAGTGTTTTACTCAAAATAGTATCAGAACCTAGGTTTATTAAGAACTTTTAGTTATATTTATTATATTTATGTAATTAACAATTAGTGAGGATAATTTTCTCTGAGAAAATGGATTTGGACAATTGTCCAAGATGTCTACCTTATAGGACACAACGGCAGATCTACGTACAAAATTAGGGGTAAAACTGTACCCCCAACTGAAAAAATTCAACTATATTTTTTAGTAAAGAAAAAATTAATAATAAATTTATACCACTATTTTTACGAAACGTAAAAATAGAATTAGAAAATTCAAATAAAACAATAAAAATCCCCATAATAAAATTTTAAAAATTAAAAGATTGACTTAGCAATTTGAATAAATAAACTATGACAAAAGTCAAAACCTACAAAACTAAAAATATCAAAAAACAAAAATCTAATAATATGAAGAATGTTACCTAAATTGTATTTTGTTGTATCTTGTTTTCTTAATTATTCTAATTATTTCTTTTATATATGTGTATTATTTTTCATGTACGGTTACATAATCAACTTTTACAAATTTTTAAAAAGCATTTGTACTATGACTATAAATAATTAACAATATTTATATGCACATTTTTTTTAAATCTATCGTACCCCAATTTCAAAAATCCTGGATCCGCCACTATAGGACATATCGTCAAATTTTGACGATATATGCACAAGAATACCAGGACAAGACAACATATTTGAACAATCATATTAAAATCTCTGAATAGAGACTGAATCTAAGTAGATGTAACAATGCCACGAACAACATAAGTATCCGAAAATGTAAATCTTTTATTCTATAAAATCTGGGTTTATCTAAATAAATTAGATATAATATGTTAAGGACTAAAACTGTTAATACACAAAAGTTATAGGACTAAAATTGCTATTGTTAGAAAGATAAAGGACCAAAAATGCTATTTAACCATAAGGGAAAAATTGTACAAGACCAAAAATACAACTTTAAAAGATAAAGGACTAAAATTGCAACTACCCCAAAGTTACAGGACTAAAACTGCAATTTACTCTAGGAATGTCACATGAATAATTATAAAGTAGACATGTGGAATTTGGAGAATGAGGAATTGACACATATCAAAATTAATGAAATGATGTCACATGTCAACTTTGTTTTCTCTTTTAGTGTATAGGGATGATATATATCGTATTACACATGTTTCGTCATCATTGAACACTATAAGGAAGGAATGTTTCAATTTGACTGCATCTTGATAAAACTTTGTGGAATTCGGTCACTTGGTTGCAGCAATAACTCAAAACGAAACTTTAATCATACCTGAATATTGGTTAAACTTACACCTAAGATTTGGGGTATAATAATGGAAAGAGAGGTTTTTGTGATGACAAAAAATATCGAAAAAAACTTAATGTCTTCACTAAAAGATTTTTTGTTACGACAAATCATCACAAATAATTCGCCACATAAACCTTGTCACAATAATTTATTTGTGACGATAAGTCGACACAAATGTTGTAGTAACAACAGTGTAATTACAAATAAGTCGTCAAGAGTATCCGCCAAGATTTTGGTCTTGCATAAGATCCAAAAAAATAGTACTGTGTTGAGAAAGGAAGGGAAAACATCGCCAAATATTTTGTTAATCAATGTAAGATCATATTTGTAGATACAGGGGGAAACAAGGAAATCTCCAAGTCAACATCGAACTATAATTTTCCCAACACCATGTCGTCCCAAGAAAAATGAAAATTGCTAGAGCCCTCAATTTTCTAGAAGATCCAATAAGTGGTCAAGGGGAAGTTTAAACTAATTTCTAGATACTGTTTTGTATTTTTGCAAATGATGTCATGACTTGAATTGTCATTGTTGGCAGCAATCCAAACCTTTGCTGCAAGTCTAAAAGATCCAATAAGTCGTCAGGAATTGGTCATTGCGGGCATCCAATCCAATAAGTGGGCTGTGATTAGTTGTGTTTTCGTTCCGTCCATTTTTATTTTCTAAGAGAATAATGGTGAATATTTTTTTTAAAGTGAAAGTTGAATGTGTAGAGAAAACGTATTGATTGTGTTGATGTGGTGGAGAATCTTTTAGAGATATTGATTGTTTGTGAAATTTTTTGTGGAAAAAATAGTGTAAAATATAATGTAAGATAATTGGATAAAAATGAAAAATTGATCCAAAAATAGGCAATATAGATGTCATTTTATATCTTTTGATATCAAGATTAAGAGAAATAATAAAAAAAGTGATAAATTAAAGATATTATCAGAATTCTTTATATGAAGGCAAAAACTCATATAGGACGATTTTACGGGTCTCAATCCGTAAGACGGATCCTATTTGACCATGAATCCAGCGGACCCGCTGACCACTGTCCGGGTCAACAACACTCCTCGCTTTCTTCTTTTTTTTTCTCGTTTTTCTTCCTCGATTAAAAATATGATGTTATGAGAAAAACTATCGGTTATTTTAGATATAGTATCATATTTTTCAATATGGCCATAGCTTATGATTACAATACATTGAAGGACAAATAAATATATAAGAGCTAAAGTAAACCTTTATGAGTAAAAATATATATTTTTTGAGACAAAATATCATGTTTTAAGAGTAAAAATATCTGTTTTTTAAATAAAGTATTACATTTTTTAATAATAAATACAAAGAAAGATGAATAATAAATATGATAGAGTTAAAGTAATACTTTTATAAGTAAAAGTATTTATTTTTTGAGATAAAGTAATATTTTTTAATATAGTCACAAATTATGAATATATTACAATATATATATATATATGTATATATATATATAAAACAGAGTTAAAGTAACACTTTTATACGTTAAAGTATCTATTTTTTGAGATAAAGTATCATGTTTTTTAATATAGTCACAAATTAGAAATGAAGGAAAGAAGGAAAAATAAAAAATAAATATGATATAGTTAAAGTAACACTTTTATAAGTAAAAGTATCTGTTTGTTGAGATAAAGTATCAAATTTTTTAATACAGTTACAAACTAGGAACAAAAAAAGAGGAAAAATAAAAAATAAATATGATGTAGTTAAAGTAACACTTTTATAAGTATCCATTTATTGAGATAATGTATCATGTTTTTTAATAGATTTGGGTTCGATTCTTAGCATTTATATTTATAGGCATTTTTTAATTTTTTTTTAATTACCAGGCATATTTATGAATGGGTTTATATACATTGTTATACTAAAATTGCACAATAAGCACTAGTAGTGTATTGGTAGAACACCACCTTAAGCTTATCAAAGTTGCGGGTTCAATTCCCCTGTGAAGTGCTGAAGTGATTTCTTTTTATTTTTTTAAATAACAGGTGCTGTAGCGGGTGGGCTGGGCGGGTGGCGGGTAAGATCCGTCTTACGGAATAGGATCCGTAAGACGGTCCTACAAGAGACCTACTCTTATATGAATGGGGGGATGGGGGAGAAATAAATAGTATAATTTCTTACGGAATAGGATTCGTAAGACGGTTCTACAAGAGACCTACTCTTATTATATGAATAGGGGAATGGAGGAGAAATAAATAGTATAATTGGATATTGAGAAGTGTGAGAGACGAAGAGAAAAATGAGTTAATTTTGTAAAGAAATGAGATTTCCTTTGCAAAATTTTGATTTCTTCCACAATCACTCGTCCAAAACAATTTTCTCTCAAAAATTAAAAATCGGAAAAAAATCTCACAATCAATTACAACCTTAACTCTTCTTTTGGAATCAAAGACTCGAATTTTGAGAACCATGGATTTCAAATATTTAATTATTTATCATCTGAACACGATTTGGATTTGGAAATGAAGCAAACTTTGAGAGAGTAACATATTTATTGAATTTTTGATTATTAACTATTTTGAGTTAAATATGTACTTCAAATTCATATCTCATAATGTTTTTTTCCTAGTCCAAAATTTGACTCATAACGAAAGCGAACGTGCCAATCCAAATGGGATAAGGTCCAAACCTACCATCACCTCCAAACACGGGTGTTGTGACACTGTAATAAAATGGGTTTTTGGTAGAACTCTGAGTTAGAGGTTCAGGATCGATTCCTCTGACTATCGTTGGAGTGTGGGTTTGGGGTGATCCACCTCTGCAGAGAATTAGTCTCATTACTAGCAAAGCGACACCCCATAGGCCCGGCGCAATATGGGTATTTACGTAAATAGGTGTGTGGGGATACCTAAAAAAAAAAAATTGGAGAAAGTCTCAATCTACAGTTATACACAATAACTGCCAATAACTTGATGATGTGGAACAATAATCTAACACTATAGCATGGTTAAAACTTTTGTATTTTTCAAATATGTTTTCAAATCCTTAACAAGATTCTACTTTGTTTTTCCATATAATGAACTTAATTTGATCCGATATAGGTCCATTTGGAACCCAAATTTATAATGAAATCCAAATATTTAACGAGTAACATAAAAATTCATGTACAATAATATATAATAATGCAGTTTTAACATAAATATCTCTTTTTTTTATCGTATCCTTATATAACTAGCTAGGACCTAAGGTATATATGACTTAATCAGCACAGCTTGTAAACCAGAAATTCTTGTACTCAGTTCAGGGGAAATCTATGGTGCTTTCACCCACCACATCTATTTTGTAGATTGATAAATCTATAATGCACTTGATTCATTCAAAAAATATTGCACAAATATATGCAGTGCTTAATTAATTTCTTGGCATGCTATGTTTTATCCAAAAATGAACAAGACATGGATATATTCTTAGGTCCCAAGCAGAGATTTTGGCTACAAGTAGAAACGTCCATTTTAACAAAGTAAAAATGATGTTCAAATCAAATCTTTGACAATATGACTCAAAGATCACATAGACAAAGAAGTAGTGATCAATTCCTGCATGGATAACACATGCTGTGTTCTGTACCCAATAAGTTTAAATTGCAATTTTGGTCCAAAATTACAGGCGTGACGTAATTGGTCCTGTAAAAATTACGTTTTGCCAAAAAGAAAAGGATATCTATAATTATCAAAACAAAATTACGAATTGAGTCCTTTTTTGGCGGAACTTGAATTTTGTTTTAAAAATTGCCACGCGAGTAGACGACTAATACAAGAATCCCAATTTTCCGTTGATTTTTTCCATTTCCTGTGGGAAAAATAGACTCAATTCGCGAGTTTCTTCTTTTCATTTGTAGCTTTTTTTGCAAGATATGATTGCAAAACCATTTTTACCACTCTATTATAGTTACCTAATCAAAATTGTAATTTCCCCACCGGGAGAATTTCATTATAGAATCCAAATTTAAGAAAATCTATCATTTCAAGACCCACAATTTCAACTTTCTCAAATCAAGATCCAATTTTTATTTTTTTCTCAAATTGGGCTCTCCCTCAAATTTTGGGTTCTCACTTCAAGACCTAAAATTTCAACCTTCTCAAATCAAGACCCAATTTTTATTTTTTCTCAAATGAGGTCCTCCCCCAAATTTTGGACTCTCAATTCGTGTTTTAAAATTTAATAAAAAGAGAAATATTAATGTAATCTATCACACAAGCCACAAAAATTAATTTTCTTTCTCTTTTTATTTTTTTGCTCATTCCTTTTCCTAATCGATTTAAACTGTAAAATTCAATCATAATTTGAATATCTTATTTTTTTCAGTAACTAGAAAATATTTTACTACTTCTTTTTCATTCATAATTTGGATATCTTATTTTTTTTAGTAATAGATAAATATTTTATGGCTTTTTTAATCTTGTTAGCTACATACATTTAATTATAGATCTTGGTTTTTACACGTTAAATAAAATTGATGATAAGTATGGATCAAGTAAAAAAGAATGAGCGAAAAAACGAAAAGAGGATGAAAAATAATTTTTGTGATTGACGTGATAGATTAAACTAATATTTCTCTTTTTGTTAAATTCTAAAACTTGAAGGAGAACTCAAAATTTGGGGAGGGCCCGATTTGAGAAAACAATAAAAATTGGGTCTTGATTTGAGAAGGTTGAAATTTTGGGTTTTGAAGTGAGAACCCAAAATTTGAGGGAGAGCCCAATTTGAGAAAAAAAATAAAAATTGGATTTTGATTTGAGATGGTTGAAATTTTGGATTTTAAAATAATAGATTTTCTTAAATTTGGATCCTATTATGAAATTCACCCTTTTGCCACCTATATAAAATAGGGGGAAATACCTAATTGGCGTCACTTCCTATAATGTTGGGAATGTTTATTTGTGGACAACTTACGTCTTAGGGCCCATCCTTCTCATGGAATGGAACTTTTTATTTTAATATATGTAAATTAATTAATTAATAGAACCATAGAATGCTTATATTTAATATACACATACATGAAAGACCATTATTCAAATAATTTCTTGTTATTAGGAAAGTAGGCATGTTAAGAGAATCTAAAATACATAGTTATACAACATAGTATTTTACGTATCCAAATATTAAGTATGTAATTCATTTGAACACAATTTTCAAACGAGCGTTGGAAAGTGAAAATTATGAGAAGTATATTTATAATATTGTCCCAAAAATAATGACTGAAAATCAATATTATAACATTATTACTTTAGTGACGAAATATTCTCAAAGGAAAATTCTTTATAAAAATTAAAATCTATTTTGAAACACCTAAAATAAGTAAATGAATTATAAGTCAATGATTTAATAATTTTCAAATCTGGAATATATCGATGTCCCATTGACTTGACTTTAATTATATATAACAAGATCTAGAGAAGATTCAAAGAATTTGCTAGGTTCACTTGACATGTGTCTAAATGGTGATGATGATTGATGAGTTTTCACCAAACCCAAATTTAAAGAGAGAAAATTGGACTACTAATATTGATTAGACCATAATGAATTATATACTAAATAAAATATCGGAAATTGAACCTACGATGTAATGAACTCATAGCTAGAGATGTTGAGTCGTTGAGGGACTTGAGGCCATATACACCAAGCTTTAAGAAATATTTTGCCAACAAATCTCCACAAATGGTCCCATAATTATGAAATGTGCTTCTTTTCAAAATTTAAGTTTCTATTTTATATATAGTTTATGTTTGTTAAGGAAATGTCAAAGAACTGGTATTGATTTGAACCAATATTTTGACGGATCCAGAAACAGTCCCGTCAACCATTACCAAATCTACTCAAGATTTAAAAAGAAAAATATTTACCCAACCCGATAGTATGATATTTACTTATAATGCTTTTGAGTAAAATGAGGATGTATTTACGATCGTATATGTTTAGAAATAAAACTATATTTATTTTGTGATTTTGTTTAATGAAAATAATAATATATCAGTAGAGTTGGATACAGTGGCGGACGCAGGATTTCGACTTTGGGGGGGCGGAAAACGGACCGAGTTTATAAATTTATACTATGTGAATTTTTTTTTCCATATACTACCCTAATTAATGGTTTTTTATATTGTAAAAGACAACTATTTAAAATTTTATCAAATTTTGGGGCGAAAATTGTAAATTAGTTCATTTATTTTACCTTTAAAAAATAATTTGGAAAATTGGGGGGAAAAGAAATTTTTGGAAATTTTTTGGGGGGAATTCTTTTTTTTTTTTGAAAATTTTGGGGGGGCAATTGTAAATTAATTTATTTATTTTACCCTTTAAAATATAATTTCAAAAATTTTTTTGGGGGAAAAAAATTTTGGAAAATTTTGGGGGGGCAGTGGCCCCCCCTTGCCCCCCCTTGGGTCCGCCATTGGTTGGATATGAGATAAGTAAGAGCAAAAAAAAATATGAAATGTTGTTAGCTCGGTAAGTAAATTTTCAAAATAAAAATAATTGATATTTCTAATGAAAATAAGTAAAAAAGATAAAGTAAATTTTCTAATTTTTAAATAGTTAAAAAAGCATTCCTGAAAATGAAACCAAATGGGCTCTCGATCGCAACTTTTTAGTGAGATAACTTATTTAAGAGTCTGACTTTAATCAGTTATTCGAAAGTTTAAGTTTCGTTTATTGAGAATAATAAGTCGACTTTGGATATTTGTTATTAATTTGATAGGAATTTTAATTTTGGCATTAAATTAATTTGAAATTTTAAAAATTATAAATACATATATATCAACTTATTCAAACTCAACTCGTATTTGACGCAAAAGTAATAAATTCGAGGTAACTACTAAACTAAATTCAAGTGAGAAAACTCTTGAAAATTAACTTGAAATTAAATCACAAAAATAAAATTGTATTTAACCAAAACAAAATACTCCTAAAAATAAAATTAAAAGAATTCAAGAAAATATAAGATGTTATCCAACTCAGAATACAAGTAGGGCTGGAAGCCGAAGTAAACTACTCAACTTGTTTTTTTTCTTCTAACGATAGCATTTCATTAATACGAAAACACAATAAAGGGATTACAAATACGCATAGCCAACAGGCTAACTTACCAAGAAGACTACTACACTAGCCAACTGGGGAATTGGTCGACCCAATTCAGAAACTGATTTCCATCAAAAGCTAGATTAACAAACCTAATACATTTAAAACGAACACAAGGATCTTGCACATTGAAAACCACACGCTCAAAGAGAAAATATAAAAGGTAGATGTCTTCGGTTATTTTTTGCAAGATCACCATCAAAAGAAAAGCGAATGTTGAGGTTGCGCGCAATATCCTTGTCATCTACCATTACGTTCAAATTGGGAGCAGAAAATTTTGAAGCTGTGCAAAGAGCAAGACGAATACCCAATAAAGCCGCTTCGACTGGATTTTGAATAAATTCCCTAGAAGATGCCCAAGCATTAAGCAAATTACCAAGCTCATCACTGATCCAACCCCCAAAAGCTGAGGCCTAATCCCCTAAGTTGGTTGCACTGATCACCAAAAAGTGGTGTCCTACTGTCTCATTTTGGGTACCAGACTCAACAACCAAGCCACAAGTGTCCTCACCAAGCAACACCCTCCCCTGTTTGTCACCCTTAATCTGCAAATACTCTTGCCATTCATGAAAAACTACTTTGCAAATGTCTTCTGCTTTCCAATAACATTTTTTAAAAACCCACAAGTTTCTTGTTTTCCAAAGCCACCATAAAATATATACCGAACTTTGCATGCGGTCTTGAGCTACCGGGCCTTTTAAAGAGCAGCAGCAAGAATGCTACCAATTCCTAATTTTAAAGTTCTGAAGGTGTGTATTGAACCATTCAACAGGAGCCAATTTCCAAACCAATCTGGCCCGTTCACATTGGAAGAAAAGGTATTCAAGAGTCTCCTCCTTTTCCCTGCATAAAGGACATCTAGGATCCAAGTTCAAACCTCTCTTCACCAGCAGCAAGGATGACGCAAGCTGTTGTGTAAGATTTTCCATAAGAAATGTTTTATCTTATTTTTCACATGCAGTTTCCAGCAACATTTCCAAGCCCCAGAAGCAGATGCACCCCCAACACTAGATTCAGGCAAGTCCATCAAGTTCTTCTTGTTTTTGATCAGAAGACCATATGCTGATTTTACAGAAAATTTCCCCTTAGCATCCCAATGCTAAATCCATTTATCATTGAGCCCCTCTTGATTAATAGGCACCTGCAAAATGTTAGTAACATCCTCCACACCAAAAAACTGATTAAGAATTTCCAAGTTCCATTGTTTGCCATCCATAGTCATGAGTTCTCTAGCCCAAGAAAGTTCACAAGCAGCAGATTTAACACTAATCACTTTGAATTTGCCCGAATGGGGAAGCCAAGGTAAGTCCCATATTCGCACAGCTTTGCCATTGCCAACCTGCAGTGTGAGACCCAACTCTAAAGCTTTCTTATATTTAAGCCAACTTTTCCACAACCACGAGTCCCCGCTTTTAGGTTCACACCCCAGTAAACCCCTCTTACAAAAATATTTAGCTCTAAGCACCTTGCTAATGAGGAGATTAGGTTGAGAAATGAGTCTCCAAAGTTGTTTAGCAATGAGTGCTTCACTGAAGAGAGCTAAATCTTGAAAACCCAAACCACCATCACCCTTTAGTAAGGTCATTTTATCCCAAGCCACCCAAGAAATTTTCTTACCACTACCCTCAGAAGAACCCCACCAGAATTGAGAGAAAATTTTGCAAATTTCCTTACAAATATGAACAGGAAGTTTAAAGTAAGACATAACATAATTAGGCATGGCATCAATGACATCTTTAAGAAGGACCTCTTTACCGGTATTAGAGAGAAAGATGTTACTCCAATTATTAACTCTTTTTTGACACAATCAATCACAAACTGAAAAACATCTTTCTTAGACCTACCAATAACCATAGGTAAACCAAGATATCTAGATTGATGTTGTTTAGAAATTCCATTCAAAAGAGCACAAATGACATTTTTAACCCTAGACTCAACATTTTTGCTTAATAAAACAGCAGATTTTTCCAAGTTCACTTGTTGGCCGGAAGCACAACAGAATCGATCAAGGATGGTTCTCACACAAAAAGGTTGGAAAGGAGAGGTTTCACAGAAGACAATGAAATCATCGGCAAAGAAAAGATGAGTTAAGATAGGCCCTCCTCTACTGATTTTAGTACCATGAAATAAGTTTCAGTCTTGGGCTTGTTTTAAGAGATTGGAAAGCACCTCAGAGAGAATAATAAAGAGATAGGGAAATGGGGTCCCCTTGCCTAATACCTCTAGAAGGGACACAAAAACCCGAGACCTGACCATTGACATTAAAGGAGAAGGAAGAGGAGTTAATACAGTTAAGAATCCAACTAACAAAAACACAATCAAAACCCATTTTAAGAAGAATAGAAGCCAAGAATTTCCATTCCAATCTATCATAAGCCTTTGACATGTCCAATTTAAGAGCCATAAATGTTTTTTGACCTTTCTTAATGCTTTTCAAATGATGGATGCACTCATGAGTTAACACAACATTATCAATGATTTGCCTACTAGGGATGAAAGCAGATTAGTTGACACTAATGCAATGATGAAGCACGGGTTTCATTCTGTTAACAATGATTTTGGAAATCACTTTATAGATCACACCATAAAGGCTGATAGGTCTATAGTGGGTAATGGATGAGGGGTTTTTAATTTGGGGATGAGAGTGATAACAATGTGGTTAATGCTTCTAAGCATCTTGCCAAATCGAAAAAAATCTTTAACAGCAAAGCACATTTTATCAGAAATATATTGCCAACAATTCTGGGAAAAAACAGGACTCATACCATCAAGGCCGTGAGCTTTGTGAGGGCTGAGGTCAAAAAGAGCCTTTTTTATTTCGGTATCCTCCACTTGGCAATTAAGAACCTGATTCATCAAGGCCGAGATGGATTGAGGTATTCCTTCCAAGATGGTATGATCAAGATCAGGGCCAGATGTTTGGAAAAGGGACTGATAATAGCCTTCAATTTCCTTTTCAACCTCACCAGGGGAGGAGCAAATCGAGCCATCCAATTAATAAGGTTCTTAATGCAGTTCCATTTTCTACGTTGAACTGTGGAAGCGTGAAAAAAATTTAGAATTCCTATCACCCTCCTTCAACCAGTTCACTCTAGCTTTTTGGCTCCAATACCCCTCCTCCTCTTTATAAGCACGATCCAACACAGCCCTAAAATTCCCCCACTCATTCCAATTCGCAGCACCCCCATTCTTTTTAATCTCCGAGAGCTTGTTTTTACACTTTTGAATAACTTGGGTCGAATTTGTTTGCTTGCCCTTGCTCCAATTTATAAGAGTCAGTCTACATCGCCCAATTTTCTGCTGAAATTGATACATCGGAGTACCCCTAATTTTGGTCCCCCAAGCTTGCTCAACCACGGAGTCAAAACCTCGCCAAAGTAACCATTTTTTTATCAAAAGAGAACCTTTTTTTTCCCATTTTCCTAGGGGTTTGGTTTCCAGCAAAAGTAGAGCATGGTCAGATGAGTGCTTTCAATGTGCTGAACTCTAGCATTCGGGAATTTAAGAAGCTAGTTTGGGGATCCAAACATACGGTCAATTCGTTCCTCAACAAAGCCTTCGCCTTCTCTATTATTGGCCCAGGTGAAAGGATGGCCTTAGAATTGCATTTCGTCCATCCCCATATTGCCAATGAAAGAAATGAAATCTTGGCAGCTATACAAACTCCTCAATCTACCCCCTTTCTTATCCCCCGGGTCAGATATATCATTGAAGTCCCCCCATGACCCACAGGAGCCCCCATCTGTCCTTAGCATTACACAGGTAGAGCCATTGATCCCTCCTCAAGACTCTATCAGTGTTAGCATAAATAAAAATGGCCCGCATGGTTTCATTAGTTTCTTCCCAGATGAATTCGACTTCCAAACAAGAGTTAGAGCTAATAATGTTAACCACCTTAATCCTAGTAGACCAGACCATAGCCAAACCTCCACTTTTACCAATGGGATCCAAGCAAAACCACATATCTTTCAGTCTCAATTTATTAAACACAGTTCTAACAAACGCTTTCTTTTTTTTGTTTCGCATAGAAAAACCAAATCTGGGAGATGGAGCCGAAGAGACTCCTTGAATTGGGGAATTGTAGAGGGTCCTCCCAATCCTATACAGTTCCATGAGCATATCTTCATGGATAACGTTGGGCCTATTTAAGGCTGGCCACCTCCACCTTTTCAAGCATCAAAACCTCTTCCTCAGACTTGTCAGATTTTTTCAATTTCTTGTTATCATTGCCAGTAGAAATTTCCAGTTCCTCAAACACATTGCAATTTCTCTTTTTTCCACTGTTTGACCTTTTTTCCTCAATTAGGATATCCATCGGTTTAGGCGTTGGGCCTTTGCCCCCATATTTCTTAATAGATTTCAGACCATGACTAATCTTACCCACCTGACTAAGAGAACCTTGAATATAAGAATTTTGAATTTCGGTAAAAGGGGTTTGGAAAGCCTTCTCACATTCTTGAGACAAGTTCGACTGCGTGTTATCAATCAACATACCTTGGTCCTTATGAGACTGCTCCTTATCTGTTGATTCGCCTGCTCTAGCTCACTCCCGGCTTCGAGTTCTCTTTATTCATCCCCCATTTTGTCTCCTCACTGTTTTCAAACGGTGGCATACTTCTAGGGTCTTGAGGAGACCCAAGATTGTTGAAGCCAAGCTTTTCCGAGATGAAATTATTATCCAGGTTAAGGTTCCCTTAAACTGAGTTATCCTCTGATTTTTGTTCTTTTCTTTAGATTGAGTCTGCTGTTTTGCAGGGATAAAATTTCTATGAGGATTAGCACTTGGTTTGGGAAAAACCACGTCAACGGCCCGTAGCCACTCCCCGTACTAACCTTCTTTGAAGCAATTTTCCTCAAGATCCTCCTTCCTAAACTGGCATCCTCTCTCGTGGTGCCCAACTCTACCACAGTAGCAATAGAAAATTTGGAGGCTTTTATACTTGAAGTCCACCCAATACGCCTCCTCATCCAATTTGATATTGGTCCCTCGCATTAGTGGTTTCTCCAAATTAACTTCCAAAAGTATTTTAATTAGTTTCCCTTTAGAACTCCCAGTTTCTGGAATACTAACGTCACTCACTTTTCCAAACTTACTTCCGAAATTTCTCCCAGTCTCAGTACACAACCAATGGAATGGGATGTTCCATAGTTGCACCCATAAATCCACAGTATTAAAGGAAGACACATTCTTCAGGAGATTATCAGACCATTCCTTCAAGATAAGATATTTCCCATCAAAACTCCATTGTTTTCCACCAAGAACTCTCATTTTATCTTCACGGGTTGCAAAAATGAAATGAAAGAGATTGTGTCCTATTTCACAAACGGAGAAATTCCCTTTAGTCTGCCAGATATTGCTCATGGTAATTTTAAGTCCTGAAAATTTTGCTTTTTTGAACCGAATTTTTTTCCAAAAAGGCTTTTAAGGCATTCAGCTTTACTCATAGTAACATCTGTGATTTCCAACTGTATATCTTCATTTTCCACCGAAGACATAGTAAAGGCATTCAGCATTGTAACCAGATCACCGTCCATTTTGGAAGGAAAAAATCTCAACCCTTGATTCGGCCTCTACCGTTTCAGATTCAGCCACCTGGAGGGAACAAGAGACAACAAAGGCAAGTTTGGGGAGGAGTGGACAAGGGGAACACGTGGGGACAAGAGCAAGAACAAAAACAAAGAAAAGGCAAGGAACAGACAAGAATCAAGAGAAAAGCACAATAAAGGTTCATTATTTTTTAAATATTAAAAATGGTAGGTAAGGGAATATTAAATACAGAATGCAGGTCAAAGCATTAATGTTGTTAAAAAATCATGAGTCACATATTTATTATGAAGCATTTAAGAAACGAAAAATGCATGAGGCTCACCATTGAACAAGTCAAAGACCAATGTTGATCAATGGACCACCATGGAAATACAGCAAAACAAAGCTAAGGAAAAACTAGGAGCAGCAGAGAAGGAAATGGTTGGAAAGGACAAAGACACCAAAAACTAGGATTCTATCTAGAGAGAGAAAATTAACACTCCAGAGGAGACTATCCATAATGGTTAAACTACTCAACTTGAGATATATGCAAATTGCTCGTTTCATTACCACCACAAATCAAGTTTGAACTTTTTTTCCGTGCGATAAAATATGTGCAAATATTGCGTTTTTCGAGTTTGATTTGTTTTTGGCTCAACTAAAACTCATTCAAAAATAATTTGATTAATAATCAGAATAAATTCAAACATAATTTTTTGAGACTCGATAAAAATTCAAACTATTTTATATAATACAATGACTTAAA
Source organism: Rehmannia glutinosa (assembly GCA_016081115.2). Taxonomy (NCBI): domain Eukaryota; kingdom Viridiplantae; phylum Streptophyta; class Magnoliopsida; order Lamiales; family Orobanchaceae; genus Rehmannia; species Rehmannia glutinosa. The sequence continues at coordinate 27,386,642 of CM071934.1, read as the reverse complement.
CAATTTTGTATAATATTGTTGGACAGAAAGCGCTCACCGGTATTTGACGACTGTCCCCACAAACCAACACGAGTCTTTTCTAGCGCGTTTTGTCCTCACTCAAGTGCTCCTTGGAAATTGCTTCTCTCAGATATAAATGCCCCAAGTCAAACACGTTACAATAGAGTTTTTATATGATGAGTACCAGAAAAGAAGATATACCTTGATAGTATGGGTAATACATATCAATCTTTTAAGCTCTACTTTAACTGTGCAACCCAAGGTTGATTCTTGTAGGGCACGCTCTAAAGTTCACAATGGCAGCACAGAGCCTCACACTAAGCGGTGGTGGACGAACATATGGGGTAAGCGTACATTAAATCGTAAAGGTGATTGTTGGGACCCCATAATCCCAACAAGCTCACCCCCCACCGCACCCGGTCGAATTTGAACCTGCGACCTCGCTCTGATACCAATTGTAGGACCGAAAGACGAGTATTTTCTAGCGCGTTTTATCCTCACTCATGTGCTCTCTGGAAATTGCTTATCAGGGGGTCACCCACCATATAATTGTCTCAAGTTAAGCACGCTTAATTATAGAGTTTTATATGATGAGCACCACAATTGAAAATGCACCTTGATGGTATGTTAGTATATATGTAATCATTTAAGCTCTACATTAACTGTTCAACCCAAGGTTGATTCCTGTCACTACAAGAAATCTGCCAAATAGCGACGGATTAGCTCTGTTGCTAATAGTGACGGATCAATGACGGATTCGCAACGGTATAAACCAAGAAAATAAATACATAGTTCAAATAAAAATTAGCGACTGATATTAGCGACAGAAAAAAGTCGTCACTAATAACAATGGATAAACGATGGAATAGCAATGAAATTAAACCAAAAGAATTTTTTATTAATTTTATAGCAACGGATTTTAAATCCGCCGCTAATATGGTGACTAAAATTTGAAAATCTGGGAAATTTGTTTGCGACGGATAGATTCCGTCGCTAAATAACTAAAATATTATCAATTTAGCAACGGATGTAAAATCCATGTGAAGCCCCGATTTTTCTGAACATATAATTGATTCTTATTGTCGTCTATGTATTTGATCGACTATTTTACCGCGTCACTTTGACGGGTAATTATTAATAATATATATTTTGTATTTTATTTTATTTTATTTAATTACTGGTGATCATGATCTTTATTAATTCTATTTCACATTTATGATCACTTGATTTATCATTATTACTATTTTTGTATTTATTAGTCACCTTAGAATTTTAAGAGACTATTTATTTTAGAGACTTTTACCTTATAGAATTAAGAATTTGATTTAGTATAAGTGATCATGAGACTTATAAGTGATCAAGGAAATCACTAATTATTTTGGAGATTGATATATTTCATCTATTATCATCAAATTTTGGACAAAAAAAAATATATGGAATTACCATAATACCCCTATAGTGGACGGCCATGGTGATGATTTTTGGAGTAGAAATATCATCCAACTCTTGTACACTTGCACCTTATATTAGTCATCTTGTGTATAATTATACCATTAATTCAAACATTATACACATCATCTCATACATCAATTCTTTATTACTATTTTTCCCAACATGTTGGAGTCTTCCCAACATTCCTTCTCTTTCCATACCTTGTCCATACTTTGACTAGTCTAATTGTCTCCATGCAAGAGACAATTTGCAAGACACAAAATTAATCAAAAATCTCTCCCACCCCCACCCCCCACCCCCCATGGTGGACGGCCAAAATGGCCTATTACACAAAAATTTATCTCATTTTTTCATCTAACACATTTATCTCTCAAGCCTCTACTCCTCCTTCTTTCTAACCTTTCTCTAAAATTCATTCACATCTTCAAACCTTCAAACACCAACTCTTCACATCTTCAAATTTTCAACATAAGTTCTTCATATCTTCAAGTACCCCTTCTTCACATCTTCAAATATTCAAACACAAGTCCTTCACATCTTCAAACCCATCTTCATATCTTCAAGAACATCTTCTTCCTAACATCAAACATACTTTCTTTCTTCAAACATCTAAACCAAAACAAACAATCTTACCACTTAAACACCAAAAATTCGAACACCCCCCTATCTCAAGGTAAGAAATTTCACTCCTCAATTCAATTTAAAATCTTTCTAATCATCACCTTCTCCTTTTAATTTAAGTTTATATTTTGGATTTTGAGGTACTTAGAAGACCACTTGGAGACATGCATGCATGGTGGTGAAATTTGAAGACTTGAAGAATAATTAGTAGAGAAATTGGACTACAAGGTAAGAATTGGACACTAGAACCCTTCTTTCTTCTTCTTCTATTTTTTTCAAATTTTAACACCCCTTTTTCATTTTTGAGAAATAGGGGCTGACTTTGGGTGATTTTGGAGTTGAACCAAAAATTCCAAATTTGAAACTTCAACTAGTCTCCAATCACCTACTACACAAGGTAAAGTGTAGTCTTTTCAATTTTCTTATCTCTTTCTTTTTCTCTTTAATTTTTCTCTCATTTTTCTAACTCCAAATTTTTGATATTTCTTGACTTAGGGGCTGACCTAAGTGACCTCATCCAAAGTTGTGAAATTTTCCTTTTTTATTTCACAACTTTCCAATTTAAGGTGGGTGGAAAAATACTTTCCAACTTCTAGGTGTTTTATTAAAATGCATGTAGGATTTTGATCATGAGCCCTTGAGATATATAATCTATGTATTGCATGTCAATGTTATGTATCAAATCATGAAAATTCTCAAGAGTTGCTCAAAATTGCTATTTATTGAATTTTAGGTGCATGCATGTACAATTTAATGTTCTATGTGATGAATTCTTATATGTATTGGATATGCATGTGTATGATCTTTGAAATCCATGTTTTGGATGACTTATAACCTGGAAAAGTCGAGCATAATTGATTAAATTTCAAATTTGGACTTAAAAATGCAAAAATGGATAATTGGTGGACTAAATTGCAAGAAAATGAAAGTTAAAGGACCCCTCTGCAAATTTCGAAATTTGGGACTGCACTCAGGTTCGCAAATGACTTTTGGATATTTTAATAAAATTTTAAGATTTTTAAAATAAATAAAATCAACCTTTAAAAGCCCAAGGACTAGATTGTAAAATTTTAGAAGTTTGAGGGCTACTTTGCAATTTTTGAAACTGTACCAGACCTTACTTTCAAAATTTGAAATTTTCACTCTTAAGGGACTGGAAATGACATATTTTAAATGTATTCCAAAAATCCAAGTGTTTAGAGCTTGGACATTAATTTTACTAAAATTGTGGGACTAAAGTGTAAAAGACTAAACTTGAGGACCCAAATGAAATTTTCAGGACTTATGCAGCCCATGCACCTGGAAATACTAATTTAACTATAACATAATTATATTTTGGACCCAAGGTTCAAATTTCATAACAATTGGACCCCTAAAAGCCTTAAAGGCAATTATTTCAAAATGGGACAAAAATGAGATTTTCAAACGTTAAAGGACCTACACTTATTTCTTTTAAAAACTGCTTTTGTCCCAATATCCTACTAACCTTAGTGATAGTTTCCAACTGGAATCACATTAAAAGCTCTTCCGGTTTGTGAGTTCCGATTATTTTGAACTTAAGGTCCGAATTGGCAATTTTTACAAATTTGGGCCAATGTGAGAATTTTATAAAACTTTGACCTCAAAACTTTAACAAACCTGCATCTCTGGACAATTTGGAGAATTTAGGAACTGACCTCATAATGTTTCAAGGTCGGGATATTTATTTATTCAATTTTTAACCCCAAAAGTTTTGGTTTTTACAAAACGGAGCTAAATTGTAAATTTTCTTTTATAAAGGTACTAACTCAAATTATTTTCCCTTTTACTAAAATAGCCCAGGACCCTCTGACTTGGAGGTTTAATTAAAGTATTTTATTTTCTCAAAACCCCTTGACCTATCGGACGGATTCGACCGATTAATACACGATCGCGGGGCGACTTCCTCGTCTTGCGGTTTTGAATCTATAACGGGACTTATGTTCCACCTAATCTTTCAAGATATCGAAGATTGCTTATTCTTCCGATAATCATCTTCATCCAAATAACTCCACCAATGCCATATTGCTACTCGTGAATTTTCAAAAATTTTCCTGAACTGCTTCCCTGAATCAATCATACTCGATTGCCTGGTTGATGCTGTACTTGTATTTACTTTCTGCTGAAATCAACTTGGTGTGTCGAGCTCACGATCGGAATGGATACGTCGGGGATAGAACCGGCAGCTCGGCTGCTATTCCACTCTTCCTACCCATCGTCCTAATCCCGCAAATCGAGGGACGGAGTGTCCAAGGGAAGCGGGTCGTAGTACTTGAGGTATAATCATGATTATGACAGATCCGAGCCTTGCAAGCTCCACTGTGGATTTTGTCTTTGCCTATGGAGCGATAAGGTGACCGGTCTTGACCATCTTGCACGGGAGAGTTACAAGGAAGAACGAAGGAATCGTTGTCCGATCCACACGATTCCGGAGTTATCGGACCCGTTTGGTTGGCGCTACAAATCCGTGCGCGCAACCACTACTTGTTTTTGCATTGGTTGGCGCTACAAATCCGTCACGCAACCATTATTTGTCTTGCATGGGATTGGCGTTACATTTCCGCACGCAATCCTACCGTCTTAATCAATCACATAGTGTCTGTGTGACCATGAATCTGCTTTTCTTGAATCGTATAAGTATATTACTTAAATATATTTATCACGACGCTTGTGGATGTGTGTGAATTCATGCATCATACTCACGCGTTTTCATATAACTGTTTTATCGCATTAACTATATATATCGCCACACTTGCACACGATCACCCATCCACTGAGATTTCTGTCTCATCCCCACCTGTTTTCTAACCTTAGATGAAGACTTCGTTGAAGATGCTGAACCGACCACGGATTGAGCCCTTGTACCCCGCTTGTTGGATTTACTATCTTCTGTTGTTGATGTCGCTGGACTTGTTACTATTATTTGCTGTTTGACTTACTACTTCTTGTTGTTGTTGTTGTTGGACTCCTTTCTTGTGTTTGTTGTTGGACTCTTGTATTTCTTCATTCCGGTTTGTAATTGAAGGGCGTAGGACCCTTTGACTTTTAAGTTGTTTTCTTTAGATCATATCGGGTATGTAATTTGGATTATGGATATTGTGGACTTTAAGTTGTAATTTGTACTTGTTCTTTATTCCGCTGCTATTGACTCTGTTTCATTGGGTTCTCGATGATATTCGTCTAGACTGTTTGGTTATTTGTATTTAAGTTGCGGATCGTCGTCGCGCCCCGTTTGGGGCGTGACAGTTAGAGTGGTATCAGAGCTCGGCTGAGTGGGAGTACTATCGAGCACTGATGATTCACTGGCACCGGGAGAGTGATCGAGCGACCTCAGAGCTATCCGAGCAGCGGCGCCCGGTATGTGGGGACTGACACGGCGCTTGGCGAGGAGCCAAGATGAAAAGAGCGAGTTGACCACTATCATCAAGGACCGCGACAACACCATAAGAGCGCGGGAGGACCAGATACAGAATATCCAAGAGCGCCTGGATAACATGCGAGAGAAGATGAAGAGGGCAAGTGACGGCCGCTAGAAATGGGAGATTGGCGCCCGCCTATCCCGCGACACTATTGAGCGCTTGGAGGAGACCCTCATCAAGCGGATGATAGCGGTGATAGAGGACCTTACAGGCCCTAGCCCAGAGAGACGCCGCGCCCGGAGGGCTGCTCTGGCAGCTAATGCACAACCATTGCCACCACCCGAGGTGGAGCCCGTACCTGACGCCGAGGAGAATCCTGAGGAGGACCCCAAGGAGGATCCTGAGGAGGATCTAGTCGAGGTCGGAGAGCCTGAGGCACTTGAGGCTGCTCCACTTGATGATGCTCAGGGATTCGAGCAAAGGTTGGATTTCGTTGATTGGCACGAGGTCGGCGCCACCTCAGCCCGACCAGGCCCCGATTATGGACATAGCTGCGAGTGACGATGATGGCGATCTCATTGATTAGTTAGCTTGATTGTCAGTTTGTACTTTCGTTGTTGTAGACGCTTATTCCAGTGTTGTACCTTACTATCTATTGTATTAGATTCCGTTGTATTTTGGTTCAGATGTATCTTGACTCAGTGTTACTATTGTTGTACTATGGGTGTATTCAAATTTTACATTAATGGATATGCCTTTTCTATTTATTCAGTGTCTTGTGTTTGCTGTTACTTTCCCTACGATATATCTTGCTTTACGCGAATAATTATTATATTCATTTACTCGTGAATCGCAACTAACACTTCAAGATACAGAATGGCTGAACATCGAGGACGTGGGAGACCTCGCCGCGTTCCACGAGGGGATGACGACTTACCCAGGGACCGGGTACCCTCCCCTGAATTACCACCGCCTCCTCCACCTACTGCAGGAGACAACTTGACTGCGCAGGCCCTACAACAAATACTGGTTTTCATGAGGCAACAAGCAGAGCCTCAACCCCGTGCTCCCGAACCCGCCAGAGAAGCGAATGATTGCACGTTGGAGCGATTTCTACGGTTCGACCCACCAGCCTTCTTAGGAGAGCCGGATGATTTGAAGGCAGAAGAATGGGTAGAGAAATTGGAGAATATTTTCAATGCTCTCCAATACTCAGATGAGCAGAAAGTCACACTTATCGTATTTTGTCTGGAATCGTCTGCTAGGGACTGGTGGAGGGTAGTTGAAAGAAGATGGGAACAAGACCGGGTAGCCAGAACATGGGAAAATTCCTTGGCCGAGTTCAATGAACAGTACATTCCACAGGTTGTGAAAGAGGCGCGCCGGGATGAATTCCACAGATTGAGGCAGGGGAACATGACTGTAGCTCGATCGAGTGCGAATTTCACCGATTGTCCAAGTATGCTGCTGGGGACAATCGATCAAGAGGATAAGCTTTACAAGTTCACTCGAGGATTGAAATCGGAACTTAAACAATCGTTGATCGTTGAATTGACAACCTACTCGGCCGCGGTAAAGCGGCTCTCCGTGATCGAGTCGGGATCAACCGTATTGGCGATTCGAGAGAGAGTAGGCCATCGAACATCTTAAGAGGGCAAACTGTGGGGACGATCATCTAAACCACTGCTAAGTTTCAAAAGGGACCAATTAATAAGACAGATAAGGAAAAAAGACCAAGATCAAGGAAAGTCGGGTCAAGTGTGTGCACATTGCGTAAACCGGGACATACGCCAATGATCACAGGCATAAACAAGGAAGGTGTTTGCTTGTTTGTGGTAATGTAATCAACACCACCGCAAGATTGCCCGGTACGATGGCGAACCAAAGACCACACCGCGGCCCGCGGGTTTAGAAATGGCCAGGGTAATCGGGCGGATGCCCGCCGAGCATTTGCACTAGCCGGACAGAGGCTCCGGAGGCAACAGGCGTGGTGGAAGGTACGCTTCTAGTATCTAACCACTATGCTAAAATATTGTTCGACCCCGGATCAACGCATTCATTTGTTGCACTGCATTTTCTACACAAACTGCATGCATGCATGGAACATATGCCTATATGTCTAGAAGTGTCAACTCCTATGGGCGCAAGTCAGATAACAGATATTATCTATAATGCATGTGAAGTTAAGATTGATGAGATAAATTTTCCTGCCGATTTGATCCTATTACCTATATCTGAATACGACGTGATATTGGGAATGAACTGGTTGTCTGCACACCATGCACAAATGGACTGCCATAACAAGTCCATTAAGCTATGTGAACCCTGAAAGCCCGAAGTGGAAATTTCGGGAAGGGCACGAGTTAAGATTGCCCCAATCATTTCAGCAATGAAAGCGAGGAAGGCGATCGCTAGAGGGGCTCAAGGGTACTTGGCGTTTGTAATTAACAAACCCACGGTTGAGACACAAATTAACCAAGTACCTATAGTATCAGAATATACGGATGTATTTCCACAAGAACTCACCACTGTCCCTCCAGATAGGGAAGTCGAGTTCACCGTCAAGGTGTTACCGGGGACTGCCCCGATTGCCAGAACCCCGTATAGAATGGCTCCTCTTGGGTTATAAGAGCTGAAAACACAATTACAGAAACTGATGGATGTGGGATTTATCCGACCGAGTACGTCTCCGTGGGGAGCACCTATGTTGTTCGTCAAAAAGAAAGATGACACCTTAAGACTATGTATAGATTATCGTGGTCTTAATAGCGTGACCATCAAGAACAAATATCCCCTCCCGAGGATAGACGAACTATTTGATCAACTTCAAGGAGCGACGGTACACTCGAAGTTTGATTTACAACAAGGGTATTACCAACTAAGGATTCGCGAAGGAGACATTTCCAAAACTGCATTTCAAACCCGATATGGACACTACGAGTTTTTAGTGATGCCTTTCGGTCTGACGAATGCACCAGCAACATTTATGGACCTGATGCATCGAGTCTTTCAACCTTATTTGGATCAATTCATAGTGATATTCATTGATGACATACTCGTATACTCCAAGTCTAGCGAAGAGCATGAACGTCATCTGAAAATCGTTTTGGAGACACTACGAGAGCATAAGCTGTATGCCAAATTCAGCAAGTGCGAATTTTGGCTAAGTGAAGTTGCGTTCTTGGGACACATAGTATCCGGCACCGGGATCACCGTAGATCCTTCGAAGGTACAGACAGTGGTTGAATGGAAACAATCCGAGTCTGTAACGGAAATCAGGAGTTTCCTAGGACTAGCTGGATATTATCGAAGATTTATCCAGGATTTATCCAAGATAGTCGGACCACTCACTCGACTAACCCAGAAGCAAGTCAAGTTTGAGTGGAATGACAAATGCGAGGCGAGTTTCAAGAGTCAAGAAAACACTTACTACGGCTCGATCTTAGCCCTTCCAAAGGGAACCGAAAACTTTGTCGTCTACAATGATGCATCAAAGGAAGGACTAGGAGCAGTGCTCATGCAGGAAGGAAAAGTTATCGCTTATGCATCACGAAAGCTCAAGCCGTATGAAGCCAATTATCCAACGCATGAATTGGAATTGGCAGCGATAGTGTTCGCGTTAAAGAAATGGAGACACTATCTCTACGGAGCAACATTCACGGTTTTCACGGATCATAAGAGCTTCAAGTATCTATTCTCACAGAAAGACCTCAATCTGAGGCAACAGAGATGGATGGAGTTGATTGAGGACTATCACTTTGATATTCAATACCATCCCGGGAAAGCTAACGTCGTAGCAGACGCTCTAAGCAGAAAGGTGAGATTAGCCAGGCTTATGATTCGAGAGTGGGAATCATTAGAAGAGCTGAGCAATTGGAATTTGACGAGAACCAATACTCAGATTTCATGTGCTAACATTTTGGTTAAACCCGATCTGCTGAATGAGATCAAAGAAGCACAAGGGAAAGATGCACATCTTCAAAAACTGAAGGAGAAGATACTTAAAGAAGATATATCAGAATTCTCGGTACACGAAGATTATCAGATTTCGGAATCGAGTGTGTGTACCGAATGACGAACAGATTAGGAATAGAATCCTAGTAGAGGCACACCATTCGAAATACACTATACATCCTCGAGGAAACAAGATGTATAAGGATTTGAAACGGAGTTATTGGTGGGTAAACATAAAGAACCAGGTAGCGGAATTCGTTGCGAGATGTTTGACTTGTCAACGAGTAAAAGCAGAACACCAACGACTATCTGGTTTACTACAACCGTTGAGAATTCCCGAGTGGAAATGGGAACACATAACAATGGACTTCGTGACGGATCTACCAAGGACCAGAGGAGGCCATGATGCTATTTGGGTAGTTGTAGACCGACTCACGAAATCTGCACATTTCTTACCCATCAAGAAAACTGATAGCTTGCAGAAATGTGCACAGATTTATATCCGAGAAATCATTCGATTGCATGGAGTACCAGTCGACATAGTATCCGACAGAGACCCGAGGTTCGTCTCCAGATTTTGGAAGTGCTTGCACGAGAAATTGGGTACCTCACTAAGTTTCAGCACATCAGCACATCCACAAACTGATGGACAGTCTGAGCGAAGAATTCAAACCCTTGAAGATATGCTGCGAACCTGCACATTGGATTTTCAAGGAAGTTGGGATTCGCACTTACCATTAGCCGAGTTCGCCTAAAATAACAGTTATCAGGCCACGATTGGGATGGCACCCTACGAGGCATTATATGTGCGAAAATGTAGATCCCCACTACACTGGGAGATCGATGACCAGTGGACTCCAAAAGAGAAACGAAAGTCGCCCTCGATTACAAAGGTCGACTTAGTTCAGGAGGCCATGGAGAAGGTCAAGCTGATCAAGGAGCGGATTCGCACAACTCAGAGCCGCCAAAAGAGTTACGCGGACAAGAGAAGAAAGGATTTGGAATTTGAAGTCGGAGATGAAGTATTTCTCAGACTCTCACCACGGAAAGGATTAATCAATCTGAAGAAAGGAGGCAAGTTGAGTCCGAGATATGTTGGACCTTACAAGATTTTACAAAGGATCGGGAGGTTAGCCTACCGACTCGAGTTACCAGCACCATATGCGGGAATGCATGATGTATTCCACGTGTCGAGACTGAAGAAGTATCAACCAGATCCCGAACACATCATCACTCGTGATATTCCTCCTCTAATGGAAAATCTATCCTACACCGAGAGGCCGATCCAGATCATTGATCAGCAGATACGACAGTTGCGTAAGAGAGAAATTCCAATGGTTAAAGTGGTGTAGGAGAACCACAATCGAGACGAAGACGCAATGTGGGAGATAGAAGAAGACAAGAGAAATCAATATCCAGAACTATTCTGAAGAGAATTTGGGGACCAAATTCTTTTAAGGAGGGGAGGATGTGAAGCCCCGATTTTTCCGAACATATAATTGATTCTTATTGTCGTCTATGTATTTGATCGACTATTTTACCGCGTCACTTTGACGGGTAATTATTAATAATATATGTATTTTGTATTTTATTTCATTTTATTTAATTATTGGTGATCATGATCTTTATTAATTCTATTTCACATTTATGATCACTTGATTTATCATTATTACTATTTTTGTATTTAATAGTCACCTTAGAATTTTAAGAGACTATTTATTTTAGAGACTTTTACCTTATAGAATTAAGAATTTGATTTAGTATAAGTGATCATGAGACTTACAAGTGATCAAGGAAATCACTAATTATTTTGGAGATTGATATATTTCATCTATTATCATCAAATTTGAGACAAAAAAAAATATATGGAATTACCATAATACCCCTATAGTGGACGACCATGGTGATGATTTTTGGAGTAGAAATATCATCCAACTCTTGTACACTTATACCTTATATTAGTCATCTTGTGTATAATTATACCATTAATTCAAACATTATACACATCATCTCATACATCAATTCTTTATTACTATTTTTCCCAACATGTTGGAGTCTTCCCAACATTCCTTCTCTTTCCATACCTTGCCCATACTTTGACTAGTCTAATTGTCTCCATGCAAGAGACAATTTGCAAGACACAAAATTAATCAAAAATCTCCCTCACCCCCCCATGGTGGACGACCAAAATGGCCTATTACACAAAAATTCATCTCATTTTTTCATCTAACACATTTATCTCTCAAGCCTCTACTCCTCTTTCTCTCTAACCTCTCTCTAAAATTCATTCACATCTTCAAACCTTCAAACACCAACTCTTCACATCTTCAAACCTTCAACATAAGTTCTTCATATCTTCAAGTACCCCTTCTTCACATCTTCAAATATTCAAACACAAGTCCTTCACATCTTCAAACCCATCTTCATATCTTCAAGAACATCTTCTTCCTAACATCAAACATACTTTCTTTCTTCAAACATCTAAACCAATACAAACAATCTTACCATTTAAACACCAAAAATTCGAACACCCCCTATCTCAAGGTAAGAAATTTCACTCCTTAATTAAACTTAAAATCTTTCTACTCATCACCTTCTCCTTTTAATTTAAGTTTATATTTTGGATTTTGAGGTACTTAGAAGACCACTTGGAGACATGCATGCATGGTGGTGAAATTTGAAGACTTGAAGAATAATTAGTAGAGAAATTGGACTACAAGGTAAGAATTGGACACTAGAACCCTTCTTTCTTCTTTTTCTATTTTTTTAAAATTTTAACACCCCTTTTTCATTTTTGAGAGATATGGGCTGACTTTAGGTGATTTTGGAGTTGAACCAAAAATTCCAAATTTGAAGCTTCAACTAGTCTCCAATCACCTACTACACAAGGTAAAGTGTAGTCTTTTCAATTTCCTTATCTCTTTCTTTTTCTCTTTAATTTTTCTCTCATTTTTCTAACTCCAAATTTTTGATATTTCTTGACTTAGGGGCTGACCTAAGTGACCTCATCCAAAGTTGTGAAATTTTCCCTTTTTATTTCACAACTTTTCAATTTAAGGTGGGTGCAAAAATACTTTCCAACTTCTAGGTGTTTTATTAAAATGGATGTAGGATTTTGATCATGATCCCTTGAGATATATAATCTATGTATTGCATGTCAATTTTATGTATCAAATCATGAAAATTCTCAAGAGTTGCTCAAAATTGCTATTTATTGAATTTTAGGTGCATGCATGTACAATTTAATGTTCTATTTGATGAATTCTTGTATGTATTGGATATGCATGTATATGATCTTTGAAATCCATGTTTTGGATGACTTATAACCTGGAAAAGTCGAGCATAATTGATTAAATTTCAATTTTGGACTTAAAAATGCAAAAATGGATAATTGGTGGACTAAATTGCGAGAAAATGAAAGTTAAAGGACCCCTCTGCAAATTTCGAATTTTGGGACTGCACTCAGGTTCAAAATGACTTTTGGATATTTTAATAAAATTTTAAGAGTTTTAAAATAAATAAAATCAACCTTTAAAAGCCCAAGGACTAGATTGTAAAATTTTAGAAGTTTGAGGGCTACTTTGCAATTTTTGAAACTGTACCAGACCTTACTTTCAAAATTTAAAATTTTCACTCTTAAGGGACTGGAAATGACATATTTTAAATGTATTCCAAAAATCCAAGTGTTTAGAGCTTTGAAATTAATTTTACTAAAATTGAGGGACTAAAGTGTAAAAGACTAAACTTGAGGACCCAAATGAAATTTCCAGGACTTATGCAGCCCATGCACCTGGAAATACTAATTTAACTATAACATAATTATATTTTAGACCCAAGGTTCAAATTTCATAACAATTGGACCCCTAAAAGCCTTAAAGGTAATTATTTCAAAATGGGACAAAAATGAGATTTTCAAAAGTTAAAGGACCTACACTTATTTCATTTAAAAACTGCTTTTGTCCCAATATCCTACTAACCTTAGTGACATTTTCCAACTGGAATCACATTAAAATCCCTTCCGGTTTGTGAGTTCCGATTATTTTAAACTTAAGGTCCGAATTGGCAATTTTTACAAATTTGGGGCCAATGTGAGAATTTTATAAAAACTCGACCTCAAAACTTTAAAAAACCTGAATATTTATTTATTCAATTTTTAACCCCAAAAGTTTTGGTTTTTACAAAATGGGGCTAAATTGTAAATTTTCTTTTATAAAGGACCTAACTCAAATTATTTTTCCTTTTACTAAAATAGCCCTGGACCCTCTGACTTGGAGGTTTAATTAAAGTATTTTATTTTCTCAAAACCTCTTGACCTATCGGACCAATTCGACCGATTAATAACCGATCGCGAGGCGACTTTCTCATCTTGCGGTTTTGAATCTATAACGGGACTTATGTTCCACCTAATCTTTCAAGATATCGAAGATTGCTTATTCTTCCGATAATCATCTTCATCCAAATAACTCCACCAATGCCATATTGCTACTCGTGAATTTTCAAAAAAATTCCTAAACTGCTTCCCTGAATCAATCATACTCATTTGCGCTGGTTGGTATGCGTACTTGTATTTACTTTTCTGCCTGAGTCAACTTGGTGTGTCAAGCTCACAGTCGGAATGGATACGTCGGGGATGGAACCGGGCAGCTCGGCTGCCATTCCACTCTTCCGGCCCCACCGTCCTAATCCCGCAATGAGGGACGGAGTGTCCAAGGGAAGCGGGTCGTAGTACTTGAGGTATAATCATGATTATGACAGATCCGAGCCTTGCAAGCTCCACTGTGGATTTTGTCTTTGCCTATGGAGCGATAAGGTGACCGGTCTTGGACCATCTTGCCTGGAGAGTTACAAGAAAGAACTAAGGAATCGCTGTCTGATCCACACGATTCCGGTGTTATCGGACCCGTTTGGTTGGCGCTACAAATCCGTACGCAACCGCTACTTGTTTTGCATTGGTTGGCGCTACAAATCCGTACGCAACCATTATTTGTCTTGCATGGGATTGGCGTTACATTTTCGTACGCAATTCTACATGTTTTGATGAATCACATAGTGCTGTGTGACCATGAATCTATTTTCTTGAATCGTATAAGTATATTACTTAAATATATTGCGCACGAATATCCATAATCCAAATTACATCCCGATATGATCTAAAGAAAACAACTTAAAGTCAAAGGGTCCTACGCCCTTCAGTTACAAACCGGAATGAAAGGAAATACAAGAGTCCAACAACAGACACAAGAAAAGAGTCCAACAACAACAACAAGTAGTAGTAAGTCCAACAACAAATAATAGTAACAAGTCCAGCGACATCAACAACAAAAGATAGTATATCCAACAAGCGGAGTACAAGGGCTCAATCCGTGGTCGGTTCAGCATCTTCAACAAAGTCCTCATCTAAGGTTAGAAAACAGGTGGGGATGAGACAGAAATCTCAGTGGATGGGGTGATCGTGTGCAAGTGTGGCGATATATATAGTTAATGCGAGAAAACAGTTATATGAAAACGCGTGAGTATGATGCATGAATTCACACACAGTCCACAAGCGTCGTGATAAATATATTTAAATAATATACTTATACAGTTCAAGAAAACATTTCATGGTCACACAGGCACTATGTGATTCAGTCAAGACAGGTAGGATTGCGTACGGAAATGTAACGCCAATCCCATGCAAGACAAATAATGGTTGCGTAAGGATTTGTAGCGCCAACCAATGCGAAACAAGTAGCGGTTGCGTACGGATTTGTAGCGCCAACCAAACGGGTCCGATAACTCCTAATCGTGTGGATCGAAAAGTGATTCCTTCGTTCTTCCTTGTAACTCCCGTGCAAGATGGTCAAGACACTGTCACCTTATCGCTCCATAGGCAAAGACAAAATCCACAGTGGAGCTTGCAAGGCTCGAATCTGTCATAATCATGATTATACCTCAAGTACTACGACTCGCTTCTCTTGGACAAACTCCGTCCCTCAGTTGCGGGATTAGGACGATGGGACCGAAAGAGTGGAATAGTAGCCAAGCTGCCCGGTTCCATCCCCAAAGTATCCATTCCGACGTGAGCTCGACACACCAAGTTGACTAAGGCATGAAAGTTAATACAAGTACGATACCAACTAAAATCGAGTATTATTGATTTAGGGAAGCGATTCGGAAAATTTTTGAAAATTCACGAGTAGCAATATGGCGTTGGTGGAGTTATTTGGATGAAGTTCATTATCGGAAGGATAAGCAATCTTCGATATCTTGAAAGATTATGTGGAACATAAGTCCCGTTATAGATTCAAAACCGCATGACGGGAAGTGCCCGCGATCGGGTATTAATCGGTCGAATCGGTCCGATAGGTCAAGGGGTTTTGAGAAAATAAAATACTTTAATTAAATCTCCAAGTCAGAGGGTCCAGGGATATTTTAGTAAAAGGGAAAATAATTTGAGTTAGGTCCTTTATAAAAGAAAAATTACAATTTAGCCCCGTTTTGTAAAAACCAAAACTTTTGGGGTTAAAAATTGAATAAATAAATATCCCAACCTTGAAAAATTATGAGGTTAGTTCCTGAATTCTCCAAATTGTCCAGAGATTCAGGTTTTTTCAAAGTTTTGAGGTCGAGTTTTTATAAAATTCTCACATTGGCCCCAAATTTGTAAAAATTGTCATTTTGGGCCTTAAGTTTAAAATAATCGGAACTCACAAACCGGAAGGGCTTTTAATGTGATTCCAGTTGGAAAATGTCACTAAGGTTAGTAGGATATTGGGACAAAAGCAGTTTTTAAAATAAATAAGTGTAGGTCCTTTAACTTTTGAAAATCTCATTTTTGTCCCATTTCGAAATAATTGCCTTTAAGGCTTTTAGGGTCCAATTGTTATGAAATTTGAACCTTCGGTTCAAAATATAATTAAGTTATAGTTAAAGTAATATTTCCAGGTGCATGGGCTGCATAAGTCCTGGAAATTTCATTTGGGTCCTCAAGTTTAATCTTTTACACTTTAGTCCCTCAATTTTAGTAAAATTACTTTCCAAGCTCTAAACACTTGGATTTTTGGAATACATTTAAAATATGTCATTTCCAGTACCTTAAGAGTAAAAATTTCAAATTTTAAAATTAAGGTCTGGTACAGTTTCAAAATTTCCAAAGTAGCCCTTAAACTTTCAAAATTTTACAATCTAGTCCTTGGGCTTTTAAAGGTTGATTTTATTTATCTTAAAACTCTTAAAACTTTATTAAAATGTCAAAAGTCATTTTTGAACCTGAGTACAGTCCCAAAAATTGAAATTTGCAGAGTGGTCCTTTAACTTTCATTTTCTTGCAATTTAGTCCACCAATTTTCCATTTTTGCATTTTTAAGTCCAAAATTGGAATTTAATCAATTATGCTCGACTTGTCCAGGTTATAAGTCATCCAAAAACATGGATATCAAAGATCATACACATGCATGCCCAATTCATACAAGAATTTATCAAATAGAACATTAGATTGTACATGCATGCACCTAAAATTCAATAAATAGCAATTTTGAGCAACTCTTGAGAATTTTCATGATTTGATACATAAAATTGACATGCAATACATAGATTATATATCTCAAGGGCTCATGATCAAAATTCTACATGCATTTTAATAAAAACACCTAGAAATTGGAAAGTATTTTTCCACCCACCTTAAATTGGAAAGTTGTGAAATAAAAGGATAAATTTCACAACTTTGGAGGAGGTCACTTAGGTCAGCCCCTAAGTCAAGATATATCAAAAATTTGGATTTAGAAAAATGGAAGAAAAATTAAGGAGAAAAAGAAGGAGATAAGGAAATTGGAAAGCCTACACTTTAACTTGTGTAGTAGGTGATTTGAAACTAGTTGAAGCTTCAAATTTGGTAATTTTGGTTCAACTCCAAAATCACCTAAGGTCAGCCACTATTTCTCAAAAATGGAAAAAGGGTGTTAAAATTTGAAAAAAATAGGAAGAAGAAGAAAGAAGGGCTCTAGTGTCCAATTCTTATCTTGTAGTCCAAATTTCTCTACTAGTTCTTCTTCAAGTCTTCAAATTCCACCATCATGCATGCATGTCTCCAAGTGGTCTTCTAAGTACCTAAAAATCCAAAATATAAACTTAAATTAAAGGAGAAGGTGATGAGTATAAAGATTTTAAGTTGAATTGAGGAGTGAAATTTCTTACCTTGAGATAGGGGTGTTCGAATTTTTGGTGTTTAAGTGGTAATATTGTTTATTTTGGTTTAGATGTTTGAAGAAAGAAAGTATGTTTATTTTTAGGAAGAAGATGTTCTTGAAGATATGAAGATGGGTTTGAAGATGTGAGGACGTGTGTTTGAATATTTGAAGATGTGAAGAAGTGGTACTTGAAGATATGAAGAACTTATGTTTGAAGATTTGAAGATGTGAAGAGTTGGTGTTTGAAGGTTTGAAGATGTGAATGATTTTATGTTTGAAGATTTAAAGATGTGAATGAATTTTAGAGAGAGGTTAGAGAGAAGGAGGAGAATTAGCTTGATGATTAGAATGTGTTTGATGAAATGATTTCTTGCTCAATGTGGCCGTCCACATTAGGGGGGAGAGGGATTTTTGATTAATTTTGTGTCTTGCAAATTGTCTCTTGCATGGAGACAATTAGACTAGTCAAAGTATGGGTAAGGTATGGAAGAAGAAGGAATGTTGGGAAGACTCCAACATGTTGGGAAAAATAGTAATAAAGAATTGATGTATAAGATGATGTGTATAATGTTTGAATTAATGGTATAATTATACACAAGAGGACTAATATAAGGTGTAAGCGTACAAATTGGATGATATTTCTACTCCAAAAATCATCACCATGGTCGTCCACTATAGGGGTACTATGGTAATTCCATATATATTTTTTTTGTCCCAAATTTGATGATAATAGATGAAATATATCAATCTCCAAAATAATTAGTGATTTCCTTGATCACTTATAAGTTTCATGATCACTTATACTAAATCAAATTCTTAATTCTATAAGGTAAAAATCTCTAAAATAAATAGTCTTTTAAAAATCTAAGGTGACTAATAAATACAAAAATAGTAATAATGATCAATCAAGTGATCATAAATGCAAAATAGAATTAATGATGATCATGATCATAAGTAATAAATAAAATGAAATAAAATACAAAATATATATATTATTAATAATTACCCGTCAAAGTGATGCGGTAAAATAGTCGATCAATACATAGACGACAATAAGAATCAATTATATGTTCGGAAAAATCGGGGCTTCACATCCTCCCCTCCTTAAAAGAATTTGGTCCCCAAATTCTCTTCAGAATAGTTCTGGATATTGATTCCCCATGTCTTCTTCCATCTCCCACGTTGCGTTTTCGTCTCGGTTGTGGTTCTGCCACACCACTTTAACCATCAAAATTTCTCTCTTACGCAACTGTCGTATCTGCTGACCAATGATCCGGATCGGTCTCTCGGTGTAGGATAGATTTTCCATTAGAGGAGGAGTATCACGAGTGATGATATGTTCGGGATCTGGTTGATACTTCTTCAATCTTGATACGTGGAATACATCATGCATTCCCGCATATGGGGCTGGTAACTCGAGTCGGTAGGCTAACTTCCCGATCCTCTGTAAAATTTTGTAAGGTCCAACATATCTCGGACTCAACTTGCCTCCTTTCTTCGGATTGATTAATCCTTTCGTGGGTGAGAGTCCGAGAAATACTTCATCTCCGACTTCAAATTCCAAATCCTTTCTTCTCTTATCTCTGCGTAACTCTTTTGGCGGCTCCGAGTCGTGCGAATCCGCTCCTTGATCGACTTGACCTTCTCCATGGCCTCCTGAACTAAGTCGACCTTTGGAATCAAGGGCGACTTTCGTTTCTCTTTCGAGTCCATTGGTCATCATTCTCCCAGTGTAGCGGGGATCTATATTTTCGCCCATACAATGCCTTGTAGGTGCCATCCCAATCGTGGCCTGATAGGCACATTATTGTAGGCGAACTCGGCTAATGGTAAGTGCGAATCCCAACTTCCTTGAAATCCAATGTGCGAGGCTCGCAAAGATATTTTCAAAGGTTTGAATTGTTCGCTCGGTATCCCATCGGTTTATGGATGTCTTCTTTGTCTTTGAAACTTAGCGAGGTACCCCATTCCTCGTGCAAGCACTTCCAAAATCTGGAGACAAACCTCGGGTCTCTGGATACTATGTCTACTGGTACTCCATGCGGTCGAATGATCTCTCGGACATAAGTCCATGCAAGTTTCGCAAGCTATCGGTTTTCTTGATGGGTAAAAAGTGTGCAGATTTCGTGAATCGGTCTACAACTACCCAAATAGCATCATGGCCTCCTCTGGTCCTTGGTAGATCCGTCACGAAGTCCATCGTTATGTGTTCCCATTTTCACTCGTGAATTCTCAATGGTTGTGGTAAACCAGATGGTCGTTGGTGTTACGCTTTTCGTTGACAAGTTAAACATCTCGCAACGAACTCGCTGCACGGTTCTTCATGTTTACCCACCAATAACTCCGTTTCAAATCCTTATACATCTTGTTTCCTCCAGGATGTATAGTGTATTTTGAACGGTGTGCCTCTGCTAGGATTCTATTCCTAATCTGTTTGTCATTCGGTACACACACCCGATTTCGGAATCTGATAACCCCATCTTCATGTACCGAGAATTCTGATCCCTCTTCTTTAAGTATCTTTTCCTTCAGTTTTTGAAGATGTGCATCTCTCCCTTGTGCTTCTTTGATCTCATTCAGCAGATAGGGTTTAACCGAAATATTAGCACATGATCTCTGAGTATTGGTTCTCGTCAGATTCCAATTGCTCAGCTCTTCTAATGATTCCCACTCTCGAATCATAAGCCTGGCTAAGCTCGCCTTTCTGCTTAAAGCATCTGCTACGACGTTAGCTTTCCTGGGATGGTATTGAATATCAAAGTGATAGTCCTCAATCAACTCCATCCATCTCCGTTGCCTCAGATTGAGGTCTTTCTAGGAGAATAGATACTTCAAGCTCTTATGATCCGTGAAAACCGTGAATGTTGCTCCGTAGAGATAGTGTCTCCATTTCTTTAACGCGAACACTATCGCTGCCAATTCCAAGTCATGCGTTGGATAATTGGCTTCATACGGCTTTGTTCACTTGGTTTTATACCATTGATTTGGGCTTCCAAGACTTGAGTTTTGTGTTGTTTTTGAGTATTTTGAGTCATTTGAGTAGCCAAGCCATGTTGAGAGCCAATTATATTGATTTTATAGTCATAGTAATGAATCGTGTATCAAAAGAAGTACAAACGAGCAAACAAAGAGAGATTGATTTGAAGAAACGTCCAAACGCGTCTGAAATTTCCATCACTGGCAGCGTTTCGTATTGTGGCCATAATTCTCTCTACAAAATTGATATTAAGATGATTCAAGTGGCCACGGAAAGCTAAGAGATAGATCTACAACTTTGAAGAAGGGCTCAAAAGCAAATTCCAACATTTGGTGGGTGAAAAACTCGGGCGGGCGCTGCAGCGCGTCCCACGACGCTGCAGCGCCCGTTCTGGCTAAGGCTATTGATTTTTTTTTTTTTTTTTAGGTGGGCGCTGCAGCGCTAACGCCCGGCGCTGCAGCGCCCGGGCGGCTCAGTTTTGCGAAATTGCTGGGTGCCGCAGCGCCCGGAAAATTACTATGTTTCTTCACCTTTTTCTTGGACTTTTTAGGGGCTATAAATACATAAATGGGAGGCTTGATCTAGGGTATGGAGAAAAGAAGGCTGGGAATACACCCAAGAACACAAGAAACACATCAATTTCATCAAGGAAGAATCAAGGGAAGAATCGGGTCGAATCGGAGCTTGAGGATTGAAGATTAATCGAGAGATTATCCATTTCCTAAGTTTTCTCATTCTTTGTGCTTTAATCTTTCATTTTAGTTTCTTATGAAGATGAACAATTTGTCTATGAGTTGTTTATTTATAATGGGTAGCTAAATTTCTTGTGATTTCCGGGTTTTGGAAGTAGATTAATTGAACTCTTGTTGATTGTTTTAATCTTAATTGAAGCTATTGTCTTGAAGCCTATTTGAGTACTTTGTTCTTATTCTTGTTTTATCATTTGGCCAATGATTTAACATGTTTGATATATTGATTCATAATTCGATAGATGAGTTTCAATATTAGATCTTGAGTACTTGACATGAATATTTGCATAATCGAGAGGCTTGTGAATATTTGTGAGGATATTTGATCTTTTGTGCATTTGGGAGTTGTGTATCTTATGTTGAGTAGAGATACTAGCATAGATATTCCAATCTACACTTTATATACATCTCGAGATGGAGGATAAAATACCGCTGTGATCGTCTTATAGGTGTATTAATAATAACTTTGGCTTTGATTAAATCGTAAAACAAGAGGAATATTAATTGAAACCATAACCCGGGAATCCATTTCATTTCCCTTGGTAATTCCACTATTATTTTCATCTTGTGTTTTTGTGGTTATTCTTATCTTTTCTTCCACAACAATCATTCAATTTCGATCGTCTAAATAAAAATAAGGCTATCTTAGTTCAATACTTAGCGCATTAATTTATTAGTCCATGTGGATTCGACAACCTTACTTCTCTATATTAAAACTCGACACCGTAGACTTGCGGTAAGAAAAATCTCTAGCAGGCTTGAGCTTTCATGATGCATAAGCGATAACGTTTCCTTCCTGCATGAGCACTGCTCCTAGTCCTTCGTTTGATGCATTACTGTAGACGACAAAGTTTTCGGTTCCCTTTGGAAGGGCTAAGACTGGAGTTGTAGTAAGTCGTTTCTTCAGCTCTTGGAAACTCGCCTCGCATTTGTTATTCCACTCAAACTTGACTTGCTTCTGGGTTAGTCGAGTGAGTGGTCCGGCTATCTTGGAGAAATCTTGGATAAATCTTCGATAATATCCAGCTAGTTCTAGGAAACTCCTGATTTCCGTTACAGACTCGGGTTATTTCAATTCAACCACTGTCTGTACCTTCGAAGGATCTACTGCAATCCCGGTGCCGGATACTATGTGTCCCAAGAACGCGACTTCACTAAAACCAAAATTCGCACTTGCTGAATTTGGCATACAGCTTATGCTCTCGTAGTATCTCCAAAACGATTTTCAGATGACGTTCATGCTCTTCTCTAGACTTAGAGTATACGAGTATGTCATCAATGAATATCACTATGAATTGATCTAAATAAGGTTGAAAGACTCGATGCATCAGGTCCATAAATGCTGCCGGTGCATTTGTCTGACCGAAAGGCATCACTACAAACTCGTAGTGTCCATATCGGGTTTGAAATGCAGTTTTGGAAATGTCTCCTTCGCGGATCTTCAGTTGGTAATATCCTTGTTGTAAATCAAACTTCGAGTACACCGTCGCTCCTTGAAGTTAATCAAATAGTTCGTCTATCCTCGGGAGGGGATATTTGTTCTTGATGGTCACGCTATTAAGACCACGATAATCTATACACAGTCTTAATGTGCCATATTTCTTTTTGACGAACAACATAGGTGCTCCCCACGGAGACGTACTCGGTCGGATAAATCCCACATCCATCAGTTTTTGTAATTGCGTTTTCAACTCTTGTAACTCAAGAGGAGCCATTCTATACGGTGTTCTGGCAATTGGGGCGGTTCCTAGAAATACCTCGATGGTGAACTCGACTTCCCTATCTGGAGGGACAGTGGTGAGTTCTTGTGGAAATACATCCGTGTATTCTAATACTATAGATACATGGTTAATTTGTGTCTCAACCTTGGGTTTGTTAATTACAAATGCCAAGTACCCTTGTGCTCATCTAGCGATTTCCTTTCTTGCTTTCATGGTGGAGATGATAACCAAGACGTAGAGTCAACAGTAAGAGAAAAGGCATATCCACTAATGTAAAACTTGAATACACCCATGAAGTACAACAATAGTAATACCGAGTCAAAGATACATCCGAATCAAAATACAACTGAATCTAATATTACAGAAAACAAGGTACAACATGGTGGAATAAGTGTCTACAACAACGAAAGCACAAACTGACAATCAAGCTAACTACTCAGTGAGGTCGCCATCATCGTCACTAGCAGCTACGTCCATAATCGGGGCCTGGTCAGGCTGAGGTGGCGCCTCGACCTCAGGCCAATCGACGAAATCCAGCCACTGCTCGAATCCATGTGCATCATCAAGCGGAGCAGCCTCAAGTGCCTCAGCCTCTCCGACCTCGACTGGATCCTCCTCGGGGTCCTCTTCAGAGTCCTCCTCAGCGTCGGGTACGGGCTCCACCTCGGGTGGTGACAATGGTTGTGCATTAGCTGCCAAAGCAGTCTCCAAAACAGTATCCCGCTGAGACAAAGCCTGTTTGAGGTCCTCGATCACCGTCATCTGTTTGATAAATAGTCTCCTTGAGGCGTTCGATGGTGTCCCTTGACATGTACGCATCTATCTCGCACTTGGTGCGGCCTTCCTTGGCGCGTTCCATCTTCTTGCGAATATTGTCCAAGCGTTCCTGGATCAACTGAATTTGATCTTTGCGAGCGCGGATGGTGTTTTCGCGATCCTTAGCAAGGAGAGTAAGGTTATTCTTCTCCTCTTGGCTCTTCGCCAAGAGGTGTCCTAGTTCGCGAGTGCAGTGACATTCCCCGGTTAGCTCAGAATTGGCCCAAAGAAATGCCTGGTGCCAATATAGCTTTAACGCCTTATGGTAGTCCTGCTCAACACGGGCCTCAACTACATCCCACCAGGTCGGGGGCGCTGGATCCATCCTGGTCAAACACAACTAAGATGGATTAGACAGAGGTAAAGGAAAGATAAGGAGGGAATAAGGAAAGAATGAATAAAGAAAGTCAGTCAAGAGTCAACTAAGTCAAGACAAGTATGACTATGGAATCTCCAAGTATACGTTCTTAGTTCAAACATCAATAAGGCGGTTCTATGCCAATTTGAAATCGATTTCACACTTAATTGGTCAAGTCGGGTACTACCCGAAACACAGACCGAGGGTCCTATCCTGGGTCAGCTCGGTGTAAGTTTCCATCTTACTAGCCGAGCTCTGATACCACTCTAATTGTCACGTCCCAAACGGGACGCGACGACGATCCACAACTTAAATACAAATAACCAAACAGTCTAGACGAATATCATCGAGAACCCAATGAAATAGAGTCAAATAGCAGCGGAAATAAAGAAACACGTTACAACTTACAGTCCATAATATCCATAATCCAAATTACATCCCCGATATGATCTAAAGAAAACAACTTAAAGTCAAAGGGTCCTACGCCCTTCAGTTACAAACCGGAATGAAAGGAAATACAACAGTCCAACAACAACAACAAGTAGTAGTAAGTCCAACAACAAATAATAGTAACAAGTCCAGCGACATCAACAACAAAAGATAGTATATCCAACAAGCGGAGTACAAGGGCTCAATCCGTGGTCGGTTCAGCATCTTCAACGAAGTCCTCATCTAAGGTTAGAAAACAGGTGGGGATGAGATAGAAATCTCAGTGGATGGGGTGATCGTGTGCAAGTGTGGCGATATATATAGTTAATGCGAGAAAACAGTTATATGAAAACGTGTGAGTATGATGCATGAATTCACACAAAGTCCACAAGCGTCGTGATAAATATATTTCAGTAATATACTTATACAGTTCAAGAAAACAGTTCATGGTCACACAGGCACTATGTGATTCAGTCAAGACAGGTAGGATTGCGTACGGAAATGTAACGCCAATCTCATGTAAGACAAATAATGGTTGCATACGGATTTGTAGCGCTAACCAATGCGAAACAAGTAGCGGTTGCGTACGGATTTGTAGCGCCAACCAAATGGGTCCGATAACTCCGGAATCGTGTGGATCAGACAGCGATTCCTTCGTTCTTCCTTGTAACTCCCCGAGGCAAGATGGTCAAGACCTGTCACCTTATCGCTCCATAGGCAAAGATAAAATCCACAAGGTGGAGCTTGCAAGGCTCGGATCTGTCATAATCATGATTATACCTCAAGTACTACGACCCCGCTTCCTTGGACAAACTCCGTCCCTCGATTGGGGATTAGGGCGATGGGGCCTAAGAGTGGAATAGCGCCGAGCTGCCTTCCCATCCCCCGCGTATCCATCCATTCCGACCGTTGTGAGCTCGACACACCAAGTTGACTCGGTAGGAAAGTAAATACAAAATGAGACGATCGAGGCAATGAGTATTATTGATTGAGGAAGCGATTCGGAAAATTTTTGAAAATTCACGAGTAGCAATATGGCGTTGGTGGAGTTATTTGGATGAAGATAATTATCGGAAAGATAAACAATCTTCGATATCTTGAAAGATTATGTGGAACATAAGTCCCGTTATAGATTCAAAACCGCATGACGAGGAAGTCGCCCCGCGATCGGGTATTAATCGATCGAATCGGTCCGATAGGTCAAGGGGTTTTGAGAAAATAAAATACTTTAATTAAATCTCCAAGTCAGAGGGTCCAGGGCTATTTTAGTAAAAGGGAAAATAATTTGAGTTAGGTCCTTTATAAAAGAAAAATTACAATTTAGCCCCGTTTTGTAAAAACCAAAACTTTTGGGGTTAAAAATTGAATAAATAAATATCCCGACCTTGAAACATTATGAGGTCAGTTCCTAAATTCTCCAAATTGTCCATAGATTCAGGTTTGTTTAAAGTTTTGAGGTCGAGTTTTTATAAAATTCTCACATTGGCCCCAAATTTGTAAAAATTGTCATTTTGGGCCTTAAGTTTAAAATAATCGGAACTCACAAACCGGAAGGGCTTTTAATGTGATTCCAGTTGGAAAATGTCACTAAGGTCAGTAGGATATTGGGACAAAAGCATTTTTTAAAATAAATAAGTGTAGGTCCTTTAACTTTTGAAAATCTCATTTTTGTCCCATTTCGAAATAATTGCCTTTAAGGTTTTAGGGGTCCAATTGTTATGAAATTTGAACCTTGGGTTCAAAATATAATTAAGTTATAGTTAAATTAGTATTTCCAGGTGCATGGGCTGCATAAGTCCTGGAAACTTCATTTGGGTCCTCAAGTTTAATCTTTTACACTTTAGTCCATCAATTTTAGTAAAATTACTTTCCAAGCTCTAAACACTTGGATTTTTGGAATACATTTAAAATATGTCATATCCAGTACCTTAAGAGTAAAAATTTCAAATTTTAAAATTAAGGTCTGGTACAGTTTCAAAATTTGCAAAGTATCCCTTAAACTTTCAAAATTTTACAATCTAGTCCTTAGGCTTTTAAAGGTTAATTTTATTTATCTTAAAACTCTTAAAACTTTATTAAAATGTCCAAAAGTCATTTTTGAACCTGAGTACAGTCCCAAAAATTGAAATTTGCAGAGGGGTCCTTTAACTTTCATTTTCTTGCAATTTAGTCCACCAATTTTCTATTTTTGTATTTTTAAGTCCAAAATTGGAATTTAATCAATTATGCTCGACTTGTCCAGGTTATAAGTCATCCAAAACATGGATTTCAATGATCATACACATGCATGCCCAATTCATACAAGAATTCATCAAATAGAACATTAGATTGTACATGCATGCACCTAAAATTCAATAAATAGCAATTTTGAGCAACTCTTGAGAATTTTCATGATTTGATACATAAAATTGACATGAAATACATAGATTATATATCTCAAGGGATCATGATCAAAATTCTACATGCATTTTTATAAAAACACCTAGAAGTTGGAAAGTATTTTTCCACCCACCTTAAATTGGAAAGTTGTGAAATAAAAGGATAAATTTCACAACTTTGGAGGAGGTCACTTAGGTCAGCCCCTAAGTCAAGAAATATCAAAAATTTGGAGTTAGAAAAATGGAAGAAAAATTAAGGAGAAAAAGAAGGAGATAAGGAAATTGGAAAGACTACACTTTAACTTGTGTAGTAGGTGATTTGAAACTAGTTGAGGCTTCAAATTTGGAAATTTTGGTTCAACTCCAAAATCACCTAAGGTCAGCCCCTATTTCTCAAAAATGAAAAAGGGGTGTTAAAATTTGAAAAAAATAGGAAGAAGAAGAAAGAAGGGCTCTAGTGTCCAATTCTTACCTTGTAATCCAAATTTCTCTACTAGTTCTTCTTCAAGTCTTCAAATTCCACCATCATGCATGCATGTCTCCAAGTGGTCTTCTAAGTACCTATAAATCCAAAATATAAACTTAAATTAAAAGGAGAAGGTGATGAGTAGAAAGATTTTAAGTTGAATTGAGGAGTGAAATTTCTTACCTTGAGATAGGGGAGTGTTCGAATTTTTGGTGTTTAAGTGGTAAGATTGTTTGTTTTGGTTTAGATGTTTGAATAAAGAAAGTATGTTTGATGTTAGGAAGAAGATGTTCTTGAAGATATGAAGATGGGTTTGAAGATGTGAAGGACTTGTGTTTGAATATTTGAAGATGTGAAGAAGTGGTACTTGAAGATATGAAGAACTTATGTTTGAAGATTTGAAGATGTGAAGAGTTGGTGTTTGAAGGTTTGAAGATGTGAATGATTTTGTGTTTGAAGATTTGAAGATGTGAATGAATTTTAGAGAGAGGTTAGAGAGAAGGAGGAGAATTAGCTTGATGATTAGAATGTGTTTGATGAAATGAACAAAATTTGTTCATTTCTTGCTCAATGTGGCCGTCCACATTAGGGGGGGAGGGATTTTTTGATTAATTTTGTGTCTTGCAAATTGTCTCTTGCATGGAGACAATTAGACTAGTCAAAGTATTGGAAGGTATGGAAGGAGAATGAATGTTGGGAAGACTCCAACATGTTGGGAAATATAGTAATAAAGAATTGATGTATAAGATGATGTGTATAATGTTTGAATTAATGGTATAATTATACACAAGATGACTAATATAAGGTGTAAGTGTACAAGAGTTGGATGATATTTCTACTCCAAAAATCATCACCATGGCCATCCACTATAGGGGTACTATGGTAATTCCATATATTTTTTTTTTGTCCCAAATTTGATGATAATAGATGAAATATATCAATCTCCAAAATAATTAGTGATTTCCTTGATCACTTATAAGTCTCATGATCACTTATACTAAATCAAATTCTTAATTCTATAAGGTAAAAGTCTCTAAAATAAATAGTCTCTTAAAATTCTAAGGTGACTAATAAATACAAAAATAGTAATAATGATCAATCAAGTGATCATAAATACAAAATAGAATTAATGATGATCATGATCATAAGTAATAAATAAAATGAAATAAAATACAAAATATATATATTATTAATAATTACCCGTCAAAGTGACGCGGTAAAATAGTCGATCAATACATAGACGACAATAAGAATTAATTAAATGTTCGGAAAAATCGGGGCTTCACAATATGTATTCTCAAATGGAGAATCAAGTTGCATTTGCCCTCAAGGAGATTTCTTGAGCATAAGTGAGGTTAAAAGAGATCTTGAAACTACGTGAGTTGTAAGATCCTTCGAATGGCTCATTTCTCTAGCGAGGATGTTGTAGTTTGAACTCGATATTGGGTGCAATTAGATTGCATCCATATTTGAGATAAAAGGGAGTCCTATTTAGATGATGTTTATCTAGAAACCTCTCCAACCAATATTCTAACTGAGATATGAGATTGAGATATATATTGATATCTCTCCCTACAATAGAGCTGGCAACCAGGCCGGGTCGTGCCGACTTGGTACTGGCCCGCCGGGCTAATTGTGATTTTCTGGCTAGGTCGGGTCGGCCCAAGATCTCTGCGGGCCTCTATTTTTAAGGCCCAGTTTGGCCTTCTATGGGCCACCGGCCAAAATGGCCCGAATTTAATACTTTTTTATATCTTTTTTAATTAAAAAATATATATTAATATGA
This sequence comes from Rehmannia glutinosa, assembly GCA_016081115.2. Classification (NCBI taxonomy): domain Eukaryota; kingdom Viridiplantae; phylum Streptophyta; class Magnoliopsida; order Lamiales; family Orobanchaceae; genus Rehmannia; species Rehmannia glutinosa. The sequence goes on along the minus strand of CM071934.1, from coordinate 27,357,393 downwards.
TTATTTAAATTATAAATTAGATTGTAACACTTACTAGAACTTAAAAGTTATAACTTATATCAATATATGTAATTTAAATTAATAAAATGATATGTTTTCTAAAACTTGATTATCCAAGAAAGCTAAGGAAGGAAAGAAAGGTCAGTCGTTATAATCAATTGTTGTGTTAATTTTATTTTAAAAAAAACTAATAAAATAATTAATGTAAGTTGTGTAATTGTTGTTTGATATCTGACAGTACAGTAGAATCTTTACATGCCTTACTATAAATTATAATTGCTTAAAAATTATAAAGAAAATTAACTCACCCAGAAACTCTTCTCAATGGCTACTGATCCATAGCCATAGTTTCCCACAGTAAGAAAATCAGCCGGTGAAGAAGATGGGAAATTATAAGTAAATCAAACCTCTACATTTTAGTCTTGAAGTTAATATCTACATAAATATATATATATATTTTGAAGGGAAATGTCGGGCCAAAAAAGCCCGAAAAATTTGGGCCATTGGCCCGGTCCAAATAGGTCTGGTCCTTTTTGGGCTTCCAAATTTAAGGCCCAATTTGGCCTTAACTCAGGACCGGTCGGGCCATCCCATTGGACAGGGCCTAAATTGCCAGCTCTACCTGCAATATCAATCTAATTGAAAATATCGTCCCCTATATATATATAATGAAAATAATATATCTCCTAAAATTTTTCTCTACGGTTTTCTTCTTGGAGCATCACCAAAGTTCTCTAAGGCTTTAAGGTGTGCAGATCAAAGTAAATAATTCTAGTAATTATTTACACCAACGAGAAAGACGTTTCGTAATCTCATTCGTAGTTTACATGTGGTTCAACCAATCTATGAGGTTCGTTCGTTGTACACGGTTCAACTAAAAGAAGGCTTCATCTAGCAAGCTGGGATAGTGGGAGTGACCCTAAGTAAGGGGGAACTAGTATCTCACACTTAAAGGACTCTCAAATTCCACGAGTAAGAAGGAACGAATATGAAATGTTCCCCATCATCTATATGAGATTGAGTGGGTATCCTTTACAATTACTTAAGTGGATATTGATGAGTCATATTAAAACTTGGGACTTCACGTGATGCTTGAAGTGGATATATAGATGTTGTGTAGGAAAAGACAAGCCAAAATGACTAAAAAAAAGTCTAAGAGCTTGTTGATCTTCTGTTTAGGTGGAAGACCATTCGAAGCATATAGTTTTGGTAGGTCAAGTGCAATATATATGGGGTTGATTCACATGTGTGTAGCTCAACTAAGGGCGAAATATTTACGTCTATTAGAAGAGCGTAAATTCTTTGAGATTTTCTCCCTAAGTAGTGAGAGTACCCAATTCACCGTTATGTTATCTGATATTGCTACTTTGTCCAGATTTCTTTTGGATGGTTGACATTGACACACACACACACACACATATGTGTGTGTATATATATATATATATATATATATATATATATATATATATATATATATGAAGATTGAATGAAGAGATCCATGTGGATCACAAGATAAATTCTTCAAGTAGTATAGTAAGAGTGCTTTGATTACTAATCAAGAAGCTCCATTTGTGACTTGAAGTATCATTGATTTCATCGAGCTATTATTTTGGTAGGCCTACGATGGTCAAGTAAATCATTCAACATATGTCAAGAGTTATATCTAACTGTATATGCGCAATAATGTCATAACTAGAAAGAACATGGAGTTATCACCACTTGGTAGCGGCTTTCATTATACTGCATGGTCAAAGAACACGTTCTTAGTCAACAAACTATAATGTCTTAAGAAGAAACAAAGAAATTTTAGGTAGTTTTTATGTAAGCATTGTAGAATGTTTGATGTATGCTATGTATGTACTCAACTAGTTATGTGCTTAGCAGTGAGATTGTTGTGGACGTCGTAGTGATCCCTGCGATATTGTGATACTGATCACATGAGGTGGATACTTAGATATCTTAATAGGTTGGTCTAAGATTTGCTAGTGGATTGGCACCTTGAAATGATGTGCATTGTGCGCACATTCATGAGATATTTTGTTGTCTTTGTGTTTGTAAAACCATTTTAGTATATTCTTTGAGCGTCGAATATTATTGGAAGACCAAGCATACTTACTCGAGGCATTACTTTACTTAAGTGTTTTGCGCATAGTTAATTTTTTCTCACAGACATATTTCTAGGAGCGGTGTGGTTGATGATCCCTTTTATGAGCCTTTATTTGGAGATATGCTCCAAAGGCTTATGGGTGGTACGGGATTACATAGAATTGGTTTTGTTACTAGTGAGAACATATTGTGAATATTAATGAGATATGTTGAATTCTCATTATGTATTTGGTATTGTATTTGTAAGTTTTCATCAGGCTTTGATTGGTCTTCTCACATGGGTAATCACTCTAGCACTAAGAGAGCGAGCAGGATGAGACTCAAAAGATCGTGCTCCACAAGGAGATTTGTGAACGATTACCTTCACACTAGAGCAATGTGGAAGGTCAATAAGTATAATTAACAATCGTGTTAGCTAGAGGTTAAGATGAGATCTGAGTTGATCAATTATGAAGGATGTCCAAACTTCATTATAAGCTGGTTTGTAGCTGAATCGGATTAAATACGTATGAATGGGAGATATTAGATATTTCATTCATATCTTTTATTTGAGGAATAATTTTGGGGATCCTATTAATTAATATATATCTTGGGGATTGTATCTAATATGGTAAAATCCAATTATAATAGGGATTGATCAGATATATTGTTTTAATATCTCTCCTATATTATTGGGTAGAGATATTAGATGTCTCCTACGGGATCTTACAAAAATCTCTCTACGCGCGTCTCTCTTGGAGGATCACAAAAGTTCTCCAAGGGTTTAAGGTATGCAAATCAATTATTTACACCAACGACAAAGATGATTCGTGTGTTGGAGGAGGGTTATCTCAAGTCTAGAAGAAAAATGGGTTATTTAGAAATTGGAAGTTGGAAGAGGGATTATTTTCTCTTTGTAGGAGGAGGAGGTTATTTATGCTAAGAAATGTAAGAGAGATTTTGGTGGAGAAATATTTGCTTGTATTGATTCTTCTCAAATTTTGGCTTGTTACAAAATGATCAAGACACCCCTATTTATACTAGTACAACTTTCTAACCAATGGCTAGGATTTATTTGATCTAATGGCTATAATTCATCTACTAGAATCATCCTCCAAAATATCTACTTTCCTAGAATATTCTATAAGCTTTCTTACCAATAATATCTAAGATATTTTTCCAAGACACTTCTAGACAAATTCTAGAACTTGGGCCTATTTGGGCTTGGATCTTATTTTATCTTTTATCTCAAATATTTATTTTCAAGCCCAATATTAATTGGACCAAAATCAAGTTTAAAATCCAACACCCCCCTTAAACTTGATTTGTCATTCCGAGAAAACTTCTAAGTCGTATGAAGTCTTCATGCTTGAGTGGTTTGGTGAAGATGTCCGCAATTTGATCTTGAGACTTCACATACTCCACTTGTACGTCCTTTCTTGATATGCATTCTCTTATGTAGTGGTAACGTATCAATCAATGTGCTTGCTTCGATCATGAAACACCGGATTCTTTGCCAATGCCATAGCTGACTTATTATCGACACAAATCTTAGTTGGATCTTCTTGTGTCATTCCCAGTTCCTTCAACAAGTTTCTTAGCCAAACTGCATGGCAAACACAAGTGGTATCGCAGACTACGTGCTCGACTTCACAGGTTGAGAGAGTGACTATCGGCTGCTTCTTTGACATCCAAGTGAATGCGGTATCTCCCATGAAGAACACAAAACCAGAAGTACTTTTACGATCATCCACATCTCCAGACCAATCGCTATCACTATAACCAACAAGTTTATAATCATTAGTTGTTGAATAAAATAAGCCGTAATTGATTGTACCTTTGAGATAGCGAAGAATCCTTTTAGCAGCCTTCATGTGAGTAATGGTTGGATTTTCATGTAGCGACTTATTAGACCGGTGGCATAGAGAATGTATGGTCTGGTACACGTTAAATACCGCAAACTTCCAACCAAACTTTTGTACAATGTCGGGTCCACTTTTTCTTCTCTATCATACTTTGATAGCTTGATGTCGCACTCCACTGGTGTGTTAATAGGCTTGCAGTTATCCATCTTGAACCTCTTGAGAATTTCCTTCGTGTAGCCTTCTTGCGAGATGAAAATCCCATCTTCTTGTTGTTTAACTTCAACGCCGAGGTAATATGACATAAGTCCGATATCAGTCATCTCAAATTCTTTGGTCATTGCTTTCTTGAACTCTTCAAACATGTCTGGATTATTTCCTGTGAAGATCAAGTCATCCACATATAAACACACGATCAAAACATCATTTTTCTGACGTTGACATAAAGTGCATGTTCGTGCAGGCACTTAGTGAACCCATTCTCTTGCAAGTATTTATCAATCCTGCTATTCCATGCCCGTGGTGCTTGCTTTAATCCGTATAGAGCCTTCTTCAGCTTCAAGACTTTATCTTCTTCATTCTTCACCACATAGCCCTTTGACTGCTCAATGTATACTTCCTCCTCGAGAACTCCATTTAAGAAAGCTGACTTTACGTCCATCTGGTGAATCTTCCATCTGTTTTGAGCTGCTAAAGAAATCATAAGCCTTATTGTTTCCAAGCGAGCGACTGGAGCAAAAACCTCATCATAGTCGATTCCAGCTCTTTGACTATAGCCTTTTGCGACTAGCCTTGCTTTATATCTTTCAATTTCTCCTTTAGCATTCTTCTTTGCTTTGTACACCCACTTGACGCCGATAGCCTTATGTCCTTTTGGAAGTGAGGTCAGCTCCCACGTGTCGTTCTTCATGATTGCTTGTATCTCTTCATCCATAGCATCTCTCCATCTTTTATTTTGGATTGCTTCTTCAAAAGTCACTGGTTCACAATCTGCAAATAAACAGAATAAAGTGATATCATCTATTCTCTCGGTGTTCTCATAAAGATCTTCTAGACTCCTTGCACGTGTTATGCCTCTTTCATTTAAAAATGATGGTGGCGAGTCTCTTCAGTTGTTGATTGTGAAGTGGATGGAGTAGTTGGCTCTTGCTGAACTTCTATGGTTGGCTCGATCGGTCTCGAGTCATTTTCTTCAAAATCCGGAAAGAAATTAAAGTTGTTTTGGGAGCCAAAATCCCAATCTGATTCTTTATCAAACTCTACATCACGACTTATCACAAGCTTCTTAGTATTTGGATTATATAACTTATAACCTTTAGAATTTTAGTCATACCCGATTAAGATGAATGCCTCGCTTTTGTCATCAAGCTTACTTCTTCTCTCGTCAGGTACGTGTGCATATGCTTTGCTTCCAAATACTTTTAGATGAGAGATACTTGGTTTTCTTCCACTCCAAGCTTCTTGTGGTGTTTTTCCCCACACACTTCTGGTTGGTGAGCGATTTGATAGGTACACCGCACATGCCACTGCTTCAGCCCAAAACTCCTTTGGCAGCCTTTTGCTTTTGAGCATGCACCTTGCCATTTCAAGAATTGTTCTATTCTTTCTCTCAGCTACGCCATTTTGCTGGGGGGATCTTGGGACTGTCAAGAGACGTCGGATTCCATTTGCTTCGCAAAATTCTTGGAACTCCTTAGATGTGAATTCTCCTCCACGATCTGATCGCATTGCCTTGATTTTGCATCCACTTTCATTTTCCACCATAGCTTTGAACTTCTTGAATGCTTGAACACTTGGACTTGTTTCAAAAAATATACCCAGGTCTTTCTAGAGAAATCATCAATAAAGAGGAGGAAATAATTATTTTTACCGAGAGAGCTTGGCTTGATTGGTCCACAAACAGCAGTGTGTATGAGCTCCAGGGGCTTCTGTGATCTCGGGCTTGATTCCTTTGGAAAACGCTTTTTGAATTGTTTTCCCAATAGACATCCTTCACATAGTTGATCGGGATGATTGGTGGACGGTAACCCTCTCACCATCTCTTTCTTTGATAGTAATTCTAATCCGCCAAAATTTAAGTGCCCAAATCGTAGATGCCAAAGCCAAGATATATCTTTGTAGCAAGCTTTGAGACATTTCGCTACATCATTCTGGATATTTAATAAGAACATTCTATTTCTAGACATTGGCACTTTAGTGATTAAATTATTTCTATCATCTCTTATAGAAAGACTACGATCTTTCATGTGAATGTCATAGCCTTTCTCTAAGAGTTGTCCCAAACTCAAGATATTACTTTTCATATTTGGAACGTAATACACATTAGAAATAAATTGATGACTTCCATTCTTCAAGCGTATTAGAATTTTACCTTTTCCTTTAACCGGGACTTTAGATTCATCTCCAAAAGAAACATTGCCACTCACCGATTCATCAAGCTCCACAAACATGCTTCTTCTTCCACACATATGGTTGCTTGCACCAGTATCGAGGTACCAAGTGTTGTCTTGTCTTCCATCACCACCTTTGTATGCTAGTAACAAATTGACATCTTCTCCGTTTTTATTTTTCACATAGTGGGCCTTTTCTTCAACCTTGTTTTTGGGAACTCTACACTCGGAAGCATAATGTCCAAATTTTTGACAATTATAACACTTAGTTTGTGATTTTTCGTACCTTGTTCTTGGATTGCTCCTCCCGCGTCCCACCGGTTTGGGTATTCTCTTCTATCTTCATTATTATTGAAACCTCCTCGTGCATGTCCACGACCACGGCCTCGTCCGCCTCGTCCTTGGAAACGACCTCTTCCATGTTGACCACGTTCATTGCTCATGCTTTCTTCTTTATCCTTCACTTGCATTTTAAAAAGTTGTTCTACAATATCTTGCTTTTTTTTATGTTTTTCTTCATATGCTTGTAATGACCCCAATAATTGATCAATAGTCATCTCCTCCAAATTTTTTGTTTCCTCAATTATTACGACAATATGCTCAAATTTAGGACTTAAAGAACGGAGTATCTTTTCCATAATTCTCACATCACTTAAATTTTCACCATTTCTTTTCATTTGATTAGAAACCGCCAAAACTCTTGAAAAATAGTCGGAAATAGATTCGGACTCTTTCATATGTAAAGCTTCAAATTCACCTCTTAATGTTTGGAGCGTGCCTTTTTACTTGTTCGGCTCATTTGTGAGAAATTTGAAGCTTGTCCCATGCATCCTCAAGCGGTAGTTGCACTTGAGATCTTTTCGAAACCATCATCATCCAAAGCTTGATAGATGAGATAGAGAGCTTTCTTGTCTCTCTTTCTTGACTCTTTCAAATTATCCTTTTGAGTTTGGGATAGTGTAGTCTCGTCTTGTGACTCGGCATATCCTTTTTCTACAATATCCCAAACATCATGTGCACCCAAAAGTGCCTTCATCTTGATACTCCAATTATCATAGTTGCTTGTATTGAGCATAGGGACTTGAAAGGAATTTGTAACACAAATTTTTATTGTCTGCGAAATAACAAACAAGAAAAAGCGTACAAATTAAATATATATGAATCAAAATAAAAATATATAGGTTACAATCCCTATTTATCCTCTGATTCTTTTCTCCAAGAATAAAATATCCGAGATTTGAGAGTTTGGAGTTGAACTCTTCAATTTGATCTTCTCCAAACTTGGATTTGAACTTCAATATCGTTAATTCGAGGGCTTGACAGTTTGATCTCGAATCAAACGTGAGATATTTGATGATATTTGATTTGAATATATAAACTTCTTGGTGAAATTGACCTTTTGATCTTCCTCCAAGATGGTTCTGACTTCAATAACGTTTACTCGAGGGCTTGGAAGCTTATTCTCGAATCAAACGCCGTATTTGAGTGTACTCCGCGATGAACGCCTTGAATTTCGCCTTGGACACCGTGGATCGCCTTGAATATATTCTTCTTGCCTTGAGAGAATTTCCTCCACCGCCTTCTTGCTTGGATTTCTTCCCTTTGAATTGTGAATTAATTCCTTGAGAAGGACCCCTATTTATAGTTGTAGGAGAGGGGTTCTTGGATAACTCACATGGCGAGGACTCTAATTTGATTGGTCCTTCAAGATTTAATATTATTTCTTTAATCACAAATTGTGATAATTATCAAAAGAAATAATAATAAATCAAGATAAATCTTGATTTATAAGAATTTGACATTTGGCATTCTTTAATTGGCCAATAAATATATATTAAAAATATCAATAAATTAACTATTTAAATTAGGAATTAAATTGAATTAAATTCCCAAATATAAATAGAAATTATAAAATTGATATTTAATATAGAATTTCACATGTGTCACCATTTGATTGGTGTAAATTTAATTTGTCTACAAATGCCCCCTCGAGACTTGTTCACGGACGATGTGTCTTGGAGTGAATAAGTCGCGATACTAAATTCAACATCTTGCCTACAAACTCATTTAGCTCAAATGGGCCCGTTGAGGATGGTTTTAGAGCCCATATTCAGTTTGTTTCTTTCAAAATTCATATGGGCCATATGGAATTCTATTTTATATATAAAATCACCACATGTAGTATAAGCCCACATTTAGCCCTTTTGATATTGATAATGATTCAACCTTAATTTAAAAGTCACGAGCCATTTAAAAGATGTCAGCTTTGAAGTGGGTTTGCTGTCCAAAATAAACTGGTAATCCTTATCCCTTTTTCCTTGGAATTCTTCGCTGGTATGGACTCGTGATCAGATTCCTTCCCCAAGCTGAAGTATATTTTTAATCAGATTATGAGTCTGAGTAGGATATGAATTCTCAACCTCTGCATCTATAAAAAGGGAAGCCATATCTGTTTTTTCTTTCACATCGCAACCGAAGAAGAAAAGACAAAAAATCGTTGCAGCCCTGTTCTACGCTGATCGCACGCATCTTCTATCCCGACGAGGTGTTCGCACTGCCGAGTTTCATCTTTCTATCGTCTTTGTTTGAGAATCAAGTCATCCCCGTATACACAGTGTTCAATTCACTTTTACAATTATGCCCGCCATGTGACTGATCAAATGTCAAGAAGAAACTTTCTTCATATTTCCTTGTTTTTCTTGCTGCTGTCAAGAAGAAACTTTTGTCAATGATATATTTTCTTGCTTTTCTTGCTGCTTATTAATGCTTTGACTTGGTAATTGGATGAGTTTTGCATGCAACATGTCTTCAATTTTTAGTTTACAATTGCTCTTGTTGTGTGCTTGTCGAATTGCTTGTGAGGAATTTTCTTTCCTTCTTTTTTTTTTTACTAAAAAGAAATATGTTTTCCTTGCATGTCTCAAGATTCCAATTGCACATCATCATCAACTTTGTATCACCACTTGTTTACACGCGAGAGACATGTATATGCATGTTTATACTTTGAATATCTTTCTCAAAACTTCTTTCTTATTTTTGATCGTTAGAATTTCAATTTGCTTTAGATCTATATATTGAATTCCAAATTGCACCGGCAGGTTCTAGATCTGGCAACATAATTGTTTTTGACAGATTTTATGATGGTATATTTCAAAGACATTTCTTCTTCACCCGGCATACAACATTTGGTTATTCTTGACGACGAGAGTCACGACATCGAACGGGGTACCGTTTTGGCGGTTTATGATCCACTTGTTGGTCGATACGCAAAGCAATGGCCAAAGTTGACGAATCGACTTCACCTAAGGGAATGGTCTCATGAGATTCCACCGGTGAAGGACTCCAAATCCAAGATGTGGGCTCTAGAAGCAACCCATCACCAACAGTCTGATGAGCCAATTTTACTACCAACTTTGGGGCGTAATATCATCGAAGGTGAAGCCAAATGGGGAGATCCAATCCGGTTTGGCGGTGAATTCCATTATGTCAAAGGCTATTGGGAGTGGACCGAAGACATCCTTAGTCGATGCAAGAACAAACTCCAGGCGGCCCGCATATATGATTCGGTGTATGCTTCTCTCTTCACATATCATTGTAATTCCAATATTGTCAAGCGTTTTGCGGCGTGGTGTCCATCTACCAACACATTCTTGACTTCCCATGGCGAATTATCTATATCATTGTGGGATCTCGCATACTCTAGGCCGGCTTGCCTATGACCGTAGGTTTTTGTATGATGAAGTCGTTCGAGTGCCAAGGAGCTTACTTGGTGTTGACGACGGGACTTAGATTCCTCCTCGTTCATGCAACCGCTTACTTCATGTGTATCATCTACTTCAGGGAGCGCTCAGGGGATCACTACTCGCAAGTTTCTATTGATGACTGGATCAACTTTTGGTTCAAGGCTACAGTATGATCCACCTCCCATGCGCAAGGAGAGGAAGGCCCCCACGTAAGGAGAAGCAAAATCGAACATCCCGAGTCGACTCATAATCCACTTGGTGACATTGGCGTAAATGGTGAATGGTCCCCTGCTGAGAAGGCTTTATTTTCCAAACTCGGTGTCAAGGAGAGCTCGATGGAGGAAACATACTTGGCGGCATATTTGGCTTGTTGGCTATGCTTATTTGTTCTTCCAAACGATGATCTCAACTCAATACGCCCTGGCACTTTTAAGATGGCGAGTCTCATGGCGTATGGGCAAACGGCGGGCCTTGTTGTTCCGGTTTTAGCGAGTATCTTCGGAGGTCTGAATAAGATTGCAAATTCTCCGAGGCCATCCAAGGTGTATTCAACGTTTCCCGTCCACTTTGTCTATGGGTGGTTGGCTTATTACTTCAAAACTCATAATCAAGTTTGGCAAGGGACAAATGGCCCTAAGATGGCGATCTTTTCGGGCGAGGGACACGCGAAATACTATGAACCCAAAGAAGCTCGCAGACGAATCCACAAAAGAGATTGGATTTCTTGGACTTGTACTATGATTACGAAGAACAAGGATTTTCACTATGTTGATAATGGCAATGCACAAAAGTTTGAGCAAGAATACTTCATCGCCATTCGTTCAAGTTATCTTTCCCTGCGACAAGGTGGGCGTTTTGTGATTGAGCCTTACAGTCCTCATAGATTCAACCGCCAGTTCGTGTTCTATCAAATGGTGCCGGGAGTTCTCAAAGAGGATGTGCGTGGAGCTTTATTAGAAGAAGGAGTTTACCATTGGCGTGTCTGCACTTCATCTAAGACTTTTCTAAAGCTTGGCTTCCTTGCATGCCCCCAAGTGCGAAGACGTTTTCTTCAGAGGAATATAAACAATGGTGGGCCCGGGTTCATGGAAACTACTTTGAAGAAAACATAGAGAACTTGATTAACTCGAAGCCAAAGAAAGTTTTGCCGAAGGACAAAAAGCCTAAACGTGGTCCGCTTGGTGAGACTATCCGAACCTCTCTACTTGTGCGCTTTTTTTTTTTTTTTTTTTAACAGGTGTGATGTCTTAGGTGTTGAAGTTTGCGAATCAAATAAGAGAAAAGTAGCCATCCCTTCTTTCGAAGAAAGTAGCAGCAGTGATGTGGATCATCATTGGAAGAGACTTAAAAAGACTGACAAATCTCTAGAGCAACAAGAAGCCAATGGTGTTGCGAGTAATCAACCGCTTACGGAGAATTTTGTTGAAGAGGTCAATAACTTTTTTTTTTCGTTTTTTTTTTCGTTTTTTTTTCTTTTTGTTTTTCTTCATTTTAGTTGGTAATCCGTTTCCTTGATGGTGTGATGTTTCAACTGGGAGAAACAACTACTCGATAATGAGTGCGAGCATGGATCGCAAAATAGCTAGAGGTCAATTATGGGGCCCAACTTGCCAACCGTGAATCATCAAAAGGTTACATCTAACTCCATTGAGGCCAAGACATCTCCTTGTGCGGTATTTTCAGTATTTCAATGTGAGAAATTTATTCGTAACCACCAGCAAGAATACCTTCAAAAGTTATGGGGCGATCTCCGTGAGAAGATATCCAACATTCCAATTGACTCCCTTTCCTCTATTCAAGATGAAGTGATGATTGTGCTCGAATCTATGAAGAGTTTTAATATTATTGACATCTCTTTTGTGGAGGGATCTTTGAAAGATCTTTTTGCCAAAGCTGTTACATATGATGAGGCAAGGTCGTCATCTTCAGAGATTATGTCTAAAGAACTTCTTGCAAAACGATTGAGCGAAGTCGAAGATCGTTTGCATGATGCCAAGACTAAAGAAGCTAAAGAGTCTGCCCGGATTTCATCCACTAAGGAAGAGTTAGAGTCCATTAACAGAGAGCTTGACAATTTGAGGAAACGAAAGAAGAATTTGACCGCCTCATTAAAGCGACAAGAAGAACTTCTTCACATTGCTCATACCGAAGTTCAGCAGTTGAAGACGAGATTGCCGCCATCCGGACTACTTCGCCCATGATAAAGTCTTTGGAAAAGTTGGAGCTTTCGATGGTGCATCTAGAGGCCCAGGGAAGAATTGAAGAGCTTGGGTCCTTTTGATTAGATATTTTTTTTTTTTTTTGTTTCTTTCTTTTTTTTTTTTTTTTTTTGCTTCATGTATGAGTACTTTTTTTTTTGAAGATTACGTAATAGAAATTGATCATTTTCTATCTTGCAATCTATTAAGTACTTTTTTTTTAATGAAGTCTTTTTTTCTCTTTTTTTTTTTTTAATAACTATAATTCATCAACCAAACCATAACTATCACAAACTCATGACCAACTTAGAAAATTCTAAGTCGCCACGTGCGTGCCGGAAAAGGGATCAAGTCATAACGTAGTTCAGGATATTCTTTTTTTTTTTTGGGTGCCGTACCACGCTTTATACTCGTGCGGGCCAGGAGTATCTATTGCTTAACCACCCTAGACTAGGTGGGGAAGTTAGCGCTTTTACCACGTCTTTGCCTTTGGTGGTTACCGTTCACATTTTATACTCATGCGGGTCGGGAGTAACATGCGATTTAGGCTCATGCGTCATGGAGCTTTATTCCGTCTCTAAGGATAGTATCGTTTTAAGAACTTGCCATTTATGGGGCCAATTCTTAAGCCGTCTTGACAACCAATTTGTAAGCGCCATTGGTGTAGACTTCTTTAATAACATAAGGACCATCCCATTTTGATGTGAATTTATTTCGATTCGGTGAGTAGTAATTATGGGTCTTCTGACAGCAAGCACCCAATCACCAACTTGAAAAGAGCGTGATCGCACTTTTTTATTAAAAGCCCTAGAAAGACGAGCTTGATAACATTCAAGTCTTTGTTGTGCTTCCAATCGTTTCTCATCAAGAGCCTCTAATTCCTCGGGCGTAATCGTGCATTTTCTTCTTCTTAGTCCTTCTTGCAAAGCTATCCTTAGTGACGGAATTTGTTGTTCAAGGGGAACAACCGCTTCAACACCATATACAAGCGCATACGGAGTTGCTTGAGTGGGTGTTCTATATGTGGTTCGGTATGCCCATAAAGCTTCTCCGATCCTTTCGTGCCAGTCTCGCTTTGACTTTGAGACCACTTTCTTCAACAAATTACACAAAGTTTTGTTAAAAGCTTGACAAGTCCATTAGTCGCAAAGATTATACATAGAGGACTTTCTTTGTTTGAATCCGAACTTTTGACAAAGTTTATCTATGAGGCTATTTGAGAAAGGCTTCCCGTTATCCGTTATTATATATCGAGGGATCCCATAGCGATAAATAATGTTTATGCGGATAAAGTCGGCAAACATTTTCTTTCTTCACTTCTTTGAGGGGTACACCTCGGCCCATTTAGAAAAGTATGCATTGCGGCCAAGATATACAAGTGTCCTCCGGATGACTTTGCCATAGGTCCGACCACATCCAACCCCAAGCATCAAATGGCCATGAAGCAACATGGGTGCAATGGCTCGTGGTTGATGAATAAAATTTGCATGAAATTGACAGGCTTGCATCTTTGCGCGTAATCCATGCGATCTCTCACCATTGTCGGCCAATAATAGCCCATTCTTTTAATTCGAAAGTGTAACTTTGGGCCTGATTGATGGGCGCCACAAACCCCCGAGTGAGCTTCTTCCATGGCTTGAATAGCTTCATCATCGCTTAGACATCGCAAGAAGATTCCATCAAATGATCGTCTATAAAGTGTGCCTTTGTAGTAAATGAAGCGAGCCGCACGGCGTCGAACATCTACCCTTTGTCGTGGATCGTCAGGTAGCTTCTCATACTTCAAATAATCCACAAGTGGCTGACGCCAATCTTCTTTCTCAATTTCAAAGACCTCTACAACATGATTTTCTTCTTCTTCATTGCAGTCATCATCATCAAAGATTGGAGGTATTACCCAACTTCTGCAAATTGGCACACGAGCTTCACTTTTGGGCATGGCGAGTGTAGAAGCAAGTTTTGCTAAAGCATCGGCTTGTTTATTATCCTTCATTGGAATATGCTCAATTGTTACATCTCCAAGCCATCCAATAAGCCTCTTCGCATAATTGACGTATGGGAGTAGCTCAGGCTTCTTCACTTCATATACTCCAAGTAGTTGATTAACCACCAATTTAGAGTCTCCATAAACTTCAAGACGCAATTGCTTTATGTCAACCGCCATCTCCAACCCAAGGATGAGAGCTTGGTATTCAGCAACGTTGTTTGAACAATTTTGAGTTAGAGTAAAGGAGTAAGGCAACACTTCTCTATCAGACGTCACGAAGATAACTCCAGCTCCAGCTCCTTCTCTATGAGAAGCTCCATCAAAGTACATTTTCCATGGAGGGGAAATCTCGATTACAAGCACATCTTCATCAGGTAATTCGTCAGATAACTCCCACTCAGCAGGGATAGGATGATCCGCCAAGAAGTCCGCCAAGACTTGCCCTTTTACTGCCTTTTGAGGGACATATGTGATTTCAAACTGTTGCAATTGAAGGTACCACCTCGCAAGTCTATCAGAAAGGACAGGCTTTGTCATAACATACTTTAGTGGATTTGCTTTCGAGACAAGACGAATTGTGTGAGCTTGAAAGTAGTGTTTCAACTTTTGGATTGCGAAGATTAATGCCAAGCAAATCTTTTCAATTGGTGAATAATTCAACTCATTTGGTGTCATCATCCGGCTCAAGTAGTATAAAGCGCTCTCTTTTCCACCATCATTTTCTTGCGCTAGTAGAGCTCCAACGGAACGTTCTTGAGCAGCAATATAAAGGATCAACGGGCGCCCAGGCACTGGTGCAACCAACACAGGAGACTTCATCAAATATGCTTTGATACTTTTGAAAGCATTTCGGCAAGATTCGTCCCCACTCAAATGGAACGCCTTTTTTCATAAGACGACTGAATGGCTGGCATCGACCGGCTAGATTTGAAATGAACCTTCGAAGATAGGCCAGTTTTCCTTGCAAACTTTTGAGTTCGTGAATATCACGAGGTTCAGGCATCCTTACTATTGCATCGATCTTTGCTTGCTCAATCTCAATACCTCAATGACGAACTACAAACCCCAAGAACTTTCTAGACCGGACACCGAATGCACATTTCAGTGGGTTCATCTTAAGTTGATATCTCCTTAATCGTTCAAAAACTTTCCTCAGATCAAGGAGGTGGTCTTCTCGCTTCTTAGACTTTACAACCACATCATCGACATAGCACTCAATATTCTTATGAAGCATGTCATCAAAGATTTTCTGCATGGCTCTTTGATATGTAGCTCCAGCATTCTTCAAACCGAATGGCATCACTTTGTAACAATATATACCTTTTGGCGTACGAAAGGCCGTCAACTCTTCATCCTCTGGAGCCATACGTATTTGATTATATCCAGACGATCCATCCATGAAAGATAATGCTTCGTGGCCCGTAGTGGCATCAATCATGAGTTCAGTTATAGGTAATGGAAAATCGTCTTTAGGACACGCCTCATTTAAATCTCTAAAGTCAACACAAACTCTGATTTGATCATTCTTCTTCCTTACAGGGACAATGCTCGAGATCCATGTAGGGTACTTGACTTTGCGAATAAACCCGGCTTCGATGAGCTTGTTTACTTCTGCTTCAATCAATGGAACCAAGTCGGGCCAAAATCGTCGTTGAGCTTGCTTAATTGGACGAGTTCCTTTCTTAACGGACAAGTGATGTACTGCTATTTTTGGGTCTAATCCAGGCATCTCTTTGTAGGACCAAGCGAACACATCTTTATACTCTCGAAGCAGTTCAATGTACGATTTTTCTTCATCAGTTGTTAACAATGCACTAATGTAGATTGGTTGTGGATTATCACTATCGCCTAAATTAATTTCTTTAAGCTCGTCGACCGTGGCTTTGATCTCTTCTTTGAGTTCGGGAGGAGCATCTTCGGCATCTTCTTCTTCCCCTTCTTCGCTTAAGGTGATATGATATGTCGACGCCACACTTTCTCTATCATCTTCATCATCTTGAGGTTGCGTGAAAACAACAGTTTGAAATTTGGCTTTCAACACCTTTTCACATGATATGAGCAAAGTAGTTTGTCGCTTCATACGAGATGGAATAAGACTTCGAAGCTTTTGTTAGTCTGGATGTCTAGATCTTTTCCAATATTTTGATGATGTAGAGATGCCCAATCTCTGATGGATGGTTCCTTTGCTCTTCAATTTTTGAATGGGTCCGAGTCTATCAAAGACTGATATTCGTCGGACCTTCTTTCCATTTTCGTCAAAGGCATCCTCCGTCGATGAAAGTTCTCCTTCAGACACATAATTGATGTTGGCTCTTCTAATGGCGATACGAATGGGAGTTGGTGCCACAAACCCAAGACCTATCCGAGTATTTTTAGCCACATGTCCCCTTTCTTTTGACATCTTTTCTGTATTCGTAGCTTCAGAAGGGAGCTTCCCCAAGGTAGAGTTTTCTTGCGGATCATATCCAGCTTTGACAAGAAGATCATAAGCTTTTGGATCAAAACATTTCGCATTTTGGAGCCCTTCTCCGTGTTCAGTCTTAGGTCCCTCAGCTGGGTGGACAAACTTTTCGAGTGGTTGCAGAGATGGTTTCTTATCATCGAGTTTTGTTAAAGGCAATACCAATCCCTCCAAAGGTCCATTGTCATCGTGACTTGCAGAAGTACTCTTGATTTTGCCCTCTTTAACTTCATCATCTTGTGGCTTAGATGGATTTTCTTTAGCCTTCATTGCCTTAATGTTTTCGAAGTAGTACTTGGCATCGGCAAAATGTGACTCTGCCTCGGTGAAAGGTTTATCATCTCCAAGAACTTTCTTTACCACACCGTCTCTACAATACTTGAAGCATTGATGCCAAGTAGAAGGAACCACCCCATTTTCATGTAGCCAAGGACGTCCCAGAAGCATATTGTAAGAAGTCTTAGCGTCTATGACATGAAACAGTGCAGTTGAGGCCATTTCGCCCATCAACAATTTCAATCTTATGATGCCGAGAGCCCTTTGCCCCCCTTGGTTGAAGCCTTGGATCATCAAACGACTATTTGCGAGTTCAACAATTTCAATCTTATGATGCCGAGAGCCCTTTGCCCCTCTTTCAATGTGCGCAGTGATAAGATATTTACTGCTGAGCCTCCATCAATCAAAATCCTATTCACCTTTTGCTCGCGAGTATAGCCGGTCACGAACAATGGCCTGTTATGGGGTTTGGAACCAAACATCAAGTCTTCGTCAGTGAAAGTCATTGTTGAAACACAATCTTCAGTAATATTGTCAACTTCCTTTTCAAACAAACACGTTTCACTAGGTGAAATATGTTGCTCATTAAATCATGTTGCATGCAACATTGCCATCATCCATGGATCCGATGTGATGGTAATAACATTGCTAGTTGCGCTATCTTCCTCGGCGATATCTTTCCTTGGCGAGCTAATCGCATGACTTTGTCTTTAAATACAAAACAATCGTGAATTGGATGTCCTACCAAACGATGGTACTTGCGAAGATTTGAGTCATCAACTCGCCCGGCTTCATCGGACGCTTCATTTCGGGCAACTCAATGAGGTTTTGCTTTAAGTAGATCATCAAATATTCCAGAGACATCAGAGTCGAGGAACGGGTATTGTTTTGCTTGCATTTCCCTCAGAGTCAACTTTCTTTGCTCTCTCTCTTGAGGAGTGTCTTTCTTCTCATTAGTCTTCACATTTGGTACCCCTTGAACTTGATAGGTGTTGTGTTAATCGCCATGGATTCTTTGCTTGGAGATTTAGAAGAGAACTTTCCCCCTTTCTTGGCTTCATATCGTTCTTGGGTTTTTGAGGCTCTTGGATGGGTGGTCCTTCAACTCCACTTGCGGCCATGCTTAACTCCATATCATGAGCCCGAGTAGCCAACTCTTCAAATGTCCTTGGTTGGATCCCCTGAAGGATGTATCGGAGGCCCCAATGCATTCCTTGGATGCACATCTCAATAGCCGAAGCTTCGACAACCGGTCTTTACAATTGAGGCTCAAATTCCTCCAATGTTGATGTAGTCAATGACGGGTTCTTCCTTCCACTGACGAGTATTTGTAAGCTCGATCATGCTAACCGTCCGCCGAGTCTTTGTAAAATCGGTTGAGAAACTCTGTTCTAATTGCTTCAAACTATCAATCGAGTTTGCTTCCAAGTCAATATACCAATCGAATGCGTTGCCCTTCAAGGATCGGACAAACTGTTTCTGAGGCGATCTCCATAAGTCCCATCATTGCACATTTCGACAAAGTGAGCCACATGTTGTTTTGGGTTGCCCTTGCCGTCAAATTGTTGGAACTTCGGAGGTTGGTAACCAATGGGCATCTTCAAGTTGTCAATCCTTTGCGTATATGGCTTGGCATAAGTCATAGAAGACTTGGAACTTCCATCGAACTTGTCCTTAATAGTCCCATAATGAACTCCTTAAGTTGGTCGATGGAATCAGCCCATCGATTTGACGAGACTTGCAACTCATTTTAAGAGACTTCTCTTTTTCATTTGGTCGTTGCTTCATGGATGTCTCGACCTCCTCATGTGTTTCAACTTGCTTGCCCATCGCACGGCTTGTATCAACACCATCTATTTTGTTCATCAGCTTTGCAATTTGCGAGTCTTGTTCTTTGACATGATTGACGAGTCCATCAATGGCCCTCGTCAAACTTGCGATTTGTTCTTCAAGTGATGTAGCATTCGTCATCATAGCAGGTGCTATGTTTGAGCAACTTGATGTCGAGCGGGAGATTGGGGATGAAGCATCATCTCTTAAGTCTCCATCATCTTCGAGATGAGTTAGATTTGCTTTAGCTCGCACTGGAGTCTTCTCAAAGGATGTACTCAGCTTCTTGGACATACTCCTTGTAGTGATGCCAATACTTTTACTTGTGTCACCTGAAGAGTTTGAAGAAGCAACTTTTGTTGATGTGGTTTTACAAGTAGCCATTGCGATACTTCATGATTTGTTGAGGAAAAGAGATGAGAGGTAGAGATTGTCCCACTGGGCGTGCCAAAAATTTGTAACACAAATTTTTATTGTCTGCGAAATAACAAACAAGAAAAAGCGTACAAATTAAATATATATGAATCAAAATAAAAATATATAGGTTACAATCCCTATTTATCCTCTGATTCTTTTCTCCAAGAATAAAATATCCGAGATTTGAGAGTTTGGAGTTGAACTCTTCAATTTGATCTTCTCCAAACTTGGATTTGAACTTCAATATCGTTAATTCGAGGGCTTGACAGCTTGATCTCGAATCAAACGTGATATATTTGATGATATTTGATTTGAATATATAAACTTCTTGGTGAAATTGACCTTTTGATCTTCCTTCAAGATGGTTCTGACTTCAATAACGTTTACTCGAGGGCTTGGAAGCTTATTCTCGAATCAAACGCCGTATTTGAGTGGACTCCGCGATGAACGCCTTGAATTTCGCCTTGGACACCGTGGATCGCCTTGAATATATTCTTCTTGCCTTGAGAGAATTTCCTCCACCGCCTTCTTGCTTGGATTTCTTCCCTTTGAATTGTGAATTAATTCCTTGAGAAGGACCCCTATTTATAGTTGTAGGAGAGGGGTTCTTGGATAACTCACATGGCGAGGACTCTAATTTGATTGGTCCTTCAAGATTTAATATTATTTCTTTAATCACAAATTGTGATAATTATCAAAAGAAATAATAATAAATCAAGATAAATCTTGATTTATAAGAATTTGACATTTGGCATTCTTTAATTGGCCAATAAATATATATTAAAAATATCAATAAATTAACTATTTAAATTAGGAATTAAATTGAATTAAATTCCCAAATATAAATAGAAATTATAAAATTGATATTTAATATAGAATTTCACATGTGTCACCATTTGATTGGTGTAAATTTAATTTGTCTACAGAAGTCACACCATTTGTCATATTTTTATGTAAACCACAAGTGATCTTGTGGCTCTGATACCACTTTGTTGGAGGAGGGTTATCTCAAGTCTAGAAGTTTTCTCTTTGTAGGAGGAGAAGGTTATTTATGCTAAGAAATGTAAGAGAGATTTTGATGGAGAAATATTTGCTTGTATTGATTCTTCTCAAATTTTGGCTTGTTACAAAATGATCAAGACACCCCTATTTATACTAGTACAACTTCCTAACCAATGGCTAGGATTTATTTGATCTAATGGCTATAGTTCATCTACTAGAATCATCCTCCAAAATATCTACTTTCATAGAATATTCTACAAGCTTTCTTACCAATAATATCTAAGATATTTTTCCAAGACACTTCTAGACAAATTCTAGAACTTGGGCCTATTTGGGCTTGGATTTTATTTTATCTCTTAACTCAAATATTTATTTTCAAGCCCAATATTAATTGGACCAAAATCAAGTTTAAAATCCAACATCGTGATCTTGTTCATGGTTTGCTCGTGGTTCAATAATTCTACGGGGTTTAATTTATTTGTTGTTCACGGTTCAATCAAAGAAGGATTGTAGACGTGCTTAATCTTGGCTACGTGGATCGATGATTCCACTACAAATAGGTATACTCGATTCATTTTATATATACAAATATGTTATTTGTGTTTTTGCTTATATTTGCTCGTCTATGGTGATACTGCTTCTATCAAAAGAAGATGTAAGTTTAATGTTGTTAATTAATCGTGCTATTTCGTCAGGATACATATGGGTGATACGAGTTCACCTAACCAAGATCAAAGAAACAAATCGAGTGACAATATCTACACGAATGTAGGGTTCTCTGCTCTCACTGGGAACCATAAGGAAACCCTGGGAGAGATCAATGGTTTTGTATATGTTCTAGTTAAATACAAGATCTAAAGTTCAATCTAATTAAAAAAAGGTATAGTTACAAAAGAAGATCTGAGGTTCGGGCTAATTACAAAAATCTCTACAGGTCTTTAAAAATTACAAAAAATCTCTTAAGGTTTGATTCCGTCTAATATTTTCCCTTTATAAGTAAAAAATATATAAAAATCCCTCCCTTATAAATTAAAGAAATCTATAGTTACCCCCTTAATTTTAAGATATAATCAAACATGAAAAGGTTTTTTTGTAAATTTGAAATATCTTTGGATATTTTTGTAATTAGCCCAAACCTTAGGGTTATTTTGTAATTATCCCTTAAAAAAAGATTGAGGTTTGATAGAATTAAGGAACAAGAGATTCATGTGTTGACTTATCAATATATAGTTGGAATTTTTTTTCCCTTTTTATTCTTCAATCTATGTTCCATTTTTATTTTGACTAGATCAGATTGAAAGACTTTGGGTACGGACAGAAATGGTTCATCCATCATCTTCACAAATCTCCCTTGTTACTTCCGTATCATGGTAGAGATCTGAGAGGAAGATCTCCTCCATCAGCAATGATAATTCAAAGTCAAGTAATTAGTAGATCTATTCTTTTTTCCAATTATGCAAAAAATGATATCTAATGAAATTGTAGCAAAGTCTCACCTAAATACAAAACTATTTTTAAAATTGAACTTTGAAAATTTAGTTCCGACACCTACAAAACGGAATCTTAAAATTTTGAAGGAAATCTTATTTAGACAAAAACTCCTGTCAGACCGTCTAACGGGTCTGACCTGTTAGACGGATCTGACCCGCGGATCCAGTAGTGTTTTAGTAGTTTTCATGGACCACCGGTATTAACAATCCTTCTGAAAAGTATTAGTCGTCCTTCTAAAATGTATTAGCAGTTCTTCTGAAATGTATTAGTTATTCCCTGAAGAGTTTTTAGTATTTCTCCTAAATATACTCACGAAATGTATTAGCAGTCCCTCATAAAAGTATTAGTAGTTACTCGAAAAAGTATTAGTAGTTCCTTGAAAAGTATTTTTAGTAGTTTCCCTGAATATAATTAAATTTTTCTCCCTAAATGTATTAACAGTCCTTCTGAAAAGTATTAGCCGTTCTTCTAAAATGTATTAGCAGTTCTTCTGAAATGTATTAGTAGTTCCCTGAAGAGTTTTTAGTATTTCTCATGAATATACTCCCGAAATGTATTAGCAGTCCCTCAAAAAAGTATTAGTAGCTCCTCGAAAAGTATTAGTAGTTCCCTGGAGAGGTATTTTAGTAGTTTCCCTGAATATAATTAGTAGTTTCTCGAAAAAAGTATTAGTTTTTCTTATAAAATGTATTAGTGTTTCTCCATAAAAGTATTAGCTGAGACTAATACTTGTATTATTTAGTGTTTGATATTTTACTCTATTTCCTTCAACAGAGTAATGAGAATTGAGGGGATTTAGTATGAAATATATGCTCGAATTAGGCAAAAATTCAGGAGATTAGTATTTCTCATGGGATAAATGGTCTGTTTTCTTGAATGGAACCGTTTGTTGGCTCTGCAAATATCCGGAGACATCAAAATTCATAGTGTTCTTCGATTTTCGAATTTGGGGAAATTGCACCTCCGCTTGATTTGGGGCTAGAACAACAAATGAATAAACATGGCATGAGCATTGGAGTTCTTGGAGGTTATCTCTGTTTGAGTGATGATACTTGGGATCTTGATATATGGGTTATAAAGAAATTTGGCAGTCAAGATTCTTGGACTAAAGAGTTTGTTGTTGATACATACATCGATTCATATGGATAAACCCCTCGAGGTGGGAGAAGATGCTACCGGAGACGGAGGTTAAATGAAAGGATCTCATGTGGGGCTGTTTGAAGGAGATGAGAAAGTTGTGGTAAAGTTGATGGCAGGGGAAGAAGGTGAGGGAATGAGAAGCAGGGCGAGAAAATTAGGGGATATGGCGAGAAATAAGGATCTGCGAAATGGGTAGGATATTAAGATCCGTCTAACGGATCTAGATCCGTTAGACGGTCTGACAGAAGACTAGCTCTATTTTTGGCGATGTTTCTTATTTTAATTCCTGCATACTTTTATGAATCTTTAGTGATGAATTTATTTTATTTTATTATCAAGGGCCGTCCTTATGATCATCCAAGTAATATAAGTGCGACGAATTGATGCATCAATATTCATTGAATATGAATTGATTAATTCTAATATTTCTCTTGCGTGTACCAAATTATAACTATCGCCAATTAGTCCAAAATAAGAATGGATTCACAAAGTAAACTATGTATATATTACTTACATCATTCAAATATTTGTTTATAAATTTTTTAATCTTAAACTGTAGAATTATATTTGAAGTCGAATATTTATCATGAGATATTGACATCTCTGTTAGTTAAATACGAGGACGGAAAAAGCTCGTTATTTAGTATGTACGAGTATGTTATGAATATTTTCTGAAAGTTACGGCGAAAAAATTGGCAAAAAATACCGAAATATTTAATATACGGATCCGTAGACGTACGGGTTTAATACGAATATAATATAATTGTTCGGGAGTAATAATACGGCTTATTTTAACATTATATTTACATAAATTGTAATTCATACTTATGTTTAGATTATATTCAAAAAAACATTAGGTACTTTATTAATTTACATTGAATTATAACACAAATTGAAAATATTTAATAATAGTTAGTGAGTTTTTAAGTGAATCGTATTAATACTTAGATTATATAAAACTTAATATATAGTTTTTTATTATATTAAATTGTAACTGAACATAAATCCAAAATAATTATTTGATAATAATTACTATATTTATATATTATTATATTCTTATTTATTATTTTATAATATTGTAATTATACTTATAAATGATTTTTTGATTTATTTAAATATTATAAATATATTAAAATAAAGTTTTATTCACCAAGTATTATACGGATAACTTAATACGAGTATTATATATTTTATTTGAAAAGTGTGGAGTATTTAACGCCGCTTCAGAATGTGTACGGGAAACGGAAGTATTTTTCATTTATTCATATGTACGAGTACTATACGGGTATTAACTAACAGAGATTGACATCAAGTTAACGTTCCACCGTTTAAATAGCTTATAAATTAGAACAAGCTTGTGATACACGAGATTTATCAAAAGATAAAATTTTGATATTATAAATTTGTTTGTGATAGTTATGGGAGATCCAAAATACTAATTAGAAATACTATAGAAGAAATTCAAAATTTAGAAAAGTATCACATAAATCATTCACTTCAAATTCTTACTATTTCCAAGTATATTGTAATTGTGTTTTGGCATCAAAAATCACTTAGTTAATTGTGCTAATTTTGTTAACCAAAAGTGTCCAATAAAAATACCTTCCATTTTCTTTTTAATTTCTATAAAATTTAATTAGGTGGAAAAATATTATTTATTTAGTTTTGTGTAGCTGGGTAAAATCACTTCAGTTAAATTTTCATAATATTTGGTAAGCATCATAAACAATTTATTAATAAATTTGAAGTATTATTTATTTACAAATCGTTCACTTAAAATTATGAAATATTTCTATATAAATTGTATGGGCAAATATTATTTATTTAGCTTTGTGTAGTTGAGTAAAAGCACTTCCATTAAATTTGAATGATATTTGGTAAGTAGAAAATAAATTTTATTAATAATTTTGAATATTCTTTATTTGTGTTTTGACTTGTCAAAATGACGTGAATTTTTAATTACTAATTACATTTTTACACCACATTTTCACATTAATTGTTCACAAATTAACTGTATATTGTAACGGCTAATATTTAATTTTTTCTTGTTTAAAAAACTGAGTTAGTTAATTATACTAATTTTATCAATCAAAATTATCCGATAAGTATATCGTCCATTTTTTTAGAGTAATTTACTTATTTAGATTATATAGATAGATTGTTTAGATTATGTTTTTATCGTTTATATCATTTTTTATATTTTAGTTTATATATGAAAAAAATGGTAAAAATTAACTGTAGATAAATATGAAGTCGCCACGTACTGTCAAATATCTCGGAATAATGAGTTGTTGACATATGTCTTTGTTGTTGATTGATTGGTTTTGCTAATTTTAGTATATAATAATATGGTTGATTGATTGGTTTCGCTAATTTTATGTTGGTCAAATATTAAAAATATATGATCGAAATTCTTTTTACATAAAAAAGGAAAAAAAAGATCAGTGACTGCATTGACTATTACACACTAATAAGCATTTGGATTTTTTTGGCTTGTGAAACTCATGGGGTTATAAAGAAAAGGTCAAGCATCAAAAGTCTTGTCACCAAAATGTACACCTACATTAACTTCTTATTTCTTAATCTACAATCAGCAAATAAGCAGAACATGTGATTAATACTGATTATCAAAATAATTGATTTTTAATAATAATTCTTAAGATTCAAGAAATCTCATGAGCCAGATTTTCAAAACCAGTAAGCAATATATCATAACAAGAAAATCATCGGTCAAAACAATCTTATTACTTATATCATTTAAGATTTCCATTAATTCCAGGCTTCCTAGCACTATATATATATAATCCCTCTGAACCAAACTAATAACACATCCATCTTTTTTCTTGATTACCATGACAAGTCCACATATGATCTCAATATTCTTGTTATTCATCATAATTAGCCACTCATTAATATTATGCATCGCAGCAAATCCAAACCCAAACGGGCTCCGTAACGACTCCAACGCCATTAAAGAAGCCTCCAATGACTACGGAAACATAATCCACGAAATCCCATCAGCTGTTCTTTATCCTTCGTCGGTTAACGAAATCATCGATCTCATCAGATCGTCGAACAATGGTCGTCCAGCCCCATTTACCGTTGCAGCCAAGGGACGCGGACATTCGGTCAGGGGACAGGCCATGGCGCGCGGTGGCGTGGTCGTGGACATGACGTCTTTGAGTAAAATTAAAGACGGGATTGGGATTAGGGTTTCTGGGAATTATGCGGACGTCGGGGGCGAGCAGCTGTGGATTGACGTGTTGAGAGCGACGCTTGAACAAGGGCTGGCGCCGGTTTCATGGACGGATTATTTGTATTTGAGTGTTGGGGGAACACTGTCTAATGCTGGGATCAGTGGACAATCATTCTTGCGTGGCCCTCAGATCAGCAATGTTCTTGAACTTGATGTTGTTACTGGTAAAAATACATTTTCATTTTATGTTTGGGATGATTTTTAAAAACTAGGGGATATAGTCTTGGACATTTAGTTCACCTTTAAATTTTAGTCCAATTTAATATCTTTAAATATAATTGGACATTAGTCTCATTTTGGCCAAAATTGTATAATTTATAGTAAATTATATAATATCAGGTCAAAATAGGACTAAATATATAAAATTTAAAATTAAAGATCTTGAAGTCAACTTTAAACGTGACTACCAGAGGAGTACATAACTACATATAATAATAGTCCTGCCAAAAAAGTTAATTCCTATAAAAGCTAACCATTAAACTTGACTATATTACTACGAAGTCTTACATTTTTTTTAGAATTACAAAAGTGCAAGAGTCAAATTAAATTTTTAAAAATGGTTGATTTTTTTTTTTTTGAAAAAATGTACTAAGACAACTCTGCCCCAATCAAAGGAAATATACCGTTGATCTCGACAATCATGATCCAACGATCCACAATAATTTTTACTTTGATATTTGAAAGAAAAACAAAACTATTTTTCTATGTATATATACATATATGTGTTAAATTCGGGGGGACTTGGTACGGTCCCACACATGAAGCGTACCCAATATGGGGAAGAGAGCCCAAGTCTACCAAGTGAGGTTCCATCCTAAAACCAATTGGTGATAGGAGGAGTAGCTCACTTGTTTATAAATTGGACTCTCTTCCCTTTCTTAATCAATGTGGGACAACTCACAAGTGACATATCTCAACACGCCCCCCTCACTTGTGAGTCCTTCGTTAATTCATTAATCATCATAACAGGGGACTCTCTTCCCTTTCTTAATCAATGTGGGACAACTCACAAGTGACATATCTCAACACGCCCCCTCACTTGCGAGTCCTTCGTTAATTCATTAATCATCATAACAGGATCCACCATGCTCAATCACATCATGTGATACGACTCACCTTGGGCCGAACATTGGGCCTGCTCTGATACCATGTTAAATTCGGGGGGATTTGGTACGGTTCCACACATGAAGCGTACCCAATATGGGGAAGAGAGCCCAAGTCCACCAAGTGAGGTTCCATCCTAAAACCAATTGGTGATAGGAGGAGTAGCTCACTTGTTTATAAATTGGACTCTCTTCCCTTTCTTAGTCAATGTGGGACAACTCACAAGTGACATATCTCAACAATATGCATACATGCAGCGTAGGGGATGCAGTGATGGATCCAGAATTTTAAAAATGTGGTACAATAAATATAAAAAAAAATGTGCATATAAATATTGTTTAATATTTAAAGTTCTACAACAAAATATTATTTAAAATTTTGTAACAATTGATCATGTATCGTACATAAAAAATTAATATACATATATATATAACAAAAATAGAGTGATTAAGAAAATCAGAGACAACAAAACATAGTTTTGTAACATTGTTGATATTATTAGATATTTTTTATTGATATTTTTAGTTTGTAGGTTTTAACTTTTGCCATGATTTATTTATTCAAGTTGTTAATTCAATCTTACAATTTTTGAAATTTTATTGTGGGGATTTGTATTGTTTTATTTAGATTTTGTAATTCTTTTTGTAAAAATAGGGGTACGAATTTATTATTATTATTTTCACTAAAATATTGTTGGATTTTTTTAATTTGGGGGTACAACTGAGGGGTAGATCTCCTATGGCCACTTTCACTGTTCTACTCCATATTCTATATTTTGGAAAGATACGGGTACAATTATGATATAATCTTGTACATGTGCCATTCATCGACACAATAGAATATGAAGTGGAACAGGGAAGTGGAACAAGAAATATCAATCCTCAATAGAGAGGGTTTGGGGAAGAAACATGAGATGTGCACCTATTATGTTTTCTTTTGTCTTTTTTTTTTCAAATTTTAAAATAATTTATATACTATCTAATTAATTTTTATTTATTACTAACTATGTTTGCTAAGTTATTCCCTTTATTTTAATTTTGTAATTTGTTGCTATAACCAATAATTGAAGTAACTTTGATATAAAATATATATTCTATAGCCTTTAAATATAAAATTTTATTAATATTCAAAACTATTTAATCAATGATATAAAGGGCGGAACCACAAAATGAAGATGGGGGGGTGGGGGCGAGATCTGTTTTCTCTTGGAACTAATAGATAAAGAGACCTTTTTTTACTTTTTAAGGGGGGGCAAAATTGTAAAATTTCATAATTTTATATACAAAATTTACAATAATTATAAAAACAAAATTGTAGTCGAGGGGTGCCGCCACCGCGGCCAGCCCCGACAGCTCTTGGCTCCATCCCTGATGATATATGGAACTTTAAGGTTTAAAATTTCTCAGTTTATTAGTAATTAAACATTAGTGAACAATATAAATTGTGAAAATGGATAAAACAAAGTTTTGAATGATAGAATAAGTATATTTTGACAAAAAATACTAATAGTTGTGACTTGTGATTGTTCTAATTGGCCCAAGAATTGCTTGGTGTGTGGGAGATATCACATCAAAGAAATTTCCGTTGTTCAAGGTAGGTTAGCCATGTATGCGTATGAGATTGATTCTTGCATGTATTTATCTTCGTAATTCCATACATGAATTTATCTTAGTAATACTTTTATACATTATTTAACTATTTGACTTTTTTTCTTTTTTTTGCCTTCTTTTGAATAGGTAAAGGAGATTTCGTCACTTGCTCACCAAATAGGAATCCTGGGCTATTTTTCGGAGTTCTTGGTGGTCTAGGACAATTTGGCATCATAACTAGAGCAAGAATAATCCTAGAAAAAGCACCAACAAGGGTAAGTATGTTTGCTTTGTTGTTTAAAAAAAATGTTTATATTTGCTTCTATAAATATAAAATAGAAAATTTTTAATATTACAAGTTATGGGTGACAATATTATGAAACACTTGTGAGTAAACGGGAGTGTTTGAAGTCAATAAACAAAAGTTTTATTCATCTTTCGGTTGAAAAAAATGTAACGTTTAGTGTTTATAAATGTCAACTTTTGCTTCTTATTTCTCTTCGTTTAATTAAAATCTAAAATCAGGATTCTGATTTAGGTTTGACTTTTACAAACAAACAAGCATTTTACAACTTTTTCACCAGACATTCTTAACTTGTGATTCTATTTGTAAACGCCACTAACTTCTGATGTTCAACTACTTTTACTTCTACTATAATAAATCGCTTCTTCTAAATGCATAAGTTTTTGCAAAACTCCCTAATCTAGTATTATACAATAACAATTAGGGATTAGCCGGCCCCTGGTACATGGGATTGGCTGATAGATGCGTTTTGGGGTGGTCAACAAATTAATTATATGTACAGATTGATGAATTAATAAAATGAATAAACCATTATGCCTTTTTAATTAAACCTAAGGGACATGGAACCAGATCAAACTTTACGTCATATACATTAATTTAAAAACTCTTAACTCTTTTTTCTGTTATTAATTAATATATGATAAAAGTCAATTAATTAAGCAAGTAATTTTATGTGTAGTGGTCTACATGTTTTCTTGACTTTTATTTTTTAAATTACCATTTGATTTTGATAGGTAAAATGGGTGAGATTGATTTATAGTGATTTCTCCACATTCACAAGAGACCAAGAACAACTCATCTCAAGCAATGCCCCAAACTATGTAGAAGGTATACTAATCACTAATGAAAATACAACAAATGAATGGAGGTCTTCTTTCTCCTCTCCATCGCGTCAATCCGACATCGTTTCATTGTTAAAGAAGCAAGGTATTCTCTACTCAATAGAATTGGTCAAGTACTACGACAGTCAAAGTGCTAATACTATTGATAAGGTACTATTACGTTGACATCGTAAAATATTTTATCTATCAATATTTTATCAATTTGTTGACATCATCAAATATTTTATCTAATTATAAAGAACAAAAAAATAAAACTCAGTTATCTTTCATATTAATTTACAAAATACCCCTCGAAATTTATTTCAAAGCAAAATTGTTTTTTTAGTCCTCTAAGTGGACTGACCTGGAGCTTTAGTTAGAGGACTAATATCATACAAATTAGTAAGTGATGACTAAAGCTTCAGGTCAGTCCACTTAGAGGACTAAAAAAAACAATTTTGCCTTTGTTTCAATTTACAAATTGTCAGAGGTTGTTTGTAATAATACTTTTTCTAATTAGGCTAAATTTTTGGGATATTGTTTGTAATTTACCCTTGTAGAAGTATGCAAGAAAATAGTAGACTTGAACTTAATTCAAACGGTAGTTAATATAATAGTTTTCTTTTTTTTTTCTTTTGTTTTTCTCAGGACTTTCAGATGTTGCTCAAGGAGTTGAACTTCATTCCTGGATTCATTTTTAGTACAGATGTCCCATATTTTGATTTCCTTAGTAGAGTTGGAAATCTGGACAGTCCACAAGGACCATTGGAATCTCATCCATGGCTGAATCTATTCGTGCCTAAGTCTCGCATAATTGATTTCAATGCTGGCGTTTTGGCCACCATGATTCCCAGACTTAACGAGACATCTGGGCTTTTCATTTTCTACCCATTTAACCGAAAAAAGTACATAGTTATTTCCTGTTTCACTTTTGGTATTGCACTTTCTATTCTACTACTTGGATAATTGACACGTGTATATACATCTAAAAATTAACAACACGATCTATCATCCAAGTAGTGGAACATCAAAAGCTGAACATGAAACTCTGTTTCGGAAATTTACTCAATTTTTCAAGGGATAATTACAAAAATACCCCTTAGATTTTGCCTAATCACAAAAATCTTCAGTTATCTTTCCAAACTACAAAAACCCTATTAAGGTTTGTGTTTATTTAACAAATCCTGCAATTTGTTAAATAGAAACAAATGTCAAGGTGTATTCCTAATTTTGAAAGATAAATAAATGGATTCTTAGGCTAAAACTGAGGAGTAGTTTTTGTAAATATTCCCTTTCATTTGTTAGATAGCCAAAAATTTGCTAAATTGTTGCAACATGAAAATGTGCAGATGGGATGACAGAATGTCAGCAGTAATACCAGATGAGGACGTATTCTACACTCTTGCACTATTACATACAACTCTGCCCAATGAATATCAGATTATTGATAAATTCAACAATGACGTTCTGGGTTTTTGCGAAAAGTCTGGCATCAAAGTGAAGCAGTACCTTCCTTATTACAACAACAAGCAAGATTGGATAAAGCATTATGGCGCCAAATGGGGAACTATCCAACAAAGGAAAGCAATGTTTGATCCAAAATTGATATTATCACCAGGCCAAAGAATTTTCAATTCTGTCTGATCAGCTCTATATCAATTTATCTTTTTTTTTTTTTTATAATGCTTTAATAGTTACCAATTGATGTACTAGATGTTATGTAATTGGCATCCCAATTCTCATCAATGGAAACAATAACGGTTCTTGGTTAACAATGTTTTTTCATCAACAAGAGGTTTAAAGGGTAGAATCACCAAAGTGGAAAAGGACATTAATGAATGTTACAAAATTGAAACCAGACTAATAAAGGAGGTAGAAGCTATGGTATAGGCTTTTTTAGAGGGAGAGAATGTAGGTTTCAGGACAGCAGACTTGTTTACAAAATATGTGATGTTGTAGGGCATGCAGTTATAAAATGCTGGTACATGAATGATACAACAGTTTCATACTAGCTATATATGATGTAGTAGCTAGAAAAATCCCTGCGTAGTTGTTGAGCTTGATATCAAGTCTGTTGTCAACTCTGATGCGATGGAGCCTGCTGATATTTTGTTTAAATATTGCTCTTTATGTTTCACGCTTTTATTAGTTCTTCCTTGCGTCTTTAGTCTGTTTCAGAGTTCGCTACTTTTACACGTGTTGGTGCCTGGGCTAGATCTGTTAAAATGGGGTTCAATTGATAATCTATAAGAAATATTAACATATCTAAAAAGTACAATTTAAGTGTCAAAAGATGGCTAAATTATAAAGGAAAGTCCAAGGTTAACATGCATTTCTTCGACACTAATTTCATATACTTGAGATATTATCTTATTTATCTAACAATTTTAACTTCACATTCATTAAATTAATAAAATTAAAAACCAAGAAGAATGATATAAATGAATGGATTAATGTAGTCTTTTATAATGGCCTGCTTCGTATATATTGAAATCTTTATAGTATATTTTTAGAATAAAAATGAATTAAAGTACAACTGATTACAACAACGAATATGAAAGAATTGCAAGACCCAGATCAAAACCTATATAGATCTAAAATAAAATGTCTCATCTGAATTTTTTGAACAAAAATCCACAAATGGGGACAAATTTATTTAACTGGAAACAAAATGATGACAAACAAAAGTCACAACAAAATTTTACATAAAAAGAGACAAAGAATTAAACTAACTCAACCCTCAAAATTGTTTCTTTCTCTTTGGTGCGAATTGTTCACCATCACCAACATTAATATTTAACGAATCTTGTTGAAAACTACTTCCATATTAATTAGCCCAAAAATTTAACGAATCTTGCTGAAAACTATTCCCATATTGATTAGCCCAAAAATCTTGCTGCCCGAGGCTGTCTGTGGCATCTTGCTAGCCGAGGTTGTCTTGCTGGGGCTCTTCCTGCTGAATAGTACATAGTGCTTCTTGTTCATCGAATTGGAAATCATCAAATGGCATCCCAAAATCAAAATTTGCTTGATTCATTTGTGAAGGGCCAACCTCCATTGAATTATTCGGAAGTATTTGATTAAAACCATCTTGGCAAGCTGGAAGTTGACAACCATTGTCTTCAAAACTGTTGATCATCAACCCAGCATGATTATATTGTTATTCGTTGTTGTCCGGAATGTAGAGTGCTAAATGATCTTGTTCATTGTTGTAGACATCGAGTAATGGAGCTTGTTCATTATTGTTGTCAGCAAATAATGGTACGATATATTTGTCGATATCGTCGTCGCCATCAACATACTTTTGTTTTTTGAGGTATATTCGACATAAGACCCAATCATCGAGCTGCAACAATAAATCAAAATTAAAAAAAACATTTAATGAATGAAAAAGATTTAGAAAAAAAATAAGATTATAGATTAAGAATTAAGTTAAATGACACAAATGTACCGTGTACGTACCCTCATGTCATTTCCACCCGGACACCTAGAAGGCTTGTTAAGATGGTATTCGTACATCATCCAGCTGGTCTTGTTCGTTTTTCCAAGCCCTAAGTAGAAATTCAAAGCCCGCTTCTTTCCAATTAATTCACCATTGGACTTAATATCTTTATCAGCTCTGGAGGCCCTCCAATGGCCTGCCCCTTTTATTGTTCGTCTGGTCCGCTTTCCATTTGGATATCTTCGATCTCTTGGTGTGAAAAATCTCTTACCCGCAAAGGGTGTGAAAAAAAGGTACCATTCTTTGTCTCGTAGTTTGCGCTAGTTGAAAAAAAAAAAAAAAAAAAAAAATATATATACCATTCTTTGTCTCCAAGTTGAGGATAATTCTCTATATACAAGAAAAACAATTAGTGGAGGATTAATTATTAATTTCGTGTATGTGCATGTATATGTAACTTGATTTTCTTCTGTAAGTACTCCTTTATGAGTTCAACATCCGTCGACACGAAACAAAAACCCGGTGGATAAGGTCCCACCGCCCATATTGCGGCGGCCGACGACGTTGAAGGTGCGCCACTACTCGCCGGCATTTGCTGATAATTATCATACATTTTAGAAAACGAGACAAGATTTAATTAGAATTCTGAAACCAGTGTGACAGATAACGCAAGAATTTTGGAGTTTTTGTAGTTCTGTACGTACGCCAACTCCGTACAATATATATAGATAGGGACAGGACAGGGTAATTATTATTATTTTAATAATTCAGATTAATTTATTTTATTATTGGATAATTCATGAAAGAATTTGTGATTGTTTACGTAATTTGGACTTATCATCAGAGATTCGTTAGAATTAGTAATTCAAATCCTGATAGAAACAGGGAGAGTTTCTTTTTTTTTTAATTAGAAAATTATATCAATTTTTCAGAAATAATTACTTTCGAATTTATTCCAGAATTTTCTTCTATGAAATAAGTAATTACTAAAGGGAAAAAAAGGGACTTTTATGCATTCAAAAATAATGTGTGCTTCTCGTAAATTAGAAATGATATTTACAGAAGCAACAGACAATATTCGAGTGAAGTAAAATCGTGATTGTAAACTTGATCCTATTATTAAAAGATTTAAATTAGTTATTGCAACTTTTTAAATTGTACGTGGATCAATGTTTTTAACTTGGACTTGATAAAATAGATAGATATATATTGTTGAATCATTAATCCTACATTGGGCTTATATTTAAAATAATTAGGAAAAATTACACAAAATACGCTGGTTTTTGTACCATTACCACACAATACGCTCATATTATTCTTGTGCCTATTTTTTTACTTTTGTACCTAATTGTTTTTTACGTTCTTTGCTATTTTTTGATTATTTTTATTTTTTTTCGTTTTTTTTTGTTCCTGCATTGTTTTATATGTTATATAAGTTGTTTCGGAATTGTTTAAATTTGTTTCATTATTGTTTCTATGTTGTTTCTATGTTGTTTTTTTGTTGTTTCGATGTTTCAAAATAACTGTAACCTATTTTTTATGTTGTTTTTTATTCATATATTATTTTGTACATTGTTTCTATTGTTTCAGTGTTGTTTTATAATATTTTTAATGTTGTTCTAATAATTGTTTTTGTTGTTTTCATGTAGTATTCAATGTGTAAATACAATTTTTACTTATTTTTAAGCTCCTTTTATTCATGTTCTGTTTTAAATATTTTTTACGTTGTTTTTGGATTGTTTCCATACCCTTTTTAATGTTGTTCCGATATTGTTTTGTTGTTTCAATGAAGTTTTCGATGTTTAAATACAATTTTTTTACCTATTTTTATTAAAAGAAACATGTTAGAAACAATGTTGAAACACAGAAACATGTTTGAAACATGTTTGAAACATGTTTGAAACAATGTTGAAACACGTGTTTGAAACATGTTTGAAACAATATTGAAATAAAGCGTAAAATTTTTCGAGAATTTTTGCTGGAGCGTATTGTTTTGTAAAAAAATAGCGGGGAGCGTAAATTTTGGTAAAATTTCACTGGGAAGCGTAAATTTAGGTAAAATTGCATTGGGAAGTGTAAAAGGCTGGTATTGACTTAAAAAGGTGGGTATTTTTGTCATAAGCCCAAATAATTATGTATTGTGGCTGTCAGTCAAGGTTAAGCCCATTTTATAAGTGATCAAATAAGGTTTAAGTAATTGGGATTTAATGTATCTAATAGGTTTCGAGCCTTTGATGTGTAGAGACTTAATGGATTATTCCTATTTTAATAATGAGCTAAAACATGATACCCAATATAACACAATTATATAAGGTTATGGTCTCTAGTTCACACATTGTTGTATGGATTCAGGTATGCTTCCACAATCTAATCTTTGATTATTGATAATTCAATATGTATGCTAATGGATTAAAAGTGATATAAGTCACTAAAGTTTATTCCGCAAACATATAAACCTTGACAAAAAATAAAATTAAATTAAAAGAAAAATAAAAGTTCAAATTATACGTAAAGACCACAAAATATATTTACTTCACTAAATTATGTATAAAAAAAATAAAATAAATAAATAATTACTTTAAAGAAAAAAAGACGAAGAAAAGGCTAATTATAGAGGCTAAAGAAATATAGAAGAATTTATTGAGAACCAAAAGAAAAGAAGTTGGTCTCCTCTCAGACGGTCTAACGGATCTAAGTCCGTTAGACGGATACCAACACCCGACCCAGAATTTAAAAAAAAAAAAACGCAGCTGATTTACCCTCATGGCTCATACCTTTACATTCGTCTTCTCGACATATTCTTATTCTGAAAACCCTGTAAAAAAACCTCAATCCCCAACTATCGTGTTAACCCAACTCCAAATCTATCAACACGGTCCATTCAGGAAGACAAAAAGGCACATATAGACACCCATATTCAACCTATTTTCGTATGGGGAACCCCATATTATTTAGTCTCTGTTTTCCATCGACAGTAACAATTGGAAAAACTCATCATGAGTCGATTTCTCAGTGAGTTATTTAAAATCTCCACTTTTAGGCTATAATCATTTGGTTAATGTATTATGACGTTTGATGAATGTATCTAAATAGATTATAGCCTTTGTTTCAAGAAAAAAATGAATAATGGGACGTAAGCCATATTAATGGCTAAACCAGAAAGAATGGGACATAAGCCATATTAATGGCTAACTTTATTTACGTGGTGGAATTTGTTCTTGTAACACCATCAGCTCCAAGCTTGCACCAAAGTTGTTTGAAAAAATATTTGCAATGAATACATAATGATTTTATAGGAAAACTAATACGTTTCATGGTAACAACTAATACTTTTCAATATGGCTACTAATACTTTTTATTGGAAAAACTAATACTATTAGGGAGAATTACTAAAACCTTTTCAGGGGAAAAAATTAATATTTTTCAGGAAAACTACTAATACGTTTCCCTGGGACGACTAATACCTTTGATAGAAAAGCTAATACTTTTTGAAGGAAGAATAAAATACTGTTCAAGGAACTACTAATACTTTTTCGAGGGACTGCTAATACTTTTCCGATGGACAGCTAATACATTTCGGGAGAAAGGTTAATTATATTCAGGAGAACTACTAAAATACTCTCCAGGGAATTATTAATACTTTTTTGAGGAACTACTAATATTTTTTTGAGGGACTCCTAATACATTCCGGGAGTATATTCAGGATAAATACTAAAATACTCTCCAGGGAACTACTAATACATTTCAGAAGAACAACTAATACTTTTTAGAAGGACGGCTTATACTTTTCAGAATGACTGTTAATACCGGTGGTCCCTGAAAACTACTAAAACACCATTGCTAATATTACGGAAATACTACCGGGTCAGCGGGTCAGATCCGTCTAACAGGTCAGAACCGTTAGATGGTCTGACAAGAGTTTTTGTGAAAGAAAAATTGTTGTTGTATATTGGAAAGATTGACATCACTTGTTTTCTCCTTTTTTCCCTTTTTCTTTTTTTCGAAAAGAAAACTTTGAATCCGGTTACATTTACAAATCAATAAATCGCATCTTTTATTAACATTTCTTCTACACTATTTAAATTTCATTTATTTCAGACTGGAGCAGTTAAAATAGGTCTGGCCCGCCCACCCCACCTAGGTAAGATGTGATTAGGATTTTAATGGCCCGCAAGAAAAACGAAGAAGAAAAAAAATAATAGTAGAATCGATACTTAATATTTTCATCTCTTATAAAAGTGTATATAATATTTTTTTTAAATATTGTATATATTTAGCATCAATAATTATAATTAACTTGTTAAGTTTGTTTATTTTGTATTTTAGATTTTATTACAATTTCAACTTTATATTTTGGAATTTAATATCTTGTTGACGTTATCACTTGATTGTATTGAATTAATTATTTGATTGTTGAGTTATTTGTTAATTGGATTATTAAAATACATGATACACAAAAAAGAAAAGTATTATATTTTTATTTTTTGGCAGGCAGGCCAGCTTAGCCCGCGGTGGGTTAGGTTGCTTTTACGCAAGGCGGCCCACCAGCTCGTTTTGACAGCTCTGCTTCAAATTTTATCTTATACACTCATTAAATTAATATAAATAAAATCCAATAAGAAATATATCTTTGGGTCGGCCAAAAGAAATGGCGTGAATTTCTAAATTCGGCCAAAAAAACACAAAAAGTAGGGAATTATGTCCCTAATTGCAAATAGAGTAAAGCATCCATGTTGCATAGTTAAACAGATGCGGACATGCTAATTGCTAATAAAACAATACTACTCGGGAAATTCATGATACATAATATTATCATTATTACAATTGAGAAAACCAAGATATAAACATGATGAAATTGAACAAAGTTAAAAGCTAGAAACGTATATACCATTCGAAAACTAAGGCCTTGTTTGTTTATGTTTCCATGGAATCATGTTTGTTTAAAATTTCCAATGGAAATCATTATTTCCACTTTCCACTTTTCACATAAAACATCATCTCAAACCTACAATTTCAATTCTCAACCCTATACACTACCCTACATCACTTATCAATCACTATTCTTATTTTTAACCCAATTATATATGTTCCCTCCATTACCAACTTTATCTACTTAAAATACTACTATATATATATCTAATGGGACCCACTATATCTTACAAATATAATATTATATATTCAATTAAAATATTCAACCACTATCAATTTTTTAAATTATTATATACATAAAATACAATTTCAAAACTACTTAACCAAACATAATCTCATTTCCAAACCTACATAAAACTCATTCTCATTCACTCATCCAAACATAATTCCGGTTTTCACACGAAACGTAATTCATTTTCCAACACTAGAAACTATTGTCCATGAAAACTAAGTTTTGAAAAAAACACGTAAAAATAAAAATAAAAAAAAGCTCCTAGAGTCAAAAATTAAAATCTTGATCTTGGAGAGCATAGAGAAATGACAAATTGAAATATTCTCAAAATAAAGGAAGAATTATAAGAGCCCTCCATTAATGCATCAGGATTAATTTGAGGAAGTACTGGAGGATCATCTCCAAGTTCTACAATGGAGACATTAATGGAAATCGGAAGTTCGTCCTCTTGTTTATTTTTGTTTGATCTTCCAACATTGATCCGACACAGAACACAATCGTCGAGCTGTAGATAAATTTTGAAACAAATATCAATGTATATTCGTAATTTTGAAAGATAAATGGATTCTTTTATAATTAGGTTAAACTAAACCTCCGAGTAGTTTTTTGTAAATATTCCCTTTCATTTGTTAGATTGCCAAAAAATTGCTAAATTGTTGCAACATGAAGCAGATGGGATGCCAGAATGTCAGCAGTAATACCAGATGAGGACGTATTCTACACTCTTGCACTATTACATACAACTTTGCCAAATGAATATCAGATTATTGATAAATTCAACAATGACATTCTGGGTTTTTGCGAAAAGTCTGGCATCAAAGTGAAGCAGTACCTTCCTTATTACAACAACAAGCAAGATTGGATAAAGCATTATGGCGCCAAATGGGGAACTATTCAACAAAGGAAAGCAATGTTTGATCCAAAATTGATATTATCACCAGGCCAAAGAATTTTCAATTCTGTCTGATCAGCTCTACATCAATTGATCATTTTATTTTATAATGCTTTAATAGTTACCAATTGATGTACTAGATGTTATAAAATTGGCATCCCAATTCTCATCAATGGAAACAATAACGGTTCTTGGTTAACAATGTTTTTCACCAACAAGAGGTTTAAAGGGTAGAATCACCAAAGTAGAAAAGGACAAAGAATGTTAGAAAATTGTGTTAATGTTATGAGTATTGGCAATTTTGTGTTTATCTGCACAGTGCAAAATCCAGTATTGTAACACTGCAGTGCAACACCTTCTGCGCGAATCTGGGCTGATATCTTGCCAGATTCTCTGTGATTATTTAATGGCGATTGTGTTATTTTAGGTAGCTTGCTGATAATCTGTGATTGTGTATATTGATATATTCAGCCTATTTAAATTGCCATTTAAACTCCTTCCTTATGTATTTGATTCTTACCCATAAGGAAAAATTTTGTTTTATGCTGTTTTCCTTGTATAGCATTTGTGATTACAGTTGGAATTATGCATGTCCTTGATTCCAGCCATGAGAGGATCGATTCTGCCTTGTGAGGATCGTTTTCATTTCTCTATAAAAAGGGAATTCAGCCTTTGAAGAAGATAACCAAGAGAGAATATCATTTGAGCTTATTGTTCTTCTTTAAGAAATATTCAAGTTACTATTCTAGTCTTCGGGGAGAAGACGGTGAAGATCTACGGTGTGGATCGACTCAACCATTCAAGGGATTTGAAGTTGGAGGGATTCCAACAAGGTTGAGGTTTTTGGAAGATTCGATCAAGAATATTAGTTTGATACGAGTGTTGGTGTAGAAGATAAAGATGGTGTCTTTATGCTTTTCGTAAAACCAGTCGTATTTATAATAACTGTTGTTTTCTAATATTGGATTGTTTCTTCTCTGGGCATGGCCTCGTGCATTAAGATTGAGGAATCTAAGCACATAAAAAATCCCCGTGTTATTTTTTATTCCGCTGTGTACTTGTGTTGTTTGGTCCAGTGTTACAACATTAACATACAACACCATAAGAATCTGAATTGTTTAAAGTTACAAGGCATAAGATTCTATCAATTGGCATCAAGAGCCTTCCACTAATCCTTATTAGTGTGATCCTATTTTTTTTTATTTGTTGCTAACATGGAAAGCTATCGTGAGGGAAACTCTATTTCTCGACCACCTCTTCTCATTGGGACAAATTTCTCCTATTGGAAAGCAAAAATGAGAGCCTTCATCAAATCTGTAGATGAACGCGCTTGGAAATCTATTCTAATCGGCCGACACCACCCACCCAAGTTGTTGACGGCAAAAGTGTCCCAAAGAATGAAACCGAATGGACAACTGCTGAGGATCAACTGGCTAATTCAAACTCAAAAGCACTCAATGCAATCTTCAATGTTGTAGATGAAAATCAGTTCAAACTGATATCTACCTGTGAAACCTCAAAAGAAGCATGGGATATCCTACAAGTTGCGTATGAAGGGACCGAAGCTGTAAGAATGTCTAAACTCCAAATGCTTACTTCTAAATTTGAGAATCTTCGAATGAGTGAAAATGAAACCATAAGTGATTTTAACTCAAAAATCTATGATATCTCTAATGAGTCTTTTGCTTTGGGAAAGAAATACTCTAATTTTAAACTTGTTAAGAAAGTTCTAAGGTCTCTTCCTGAAAGGTTTGCCTACAAAGCAACAACCATTGAAGAATCAAAGGTCCTTTCAGAAATGAAACTTGATGAACTAATTGGGTCCCTTCAAACATTTGAGATGAATCTTAAAGAAACCAAGAAAGAGAAACTCAAAGAAGCAAGTTACAAAAAGGAGAAAAGCAGGGAGATTGCCTTTCAGGCTGAAACACCAGATGGAATAACTCTTGGAGTAGGAAAAGAGATTCAGGAATCCCTTGAGTTGATTACCAAGAATTTCAGCGAAATCTTAAAACAGGGAAACAAATGAAGTAATTTTCCTAGAAATGGAAAGACTCCTGGAACACAGAGAAAACAACATGATGGTGGAAAAGGCATAAAATGTAGGGAATGTGGAGGTTTTGGACATATTCAAGCCGAACGTGCAAACACCTTGAAGAAGAATGGAAAATCGTTCACCATATCTTGGAGTGATGATGAACCAGAAGATAATGAAGAAGAAGAAAATGTGAACAATCAAGTTGCCTTCACTGTGACTAAAAAAGAGGTTGGTTGTAATCAAACGCACCCCAGTGCTACTTCTGGTGTTACAACACCAATCAGGTATAACTCTAACTTTCCTTTTACTGAAACGTGTCTAAATTCTGCACTTCTTGCAAAGAAGAACAATTCTGACACTGAAAGCTCAGAGGATGAGTCCACCCTAGATGAAGAATCAAGGAATGAGGAACTAAGAAGAATTTATCAAAAGATGCTTGACAAATGTGAATACGTCAGCGAGACAAATATGACTCTGGAGAAGAAAGTTGTGTCGCTTACTGCTGAAAAAGAGATACTCAAGGGGGAAGTAGTTAAGCTCGAAAGACTTGCTACAGATAGGAGAGAAGAACTTGTCAAAGTAAAGAAAGAACTCAAATGTGGCATGACTAACTCACAAGAAACCAATTACGGGAAAGGGAGATTAGATGAAATTATATCTCAAGGAAAATCTCAACAAGGTCGTGCAGGTATTGGCTTTAATTCTAATTTTAACAAAAACATTGCGAATAAAAAGAAAAATTCTAAGACTGTTTTTGTTAAAGAAGGGACATCTTTCAGACAAACTGGGAAAAGAAACAATGGTTTTGTTCCTATATATCATTATTGCAATCGTCCTGGCCACATAAGACCTAAGTGTTATCGTCTTCAAAAACACATTAGGCAAGGCAGAGTGCAATTTCAAGTGTACCAACATCAGCAAAGAAGCACTCCTCGTTTTAAAATAAATTTGTCAAACAAACCCAAGAAAATATGGGTTAGGAAGGATGAATTCTCTTGCTATGTTGTGCACAACTCTTTGAAAGCCAATGTTACTGAATCCTGGTACTTTGATAGTGGATGCTCCCGTCATATGTCCGGAGAACTTGAGAAACTGACTGAGTTTGAAAAACATGAAAATGGATTGGTTGCTTTTGGTGATGGTACTAAAGGAAAAGTTTTGGGAAAAGGAACCTTGAATGTGTCTGGTCTTCATTCTCTCAAAAACATTCTATATGTTGAAGGATTAAAAACCAATCTTATCAGTGTCAGTCAGCTTTGTGACGATAATTTACTTGTGAGATTTGATAAAAATGTGTGTGCTGTTTTTGATAAAACTGACAAATGCATTTTGAAAGGTAACAGATCATCTGATAACTGTTATCTGATATAGGAACAAGTTCAGTGTTTCGACACTTCTCTTGTGTGCAATAAATCTTCCTTAAATGACACTGAGTTGTGGCACCAGAAGTTAGGACACATGAATTTTCATGGTATGCTAAACCTTATTAAAATAGGAGCAGTATTAGGTGTTCCTAAACTTAGCAAAGATCACCTTAGTATATGTGGTCCGTGTCAACTAGGAAAACAAAAAGGGGAAGCACACAAGGTGTTGCAACACCTCAGTTCTTCACACTGTGTGGAAATTGTCCATATGGACCTTATGGGGCCAATGCAAGTTGCAAGTGTAGGAGGTAAGAAGTATGTGTTTGGATGTGTTTGCTATATTCTTAATGACAGACATCATCTTGGTAAGTTTGATTCGAAAAGTGATGTGGGAAATTTTTTGGGATATTCTGTTAATAGTAGAGCCTATATGGTTTACAGCATGAGAATTCGTACTATCATTAAATCTATAAATGTTGTTGTAGACGATACTAAAGATTTTGCAGATATATCCAAGAACAAGGATGATGAAAGTGCAGAAGAAGTTGATTATGACATGGCTGCTGAAGATGCAACCAGTGGTGTTGCAACACCTGATTCCACACCAGCGACTGAAGCTGAAGGTGACCCTGAAGCAGACCCTGAGTCTGATGTTGATGGAGCCACTAAGTTTTATATCCATGATCAAACCAGAAAAGAACCACCAAGAAAGATAAGGAAGAACCATCCCGTGGATCAAGTTATTGGGCAAGTAACCGAGGGCATTAAAACAAGAGGTAAAGAGAAAGTCAAATGCAGGGAAATGGTAAGATTTGTCTGTTTTACTTCTCTAATTGAACCCAAAATTGTTAAAAAAGCTCTTGTTGATGAATATTGGGTAAATGCCATGCAATTAGAACTGGATGACAGAAAGAGCACTACTGGAGGGTGTTTCTATCTTGGAAATAA
This sequence comes from Rehmannia glutinosa, assembly GCA_016081115.2. Taxonomy (NCBI): domain Eukaryota; kingdom Viridiplantae; phylum Streptophyta; class Magnoliopsida; order Lamiales; family Orobanchaceae; genus Rehmannia; species Rehmannia glutinosa. The sequence continues at coordinate 27,313,592 of CM071934.1, read as the reverse complement.
TCTGGTTTCCTGGTATAGTAAGAAACATAACTGTGTTTCGTTATCCACAGCTGAATCTGAGTATATAGCTTTGGGAAGTTGTTGCTCCCAAATGTTATGGATGAGACAAATGTTGGCTGATTATGAGGTTGAAGAAAAATTCCTTACTGCTTATTGCGATAATTCTAGTGCCATAAATATTTCTAAAAACCCAGTGCAACACTCCAAAACAAAACACATTGTTGGGAAATTAATTTTTAGATTTTGATGAATGCCATGTAAAACTTAGAATAGAAAGTTGGCACCCCATTTTTCTGTTGTAAATTGCATTGTAATAGATAGGGCTGGTCGAGCTGAGTCAAGTCAGCTATGCCTGAACATGCAAGAAGACAACTAGAGACTAGAAGGAAGACTCATTTGCAAGGCAACCGAGTGTGGCAAGGAAGAGAAGACAGAACTCAATCAAGGTGCATCGAGATACAATGGAGTGAAGTATCAGTCAAGTCAACTCAAGATAGCCAAGTCTCAAGTTGAAGTGACAAGAGTCATCCAATGAGTGGAAGCTGACTCGAAGTCAACTGGGGAAATTAAGAAAATGCAGTCAAGACGAGATAACTGAAAGAGATCCGTTGCACATAAGTCGAGAGAATTACTTAAACAAGTAATACCTCCATACTGCCTTTCTTGAAGTGCTCGATCCCGAGGAAGCGTGTAAAAGGAATGAACCAATGGGAAGCACTCGCACTGTGTGTCGAACTCTGAAAAGCTGAAAAATCATTCATACGGGGAAGTGGCAATTCCAATGACTACAACAAGACAAGCCAACGACCACAAGTGTTTTTTTAAAAATAAGCCTATCTCTTCAACGGGCAAATTTTTAAAAGATCACTATAAAAGGCTGAGGAATCACTCTGAGAGAAGGTTACCTGAACCACAAACATTCTAGCTAACATTTGAACTGTAACCAAAAATATTCTCAAGTCATTCAAGATCAATCCTCAAGCCTACATTACGAAGGAAATCAATCCAACACTCACCTGTGAAGAAAAGACAACTTCTAATCAGTTGAAGAGGAAACATTTGAAGAATCAAGGGGTCTACATTCCACGGAGGATTGTAGGAAGGTTCAAGGTCGAACCAGTCTCGAGTTTTTGGAGGGCTTCGTGATCAAATCCAAGAAGCTTGAGCAAGTGGGCAGTAGTAGCAAGACAAAACAAAACTTTGCCTGTGAAGAAGCTAAGTCATACGAGAAGCCACCGTGTGACCAAGGCATCTCCAGACCGAGTCCCAAAGGATCAAGTCGGTTGTGTTAAAGACTTGTATCCGGGACATTAACCACTTTGTATACTGATCAATACTTAGTGGATTCCTCCAGGAGTTGGAGAAGAGAGGAGTAGAAGAATTACCCCATCTTCGAACCTCTATAAAAACTTATCGTGTCATTTACATTTCAGCACTTTAATTTATGCATATTACTTTTATATCTGCTGATAAATTTGCTATCCAATTGATAATCAACCAAGTGCTAAAACCTAGTATTAAAACAAACTTAACCAAATTCAAGGGTGTTAAGTCTTCCGCTGAAAACATATCACAATCGAGTTAAGTCTTTAGTCAAAACAGCTGAGTTATTCTATCAACAGCTCAGTCGAGTCTGTTGAGTGACTAACTCGGTGGATTAACTAACTTAGCTGTCCATCAAGGACTCAGCTGTGAAATATTAACTCTGAACATTTTAAAAGGACTAAATCGAAAAGTTGGTAAGGTTTATTAAACCCCCCTTCAAAACCTTACACTCACACCCCTTGGGACCTACACACATCGACATTCGACACCATTTTATTAAAGACTTGGTTGAGAATAAGATTGTTACCATTGATTTTGTCACCACTGAGAATCAATTTGCTGATATTTTCACCAAAGCCCTAGACTTTCAAAGGTTTAATTTCCTAAAACAGTCTCTGGGTGTCTGTACTCTCTGAGCAGTGTAGGTTTCAGTGTTGCAACACCATGTGCATCATTTCTCTTTCTTTGTGTGTTGCAACCTCTTTTTGATCTTAATTCTTGTGCATTAGACATTTTGCATTTTTAAGATCATTACATTGGCTTTTCTGTTTTATTGATGTAACCCTATTGAGTACTCCTTTGATGAATGTTCTGCCTAAAAACAATTGTGGATCAAATTGCAAACAGAATGATTTTTTCCATGTGAAAGATGTATTTATTTTTGGGCCTTTGACGGAAAAAGTTGCCCTTACATTGTGTGTGAAAGCTATTCAGTTGTGAACCATTCTATGTTCTTTTATATGCTTGAATCTTGTTATGATCTTCTGAGAAAGAGCTACCCATGTTTTTGGAGCGAAAGCTACCGACTGGCTAATTGTTCTTCTGTTGATTCCTTTCACTCAAAAGATTTATTAAATGGGAAAATGATTTTTATCCATTGACTTTGTATGGTGGTGTTCGTGAAAAAGGTGGTACAACACTGGGTTACCGCACCAAAACACGTGAGGCCTTTTTATTCCTGTCAGAAATAAACTCATCATTCTAGACATCCATCAGGATCATTTTTTTTCTGGTTTTGTGGAAAATATCCTCCTTATTGATTCGATGTGGTGTATTATTTTGGAAATAATTTTTTCCTTAAATATGTCTTTTATAAAAGGGTTGATCATCAGTGGTTATTCTGGATTAATTGCACATCCTTAATTATGGGACTTTTCCGAAGATATTGGAATTTCAAAAATAGCAGTTGGGAAGTTTTATGGAAACCACCTTTTTAGCCGCCAAGTGTATCATTCTAATTATGGGAGTTATTTTCCTTCCCTGTATTCTCTCTGTGGCTTGGTATTGAAACCCACTTTCTATTCCTTACTGAAGATTGCTATTTCTCCCTAACTCTCTCTTTCTCGATATTTTCTGTCAAATCTTGTGCTTTCTTGGCTTGATATTGTTTCAGATTCATATTATGGTTTGTACAAGAGAGCAAATACTCATAGAACTACGAGAAGTTGCTGATAATCGAAGGAGAAACAGAGCAAATCATGTTCCTCGAAACCCTGGTTCCGATCAACCACCTTCCTCTGGTGGTGCGATTTCCGGTGCTGAGACATCTCAAAGGCAAATGGTGTTCACTGATTCGGAGGATGCAATTCCCAGGATTGATCCTCTTGATAGCATTCTTGCTCCAGATGTTCTGATGAAACCTTCTAAAGATGTTTCCTCTTCAGATAATGATGGTGATAGCACTGAGTGTGATTTATTGAAGGACATTGGTGAACCCTCAGAAACTGCTGACTCCGAGCTTGAGGACAACAAAGGGTTTTGGGACTACTACTGGTGCTCCTCTTCTTCCAGTGTTCAAACACCAGGAAATGTTGCACTGGAGGCTCGCATTCATGCTCAAAAAGCTGGACGCTCAAAGATTTCTTCAGCAGATTCGTGTCTCATCTACACCTTTGGCACTTATTGATCAAAAAGGGAGTAGACATCGGATTGGACAACCTAGCCGACGCCAAGCCATGGATGAACGAGCAAAATCTCAGGGGGAGTCCAGTGAAGAAGAAGCGGCACAATCTCAGGGGGAGTCCAGTGAAGAAGAAGCGGCACAATCTCAGGGGGAGTTCGAGTATGAGGATGATGAAGATAACATGTCTGACTCTGAGGGGGAGTAAAATGATGATTAAACTGGTTTATATGTGCCTGATTTTGACTGTGCTAACCCATGCAGGATTTAAAGTCTAAAGTGTTGCTTCACTTTTGATTATTCTTGTTTCCTGCATTTTGTGTTGTTTGGTCCAGTGTTACAACATTAACATACAACACCGTAAGAATCTAAATTGTTTAAAGTTACAAGGCATCAGATTCTATCAAATTGAAACCAGACTAATAAAGGAGGTAGAAGCTATGGTAGAGGCTTTTCTGGAGGGAGAGAATGTAGGTTTCAGGACAACAGACTTGTTTGCAAAATAGGTAATGTTGTAGGGCATGCAGTTGATAAAATGCTGGTACATGAATGATACAACAGTTTCATACTAGCTATATATGATGTAGTAGCTAGAAAAATCCCTGCGTAGTTGTTGAGCTTGATATCAAGTCTGATGTCAACCCTGCTGCGATGGAACCTACTGATATTTTGTTTAAATGTTGCTCTTTATGTTTCACGCTTCTATTAGTTCTTCCTTGCGTCTTTAGTCTATTTCAGAGGTTTTTTTTTTACACGTGTCGATCTCACATTGGGTCTTTTTAATCTGGTAGTCTTCTACTGGTCCGAGGCTGGGCTACATCTGTTAAAATGGGGTTCAATTGATAATCTATAAGAAATATTAACATATCTAAAAAGTACAATTTATGTGTCAAAAGATGGCTAAATTATAAAGGAAAGTCCATGGTTAACATGCATTTCTTCGACACTAATTTCATATACTTGAGATATTATCTTATTTATCTAACAATTTTAACTTCACATTCATTAAATTAATAAAAATAAAAACCAAGAAGAATGATATAAATGAATGGATTAATGTAGTCTTTTATAATGGCCTGCTTCGTATATATTGAAATCTTTATAGTATTTTTTTAGAAAGAAAATAAATTAAAATACAACTGATCAATTACAACAACGAATATGAAAGAATTGCAAGACACAGATCAAAACCTATATAGATCTAAAATAAAATGTCTCATCTGAATTGTTTGAACAAAAATCCACAAATGGGGACAAATTTATTTAACTGGAAACAAAATAATGACAAACAAAAGTCACAACAAAATTTTACATAACAAGAGACAGAGAATTAAACTAACAACTCAACCCTCAAAATTGTTTCTTTCTCTTTGGTGCCAATTGTTCACCATCACCAACATTAATATTTAACAAATCTTGCTGAAACTACTCCCATATTGATTAGCCCAAAATTTAACGAATCTTGCTGAAAACTATTCCAATATTGATTAGCCCAAAAATCTTTCTGCCCGAGGCTGTCTGTGGCATCTTGCTGGCGAAGACTATCTTGTTGCGGCTCTTGCTGTTGAATAGTACATGGTGCTTCTTGTTCATCGAATTGGAAATCATCAAATGGCATCCCAAAATCAAAATTTGCCAAAACTGTTGATCATCAGCCCAGCATGATTATATTGTTGTTCGTTGTTGTCCGGAATGTAGAGTGCTGAATGATCTTGTTCATTGTTGTTGACATCGAGTAATGGAGCTTGTTCGTTATTGTTGTCAGCAAATAATGATACGATATATTCGCTGATATCGTCGTCGCCATCAACATCCTTTTGTTTTTTGAGGTATATTCGACATAAGACCCAATCATCGAGCTGCAACAATAATTCAAAAAAATCATTTAATGAATGAGAAAAAGATTTAGAAAAAAAATAAGATTATAGATTAAGAATTAAGTTGAATGACACAAATGTACGTACCCTCATGTCATTTCCACCCGGACACCTAGAGGGCTTGTTAAGATGGTATTTGTACATCATCCAGCTGGTCTTGATCGTTTTTCCAGGCCGTAAGTAGAAATTCAGAGCCCGCTTCTTTCCAATTAACTCACCATTGGACTTAATATCTTTATCAGCTCCGGAGGCCCTCCAATGGCCTGCCCCTGTGATTGTTCGTCTGGGCCGCTTTCCATTTGGATATCTTCGATCTCTTGGTGTGAAAAAATACCATTCTTTGTCTCCAAGTGGAGGATAATTCTCTATATACAAGTAAAACAATTAGTTGAAGATTAATTATTAATTTCATGTATATATGTGCATGTATATGTATATTACGTACCTGCGAGATACAGAGGGTGATGATCGTAAAGATTGACATCACTGATCTCAGAAACTGAGATTGGCTCATTGTTGATTTTCTTCTGTAATGAGTTCAACATCCGTCGGCACGAAACGAAAACCCGGTGGATAAGGTCCCACCGGCCATATTGCGGCGGCCGACGACGTTGAAGGTGCGCTACTACTCGCCGGTGTTTGCTGAGCCGGTGTTTGCTGATAATTATTATCCATTGTTAGAAAACGAGACAAGATTTAATTAGAATTCTGAAACCAGTGTGACAGATAACGCAAAAATTTTGGAGTTTTTGTAGTTCTGTACGAACGCCAACTCCGTACAGTATATATAGATAGGGATAGGACGGGGTAATTATTATTATTTTAATAATTCAGATTAATTTGATTTATTATTGGATAATTCATGAAAGAATTTGTGATTGTTCACGTAATTTGGACTTATCATCAGAGATCCGTTAGAATTAGTAATTCAAATCCTGATAGAAACAGGGAGAGTTTCTTTTTTTTTTAAAATTAAAACATTATATCAATTTTTCAGAAATAATTACTTTCGAATTTATTCCAGAATTTTCTTCCCTTTAGTAATTACTTATTTCATAGAAGAAATACCTAATTTAAATCTCCATTCAGAAATAATTACTTTGCATGATTGTAAACTTGATCCTATTATTAAAAGAATTAAATTAGGTATTGCAACTTTTTAAATTGTACGTGGATCAATCATGTTTTTAACTTGGACTTGATAAAATAGATAGATAATATTGTTGAATCATTAATTGAAATATTTAGATTCAAATGATTTTGGAAGCCCAATACCACAAAATTGCCCATTTTCAAAAATGAACCAAAATTGTTCCCGTGATATACAACTGCATATCCAAAAACTACTCTTGAAGTTGTAAGCTTCAAAAAATACTTATTTAGTCTCGATTAAAAATGATCCAAAATCCTACAAACATTGATTCGAAAACACAGATTTAAGAAAAAAACGTGTTAGAGATCACAATTCAAGATCAATATCGAAAAGACCAAAACAGGTAAAAAACGCGATTTGTTTATCTTGTTCAATACGTTATTTAGATATATTTCATGATTTTACATTGAAATTTAGGATTCAATGTGTATTCTTTTGACATTGTTTCACATATGTTTCCAAAACCTTTTAAGTTGTTTCAAAATACTTATTTAGTTTGAATTATGATCCAAAATCCTACAAACATTGCTTCTCGTGATTATTTAAGAATAAAACGTGTCAATCAAAAAACTACATAAACATTGTTTCATATGTTTCATGTTTCATTTTTCTTTTATGTTTCACAATTGTTTATGTTTACATAAACATTGTTTCATTCATGTTTCATTTATTTTCATCCGAAATTCATCGAAATTTGGATGGAGCAAATCCCACCGTAGTATACCACAATGGACAATGGGGGAAAATGGAGAGTACAGAACTTTGAGATAACAGAATACTCATTCCACCGACAAAGACATTCAAGACACTAAGGGGGATCTTAGAACAACAAATTCAATACAAGAAAGATATGGAAGATATGCGATTAGATACAAATTGACAGAGACTCGCCACCATTGAAAATAGAAAGTGATTACAATCTCAAATTCTACCTGGAAGTGAAAAGCAAAGAAACGGATGGATGAAGTTCCCTTTGTGCATAGATATAGTAAGAAACGAACCGAGTTTGGAAATAACAACACAACAAAATGTAATGTAAGGAACCAACAAAGATGTCTATAGAGAGCTCACAAAGGAAAACATGGACTTAACGCGATTGACTACATCGACTATGCAAACCTCATTAGCGTAAATATGGTCGGAGAAGAAGACTCAATGGGAATTCAAGAAACTGTTCTGAAGAAGAATTCCAAAGGGGGGATATCTACAAAGACCAAGGAGGAATTGATCAAACAAATCGTTTGTTTTGCCTTGAAAAATCATTTCCAATATAAGGTGAAGAGGTCGTGGCAAACGAAAATACTACGTAAAATCGTATAGATGAAAATTGCAATTGGCATTTGAAAGCATCTTCCACATCGGGTACAAAAACATTCATAGTAAGAGAGCACGAAAGAACACACACATGTACGCTCGATAAGAGGATGAGCGACAATAGGCACGCCACAACAAAAATAGTTGGGGACCTTATCAAATCAAAGTACCTCAACAACATCAAAACAGTCTACACACCGACAGATATAATTAGAGACATGAAAGACGAGCATGGAATAAGTCTCGACTACAAAAAGGCGTGGAGATCGAAAGAAAAAGCGCTGGAGGTAATAATGGGGAGGCCGGATGAGTCTTATCAGAAACTACCGGCTTACTTATACATGTTGGAGGAAACGAATCCCGGGTCGATCACTGAAATAGTAAGAAATGAGGATGACACGTTCCTCTTCTTGTTCATGGCTATAAGTGTATCGATAAAAGGATGGAGGCACTGCAGGCCTGTTATTGTTGTTGACGGTACGTTCCTCAAAGCAAGCTATGGGGGAACTTTGTTGTCTGCCTGCACACAGGATGGCAATGGGAGCATTTTCCCATTGGCTTTTTCGGTAGTGGATTCTGAGAACGATGGGAGCTGGTTGTGGTTTTTCACAAAGATAAGACAAACCTTTGGACTCAGGGAAGGGATGTGCATAGTCTCAGACAGACACATGAGTATCGAGACAGCAATAAAGGAGGTACACAATGTAAAATTTTTCTTTATATGATGTTTCATGTTTGTTTCATATATGTTTCTTTCATGTTTCACATATAGTTTCAAAAATTTCTCACAAGTATATTATTTTAACGATCAGGTATATCCTGAGGTCTCTCACGGGCTGTGCACGTATCATCTCCATCGAGCAATTTGAAGGCAAACTTCAAAAGGAAAAACAGAAAATACGAGATCCGTTCATAAAGCAAAGAAGAAAAAGCATACACGAATGAAGAGTTCCAAAAGCAAATGTCTGCACTTGACAGCATAAACAGCAGAATTAGACTCTATTTGTCAAACATCGGCTACGAGAAATGGACACGACTCCACTGTCAGAGCAAATGATACTTTGTCATGACCTCAAATATAGCGAGAATCATCAATGCAACACAAGGTGGCGGGAGAGACCTCCACTGCAATGACTTTGCTCGAATACTTGAGATCTTTAGTTTAAGATTGGATGTGCAGACATCAGATTGAAGCAAAATCAACATTAACAAGGATGACAAAAAGAGCTGAAGAGTATATGGGGAAAAACTACACCATTTCACTAAATTTAAGGGTAATTTAATGCAAACTTTCATCGCTTGCTACATTGTTTCAAACATGTTTCTTATATGTTTCATTTATGTTTCAGGTGAAGCGATCAAATGACTTTATCTTCAAAGTCACAGAAGCTGAGAAGATATTTGTTGTGAACCTGGAAAAAAGGACTTGCACATGCAACAAGTTTCAAATGGATGAAATTCCATGCCCACATGCTTTAGCGGTAGTAAAAGATTTGAATGCGATCCGTGCAATCTTGCTTTCGTCATACTACATGAAGGAAACAATGGAAGCGACTTATTTGGAGACAAAGTACCCAATCCCACATGAAGGTACCTGTCATGCCGGAAGAAATCAACACAATGGTGATTCTATCACGGAGGGCAAGGCAAAATCTGGAAGGCCAAAGAAATGGAGACACAAGGCAGCTTGGGAGAAAAGCGCCAAGAGCAAATGTGGTAGATGTGGGGATCCTGGTCATAATAGAAAAACATGTAGGAATCAACCAAAAACAAAATAGGACTCATAGTACAATATTACTATTACGAATATACGTGTAATTGATACAACTTCCACATATATAAAATCAAAAGCAAATTATTTCTATGTTGTTTCAAATATGTTTCTTACAATAAGATGACAAGACAAATATTTGTTTCGAATGTGTTTCAGATATGTTTCTATTGTACAACGAAAACATTTACCAGTTGAACCATAAGAAACGTAACACAAAAATGCAAAATAATTTGAATCCCAAACAAAGCAACATCAATACATTAATCGGAAAATATCTCGTAAATCGCCTGCAAATTGTTCAAAAACATACAACCAAGAAAATCTAATCGATAATCAAAACAGCCAATACTGGTCAAAATCATCCAAGGAAGACTATTATAAATACCAAATACCCCATAATACTAAAAGTACCAAAATTAATACAAATTTGTTCAGGTGATTATACAATTTATCGATTTTCGTAACAACAATTCCTGCGCAGTCCTTCGAGTGGAGGAAGAATTTCAATGTCGCTGTCGTCCTCGTCGCCGTTTTGTTGCTTCAGCTTCGCGTGGTTGTAGAGCAAATGACTAAACCTTGAGCGCTCATTCTCTACGTCAAACGCCTCAGCATCCATTTTCTTCCCGGCAACAAAATATTCAGCGTAACAGGCAACAAAAACACCACAGTCACTACAAAAACAAATGTAAAAAATAGACAGTCAGCCATATAAAACAACTAAAACAAAACAACAAGAAAGAACGAACAAATCGGAAATACATAGAAAAACGCACTTTTGTCTCCGCAAAGGAATGTCTTTCACAACGACGACTTTCATAGCAGCATTCGGATCACCGGAATACGCACCCTTGCCAAGTACAACATTGGGATGGACACCATAAAAGGCTACCAAGGACAGGAATCTAGGAAGGAGGGAGTTGTAAGCTTTCACAGCTTGAGCAGCCACTTTCACAGAATCATCCGTCTTCAACGAATTGTACAAATAGATGGTTCTCTCCTTCGTGCTCAACCATCCCAGTACCCAATGCTCCATGTCAATGCAATGTATGGGGAACAGAATGTGATCAACTTCCGACCATGGCCGTCCGCAAGCTATATCATATCCCATGATATAGTCCACAATTGTCGTATTGACATTGATCATGGAAAGATCAAAATGTTTCTTTTTTCTTTTGTTAACTTGGCAATATTTCTTGTAAATGCTTTGGATGCACCGGTCAAATATCAGATCCGTCGTTGTGAATGTCACAACACTATGCCCGTATAGGAACTTCTTCCTCAAATAGTAGAAAAGAACATCAATATGCTGCAAAATAAACACAAAACACAATCAAAAAAAAAGAAGGGACAATTCAGAAAACAACATGGAATACAAGAAAAACTTAGAGAAGAAGCCAAGTACTCGTCAACATAATACAGGCTGTGAAACCATGACTTCGACTTCACTTCACAGACACCAAGTTTCAAAGAAGGCTCAACTTTGTCATCTTCCTCCGAGTATCGATTCGGTCTGAAGAAGAGTATCAAATAAACACAAAACCAAAAACAACACACTAATCACAAATTTCTAAACATTTATGAAATTGTTTCATATATGTTTCAAAATGGTTTCAGAATTGTTTCAGATAGCAACTAATTACAAATATGAAAATAATAAAGGTGTATACCCTTGAGAATCAAACCCTTCCGCAAGCCAGTCGTTCAACCCATCCGACAGGGCCCTTATCCCCGGACCTTCACCCATATTCTCGTCCAGCGGGCACCTTCCCTTAACCAAGGGCTTTGGAACTTTTTTCCCATCATCCACAATAGCATCTTTGTCGCCGGCATCTTCCAATCCAATCACCACATCCCCGGGTTCACCACCTTCAGCAGACAGTTTCAAAACACCCTGAAACAAAAAAAAAAAAAACAAAAGGGAATAAAATAACAAATAACAAACAGAATCCAAAAACAACAAAAAAACAGAACGTATAATTTAAACACACCTTTCCTAGTGCAGCTTGACTTGCAGTTTTTAATATATTGTCAATTTGAGAAGGGGTGAGATTGTCAAGTTCCTGAGAACTAAGGAATTTCTGCTCCTCCCCACCGTCCTTGATCGTCTCATCAGCAACCTTCTCAACCTTGCCACGTTCATTGATTGATTCATCAAACACATTCTCCCTCTCGCTGCCATCCTTCCTTGATTCATCAACTACATTATCAATGCCCTGTTCCAGATTAACCAAACCACTAGCCGCAACACCCTCTGCAAGGACTAAAATCACCTTCACCAGCGTCATCTTTTTTTCCGGCTTCAAGAGGGAAACATCCACATTCCCGTCATCAACCTCATCATCTCCATGTTTTTCCTCATCCGCATCTTCCTCGAACCGAACCTAAGGACATGCCATTAGATTCGCCACTCGTGAACTCCGATTCAACAACCTTCTCACCTTCATCAACAACAAGACGAACCTACATAAAAAAAACAACGCCCATGTGATGAAATAAACAAAAAATAACAAAAAAAGAAACAACAAGAAAAAACAAGAAAGATAACAAAAAAATACTTATAATTAAAAACAACAAAAAAAGTATGAGAATTGAGAACCTCTAGTTTGCTCTTAATATCGGCAAGTTCGACAAAACCATAGCAAATTGTTCTTCCAAGAATTTTGAAGTTGAAACCTTAAAAGCCTCAAATTCCTTAGAAAACAACCGATTCCTAGCAATGTCGTCAACGGTCCTGTTTCAAGCCACTACCACCCACACCCTCCTTCCTCTTCAATCTTCCAACAACAAAATCATCGTCAACCGGGCTGAATGTGTACTTTGATTTATCATAGAATGTCCAATGCCCACTACACTAACTCATCATCATCGAGGGGCCACAAGTTCATCAAACCCAACCGAAATAAAAAAATAAATAAATCAAGACTAAAACATAAAAGAAACAATTAAAAACATAAATAAAACAAAACAGAAGAAAATAAATAGTAAAATCATATTGCCTGTTCAAATTTAATCGATTGAATATCTTCATGTCAAGGTCTTCGCACAAACTTTGTTGTCTTTCCCCTGACTTTGAACACGCCCATTTAAAATCCTCGGGATCTCGCATCGGCAACCCGAGCACAAAACTTGTCGTTCACTTCAGGGCAAGACTCATAGAACCATATCCGAAAGCCAACGGAAATCCTTGAAGTCTATAGAATTTAAATGACGCTTCCCACCAGATTCTCCTTGCCTTGAAGTTTGTTTTCGTACAATATTTGCTTTGCCTCAACTCACGTATCGTCACATCGAACAACTCACTACCCCAAGGATAAGTGTCCAAGACATCCATATCCTTGTCAACCAATTCAAAAATGACATATCCACAAAACTACCAAGAGAAGTAAAAAGAAAAAAATGGATAAAATAAAGTAAAGCCAATTTCGGTCGTCTAAATCCTCATCCCCCAAACACGGAGTAAAAACATTCCTCGATCGATCGCCTATTAAACTTGTTCCTACTAGCAAAATACTTCAAATATAACCGACTTCAACATCACTGCAAAGAAAGGCTTAACACCAACACAATTCAAACCAAGAACAATAGCAAACTCACCCAACCCAAACCGCAACAACTTCCCACCCACGGAAACAACAATTTCGTCCTTCTTCGAGTGGACGACTTGGCGTTTCAACAGAGAATGAACAAGCTGATTCTGGAAATCAACTTCTTTCATTTCCAGGAAATATCCAAAACAGGTCCTCTTAAATGCCTTCAGTTGGTTGTCAGTTAAGGTAGTCTTTATATTCTTAATAACATCAAACGAAAAGGCAGTATTTACTCGAGCACTGAACCAGTCAACAGAGTCAAGAACGTACTTGAAACCCTAGAAACAACAAGGAAACAAAACAGAAACATAAAAGAAACACAAAATCAACAATCACTTCAACTTAAAACGCATAAAAAAAATGAAACATGACAGAAACAAATAAGAAACACATAAGAAACAACATCGAAATAAAAAAAAGAGTACAAATCAAAATACACAAAACTCATACCTCAGCAACATCGGTTTCTTCAAAGGAAACCTTCTTCTTCCCAGCAGCTTTCACACTGGCATTCGATTTCACAACTTTGGAAGGAGATTTAACATCCAGAACTGCTTCTTTCTCAAAAACTTTTTCTACTTTCCTCTTCTTAGAATCCATAGAACCAGCAGCAACCTTCTGAACTTTCCTCTTTTTCGAGGAATCTGCTGCTATCTTCGAAGAACTTCTCAAAACTCTCTTATGAGGTGAGTTTTTTGGAGCGTTTTTAGGAGCCATTAATAACACGAATACCAGCGGTTTGAAAACAAACAAACCCTAGGAATAACGTGATGAAGGGTGAAGCTCGAACGACGAATGAAACTAAAAGCACTAATGGAGAACGTGGCCACGAACACCTGAAGAATCGGAAGAAAAACGGGCGCGAACTCAAAAACGGATGAAGAAGACAAACCAGTAAGAATTTTGACTTACCTAGGTTAAGAAAGTGGAGGGGTAAAACGGATAGCACTAAATCATGGGTATTTTTGGGAAAAAAGCAGCGGGACGGGTATATTTGGAATATGGTGACATTTTTGTCTTTTTTTTGAAAAATGAGGGTATTTTGTGTAATTTCCTCTTAGAATAATTATGTATTGTGGCTGTCAGCCAAGGTTAAGCCCATTTTATAAGTGATCAAATAAGGTTTAAGTAATTAGGCTTAATGTATCTAATTGGGTTCGAGTCTTTGATGTGTAGAGACTTAATGGATTATTCCTATTTTAATAATTAGCTAAAACATGATACCCAATATAACACAATTATATAAGGTTATGGTCTCTAGTTCACACATTGTTGTTATGGATTCAGGTATGCTTCCGCAATCTAATCTTTGATTATTGATAATTCGATATGTACGCTCATGGATTAAAGTGATATAAGTCACTAAAGTTTATTCCAACATATATAACCTTGACAAAAAATAAAATTAAATTAAAAGAAAAATAAAAGTTCAAATCTATATATATATATATAATAACAACCGCTTCTAGAAATAGTATGGAAAAAAATTCCCGCCCTTTTGCAGTTACTATAAAAAGTAAAAAAATATGTGTAAAAATAAAAAAATAATAAATATTTGGTATTTCATTATTTTTTGTAGTCAACTTTCTTTAAATAATCACTTTTTAAAATAATATAAAAACTAGAATTATTTAAAATTAGCTTTCTAAATTTGTGTGTGTACTGCATTAATTATTATATTTATATTTTTCTTTTCTAAAAAAATTAATAACTTCTTTATTTTTGATCTGTTTTTTACGTATAATATATCTACTCATCATTTTGTAATTTTTAATAGGTTTTAAAAGTTATGCATTTGAGCTATTGGACATCAATTTATATATTCATGTATTTTGTTGCTATTTGTGATCTCTATATATAGTTGTTATTTGGGTTTAGCCCATTTTTTAATAATTATTAAGAAATATATTTGAAATTAGATATGAGTTTGTATGTTTGGTAATTTTTTTGATATACGTGTATATATAAAAATAAAATAATTTTTATTTTTTTGAAATATTTCGTTTTCCTTTAAAATTGCATTGCTAAATATAAAGCATGGTTTTTGTTTAATTCCTTTAATAATTTTGATAATTGATCGACTTTCTAAACCCCAAAAAATATTATAAATTGAAATGATTCTATTGTTAATTTTATTGAAAACATAATTTATTAAATATTCAGGATTAGGGTAATAAAAAAGATTCCATATTGAATTCCATAAATAGATACAATTCATGTTCACACAACAAAATATTCTGTATTTAAAGATATTTTCTTATAGTCTGCAATAATTTATTTTTATTGTTTAATCGATGATTTATAATCAAATTAGTTATCTTTATATTTTAATTATTTTTTGAAATTTTAAGCTTTTCACAATCACTATTCTTTTAAAACATAAATAACATAAATCCATAATTTGTGAAATAAAGTATAAGAACAAGTGAAAATGAAAATATTCTTAGGTTTAATTTTTAGAATTAATAAAATAATAAATTATAAATATATTTAATATTATTAATATGGGTTGGTCTCCTGTCAGACGGTCTGATGGATCTAATCCGTCAGACGAAGCCCAATTAACCAACCCAAATTCAGACCCAACAATGGATCCGACCCAACCCACTAAAAAACAACACACAAAAATTACATAAATCTTCTTCTCGGCTATGCCCTAGACACATGCAACGCTCAATCTCCCAACTCTTAAACAGAAATAAGAGTTAACTGACTTGACGACATGGAGACTTCTTTAGTATATATTTTCTCTTCTTCTGGGTGATATCAAGTGAAGTTTTTTTATCTGAATATCGAGATAAAGAAATTACGAGTTTCGGAAGATTGTGTTGGTGATGGATATGTGGGTGAATACAAAGCTCTCAACATCCATTCTTCCTAGCTAAGGAACCCAAATATGATAATCCTTCAAGTTTATGTCATAAAGTAGTCACCGATTACAAACTCAGTCATTGTTGAAGAGGAGATTTGTGACTTAGTGAAAGATGACTGCTCTATTGAAAGTTTGAAGCTGAATAATATTAATAATATTCAAACCATGGTATTAATGATGTAGAAGAGGAAAATGTGGATTATTATGACTTAAATAGTGCTAATTTTGTAATATTATTAACTTAAAAATGTAATACTTTTACTTCAACATGTATTACTTTTCAGTGGACAAGCTAATACATTTTATAAGAAAAACTAATACTTTGCAGGAGCATTACTGAAATACTCTCTAGGAAATTACTAATATTTTTTCGAGAAACTACTAATACTTTCCCGAGGGACAGCTAATACATCTCGGGAGAAAAATTTAATTATATTCAGGGAAACTACTAAAATACTCTCTAGGGAACTATTAATACTTTTTCGAGAAACTACTAATACTTTTTCGAGAGACAACTAATACATTTTGGGAGAAAAATTTAATTATAGTCAGGGAAACTACTAAAATACTCTCCAGGGAACTACTAATACTTTTTCGAGGAACTACTAATACTTTTTTGAGGGACTGCTAATACATTTCGGGAGTATATTCAGGAGAAATACTAATAACTCTCCAGGGAACTACTAATACATTTCAGAAGAACTGCTATTACGTTTTAGAAGGACGGCTAATACTTTTCAAAAGGACTGTTAATACTGGTGGTCCCTGAAAACTACTAAAACACCACTACTAATATTACGAAAATGCCACCAGGTTCGCGGGTCAGATCCGTCTAACGGGTCAGACCCGTTAGACGGTCTGACAGGAGTTTTTGTGTATTAATATATATTGGATCAAATGGGACATCCCCCCCTCTTATTTGAGACGATGGGGATTTATTATAGCCATTGGATTGATATTTTGTATGACTCAGATTAATCGCTTTATTTTAGGCAAGTAGTTAATGCAGGATTTTTAGGGGGGTCAAATAGGTAATTTATATTATTTTTGGATTTTTAATTAGGGGCAAATCTGTCTTTTTATTTGAGTGTAGAAGGTAAGTTTTAATTTTCCTTTTTCGATTTTCGAGTTTAAGGGGCTTCAAATCTTACCAAAGTAGCTGTGAGTCCAAGTTGCACACAAATGTATGAGAAATCAACTGTTATATTCAAACTCCTAAAAGTAAATAGAATAAATAATGAGTGAAAATGATAACAATTACTTTTTTAAAAGAGAAAAAAAGGGGGGAAGAAAATGACTGCCATTATTTTCAAGCAATTGATTGAATGATGTTTGTCTTCGTCGCCATCCTCTTCAACGTCGTGATGGTCTTCTTCATGGCGGGTCTCGGCAGTGGAGGATGGCGGTGGCTCCGGCGATTTTGGCGCAACGGACGGTGGTGGCCGTGCGTGAAGGTTGTAATACGCCATCGTACCATCTTCTCCTCCATCGTTCGACTTCGCGACGGTCTGATATTGCCTTGCACGAATTTTATTTTCTTTATTAATTTCTGGACCTGGGCAATTAAGACGATGGCGATGGTGTAACACCAGGCGGTGGGTTATCATGGCGGGTAATTAAGTTTCGCACATTTTGTTTAATTTCTTGTTATGTAATTTTAATCCAAATCTTGAAAATATATTTAGAAGTAGTTTGTGTAGTTTATAGGGTTTTTATCTTTTGATTGTTGGGGATTTTCTGGAGATTTCGATTTCTAGTAATTTCATGGTTGGGTTTGTATTTTTGACTTTCGACTTCGACTTTTCTGGATACTATTCTACTGTATTCTTAGTTGAGTTTTAGTGGTTATTTAATACAATTTTGATGTTTTACTGCAGTACATTTTTGTGTATGTCTTCAATATAGTTTAACTTCAATTGTAGTTGTATAATACAATTTTAATGTATTTGTCATCAAATATTTGTGTAGTGTTAGAATAATTTTACTGTATTATGATGATATTTTCTTTGTCTTCTTAATTGCAGTTGCTAATTTGTGAAGATGGCTAGAGGACAACAAAAAAAGCAGCTTAATATTGGTGGTACGAGTAGTGGGGCGGGGGAAGCAAATGCTCAACCTAAGAAAAGGAGAAGGGGCAGTCATGTTGTCAAGATTTTGTGAATGTTGTATAATTAGTGCAGTTTTATTGTGTTTATAGTATTAGAATGTTGTATAATTAGTGCAGTTTTACTGCGTGCGTAGTATTACAATGATGTATAATTAGTGCAGTTTTACTGTGTAATTAGTATTAGAATGTTGTATAATTAGTGCAGTTTTACTACGTGCATAGTATTCCAAATAATAATGTTTATTCACTTTAACATTACTGTGTGGTTAAGAGCGTTGTATTGTATAAATGTCGAAATTTCACTGTACTATATATTTATTTAACTGTGTATTGAAGTGCATTTATTTTATACAAAAAAATAAGAATGTGTTTAATCCTTCCAAATAATTTAGGATGATATACAATATACATACTAAGTCAATAAGAACGTGTTTAATCCTTCCAAATAATATTGTTTATTCATTTTAATATTACTGTGCGGTTAGGGCATGTTCACTGTATAAAAATTGAAATTTCACTGTAATATATATTTATTTCACTGTGTATTGAATTGCATCATACAATTTAGGAAATGTTGACTACATGGGTTCGAAATTTTCGGTATTATCTGCCTTTTTTGGGCTCTATTGGGTTTGATTTGGTAAGATTTTGTTGCCATTATTTTGTGTTTATCACTTCCTATAATTTAGGAACGTTTGACATGGTGGTTGGTTATTTTCTTAATTTATCTATTATGCCCTTATTACTTATAATTAATAATTATTAATATAAATATTAGCCATTAAATCTGGACCCTTAATTGTAATATTTCAATGGCTTGGATAAATCCCCACTGTCTCATATAAGGCGGGGGGGTGTCCCATTTGAACATTCCCCTATATATATATATAATACACATATTCAGGAAATAAGGATGAGAATAGAGAATTTCCGTTTTATCTAATCGGAATAGGAAGGGGGGCGAGCATATAAATAATATCCTTGTTCCATTCCCGATTCTAAAGAAGCGAAGATTCTTCATCCCAACTCACAGCCTCACATCCCCCAGTTAACCAGGGATTGTCCGACTCATTCTATTCGGTTACCATCGGGGATGATGCAAGAGATATAATACATTGAACTATTAAAAAAATGTACATGTAACAATACAAAATAGAGGCCTAACAGATATATACCTTGTGCATTACACGGGCAAAATACTAGTTATATGTAAAGACCACAAAATATATTTACTTCACTAAATTATGTATAAAAAAATAAAATAAATAAATAATTACTTTAAAGAAAAAAAGACGAAGAAAAAGCTAATTATAGAGGCTAAAGAAATATAGAAGAATTTATTGAGAACCAAAAGAAAAATTGTTGTTGTATATTGGAAAGATTGACATCACTTGTTTTCTCCTTTTTTTCCTTTTTCTTTTTTCGAAAAGAAAACTTTGAATCCGGTTACATTTACAAATCAATAAATCACATCTTTTATTAACATTTCTTCTACACTATTTAAATTTCATTTATTTCAGACTGGAGCAGTCAAAATAGGTCTGCCCCGCCCACCCCACCTAGGTAGGATGTGGATTAGGAGTTTAATGGCCCGCAAGATAAAAGAAGAAGAAAAAAAAATAATAGTAGAATCGATACTTAATATTTTCATCTCTTATAAAAGTGTATATAATATTTTTCTAAATAGTGTATATATTTAGCATCAATAATTATATTTAACTTGTTAAGTTTGTTTATGTTGTATTTTAGATTTTATTACAATTTCAACTTTATATTTTGGAATTTAATTTCTTGTTGACTTTATCACTTGAATGTATTGAATTAATTATTTGATTGTTGAATTATTTGTTAATTGGATTATTAAAATACATGATATACAAGAAAAAAGTATTATATTTTTATTTTTTGGCAGGCAGGCCAGCCTAGCCCGC
Source organism: Rehmannia glutinosa (assembly GCA_016081115.2). NCBI lineage: Eukaryota > Viridiplantae > Streptophyta > Magnoliopsida > Lamiales > Orobanchaceae > Rehmannia > Rehmannia glutinosa. The sequence goes on along the minus strand of CM071934.1, from coordinate 27,293,532 downwards.
GATGGGTTATGTTGCTTTTCTGCAAGGCGGGCCCGTCAACTCGTTTTGACAGCTCTGCTTCAAATTTTATCTAACAATTTTATCTTATACACTCATTAAATTAGTATAAATAAAAGCCAATAAGAAATATATCTTTGGGTCGACAAAAAAAAAATGGCGTGAATTTCTAAATTCGGCCAAAAAAAAAAGGAATTATGTCCCTAATTGCAAATAGAGTAAAGCATCCATGTTGCATAGTTAAACAGATGCGGACATGCTAATTGCTAATAAAACAATAATACTCGGGAAATTCATGATACACAATACTATCATTATTACAATTAATTGAGAAAACCAAGATATAAACATGATGAAATTGAACAAACTTAAAAGCTAAAAACGTCTATACCATTCGAAAACTAAGTGTTGAAAAAGCACGTAAAAAAAAAATAAAAAAGGGCTCCTAGAGACAAAAATTAAAATCTTGATCTTGGAGAGCATAGAGAAATGACAAATTGAAATATTCTCAAAATAAAGGAAGAATTATAAGAGCCCTACATTAATGCATCAGGATTAATTTGAGGAAGTATTGGAGGATCATCTCCAAGTTCTACAATGGAGACATTAATGGAAATCGGAAGTTCGTCCTCTTGTTTATTTTTGTTTGATCTTCCAACATAGATCCGACACAGAACACAATCGTCGAGCTGTAGATAAAATAAAGCAAAAATAAATACATTAGTCTAAAATTTGATAAAAATAAAGAGAGAAGATTATATATATATATATATATATATATATAGTAATTACTATTCAGTAGTTGATAGTGTGAACCCTCATGTCCCTTATAAGTAGGGGTGGGCATCGAGTCGGATAGTCGGATTTTCGGGTATTCGGATTGGGTACCCGAATTTTTCGGGTAGCAGTTTGGCCTCAACAAGCATTGACAAATGACAACACAACTGGAACTTATTTTGAAAGTGCTTTATTATGTACCTATGAGAATATGGTAGTATGGTGTATTTGTTTAGACTTTAAACTCATGTGGTTGTGGTTTGCTAACAATTGTGGTTTTGTAACTGTTGTTAGACTATTATGTACTGATTTGGTTAAATTATTGTGTATTGTGTAGACGATAATGATTAGTGTATCGCTTTAAATGTTGATGTGGCATGTGTTGCCAAAGTGACAATTTTAGCTTGTGAAATTTCTCCTCGTGAAGCTAATTGTGTAGTATTATATTTATAATTATAGTATAGTGTTGGATACTTGGATTAGTGTATCATATATACTGGTTGGATTAGTTGTACAGAAGCTTAGGTATTCATTTTACAATCACAGGTTGCTGGAAGCTTGGAATGCTTGGAAAAAAGGCAATTTTCGAAAAAAAAAAATTAAAAAAAAAAACCGAAATTTTTTACCTGCAGGTACCCGAATAGTCGGTACCCATTTTTTTCGGGTAGGGTTCGGGTACCCTAAACTGCTACCCAAAAAATTTGGGTACCCGACCCGATGCACACCCTTAGTCTTCTTCATTTCGAGCTGAATAAAAATGAAATATGCAGTATGTTAAGATCCAAAATGGTTTCCTTCTTCCTTTTTTAATTTCTTCATTGTACCAGAGCATGGTTGTTATCAGGACACGAGGTATTAACAATGAGATTACTGATGGTGAATCTGTGAAGATGAGTTTGGTGTATGCGAAGGATCTCGATCTACTTTCCGTACATGGATCGGATCATCCAGGGATGGTATTGGTTACCAATTCTCTTACTGGTTCGAATTACCTCTATTAGGGTAGAGCTATGAGGTTAGCTCTGGGAGCAAAGTCGAAACTTGGTTTCATTTATGGTACAGTACATGTGCCTGACTCAGAAACAGAGGCGTATGAACAATTCCAAAATGTTGACTATATGGTGATCTCATGGTTGTTGAATGCAATTTCGAAGGACATTGTAGAGGCTTTTATGTACGTGAAGAGTTCTAAACAACTGTGGGATGAGCTTTTAGAGAGGTATGGAGAGAGCAACGGTCCACTGAGGTAACAGTTGCAGAAGGAGATAGCAAATTTTTCTCAAGGTACTTCCACTGTTACGAATTATTATACGAAACTGAAATGCCTATGGGACGAATATGCATGTATAGTACAGTTGCATGATTGTGTATGTGGTGCTGGGAAAGCAATATGTGCTAATGACATGGATGTTAAACTAATGCAATTCTTTATGGGATTGAATGAGAGCTTTGAACCGGTGAAGAATCATATCCTTCTTATGGGTCCATTACCCACAGTGAACAAGGCATACTCTATGATCCTGAAAATGGAAAAACAAAAGGTAGTGCATAACAAAATACTTGATCCACTAGATACTGCTGCTATGTTAGCTAGGGGAAATTTTCACAAAGGAAATAATGGATAAACGGCTGGTGTTGGCAGATCTACTGTATTTGGTAGAGAAGGACCTAGAAGTGGTGGAAGTTCTCAGTTATTTGGTAGAGGGAATGATCAACCAAGGAGATCAAAGGAGGATAAGGCTAAGTTGCTATGTGAGCATTGTGGATTCAGTGGACATAACATCAAGGAATGTTTTAAACTACACGGATATCTGGATTGGTATAAGGAGTTTAAGGATAAACTGTTAGATAAATGTTTTTATCATGGTTTTGATGATTTTGTTTGATTTTGTTCAAATGTGTTTTTAAACCAAAACAATGTCCCTAAATGTTGTCTAAAAAATTGGACAACACATTTGATTCAGGCTCGACCGGTTGCCCTATAGGGCAATCCGTACCTGAGTTGAGTTTTGAAACAGAAAATGGGACGTAAGAAAAATGGGGGAGGGCGACCGGTCGACCCCTGGGCGACCGGTACCTGGGAGCAGCTCTTTTGGTTCAGTCTTCTCTGTTTCGTATTTCTTTCAACCTCAACCGGTCATAGTTAAGGGCGACCGGTTGCACCCCCCTCCGACCGGTCCCCCTGTGTAAAATTCGCTGAAATTCAATTTCAATCTTATCTCTGCGCGACCGGTCGCACCCCTTGTTTATCAGCAAACTATCCGTTGCATTTTCAGACAGCTTTTCCCTATTTTGTGGGATTGATTTCTAACAGCTCTATTGATGATTTTAAATGGTTTCTTTTGCAGCAAATCACTCCCCAAGGAGGAGCCTATGTCTGGAAATGAAAGCCAAGTCCTCTCCTATAAATAAGAGGCTTCATTCAAGCAACAAGACACAACACTCTACACAAGCAAAGAGCAATCAAGCAAACACTTTCATATATCTTGTTGTATTAGCCTTAGCACTTTCACTTGCACAAATTTGAGTTCTAGGCTTTCAATTCTTGATTACACTTGTACTCATATTGTATCAATCATTATTGAGTTGTAATCTTGATTTTGGTCATCATTCAACACAAGACATCCTTGTGAGTATTCTTGTGGTAAGAATACACTTGGGAGATCTAGGTGACAGGTGTTTGAAGGTTGTGGTAATCTTCAAAGGTGTTGTAAGAGGATTGTGGTAATTCTCAAGGTGGTGTAAGAGGGTTGTGGTAATCCTCAAGGTGTTGTATTAATTTTTGGTAAATTAATAAAATCTTTTTTCTTTTTGAAATCCATCCCGGATATACTGGGGTGGTAGTAGATTAGGCCCTAGGTGGGTTGAACTACTAGAAATCGACGTGTGCTATTTACTTTCCGCACTTAGCATTTCATCTTTGCTTGAGTTTTACGAAAAAGAGGGCAAAATCTGAATAACCGGGATAATCTATTCACCCCCCCTCTAGATTGTAGTAGCCACTTGGACTAATAAGTGGTATCAGAGCCAAACTCTTTGGCTAGCTCGTTCCGAGTAAAGAGGAAAGATCCATGGCTACATATGATGCTCATCTCACCACCGGCGCCTCCACCAACAAGCCACCACTATTCGACGCCAACAACTACGCATTTTAGAAAGACCGTATGGAGTGTTTTCTACAAGGGTGCGGGTTCGACATTTGGAATGTGGTCATTGAAGGAGTTGATCAACCAACCAAGAAATCGGAGGATGACACCTCGACTCCTAAACCTTTCAAGGAGTTCGATGAAAACGACAAAAAGGCTTTCTCTCTAAACGGTAAGGCCTTAAATATTTTGCATTGTCCTCTTACGGCTACCGAGTATAATGGCATAAGAGGCATAAGGTCGGCACATGAGGTTTGGGAAAAATTGGAGACAATTTATGAAGGGACTAAGAAGGTCAAGCAAGCAAGAAAGACCATGCTTGTTAAAGACTTTGAAAACTTTAACATGCATGATGGTGAAAACATCTCCAAGATGGTGGAAAGGCATGATAATATTGTCAATCCTCTTGTGGCCCTCGGTAAAGTCATCTCCGAAGAAGACAAGGTGACTAAGGTATTGAATGCTCTTCCCGGCTCATGGTCCGAAAAAGTCACGGCAATCACGGAGGCACAAAAACATGAGACACTCAAGTTTGACGAGCTTATTGGAAACCTCCTCATCTATGAAGTCTATCTCAAGGAGAGAAAAAATTCCAAACCATCCATAAATCAATCGGGTATGCAAATTATTCCTAAAGGTCTTACTTCTTCTAATAATGCATACTATGATAATGATGATGATGATGAGGAGACGGCCGCACTTGTTCGAAAATTTGCAAAATTTGTGAATAAAAATAAAGCAAGAAAACCAAGAGATAATGCTTGCTTTAAATGCGGAAAACTCGGGCACTTCATTGCCGATTGCCCAAAGCTCGATGAAGAGGAGCAAAAGAAAAGAAAGCCTTTCACGAAAAAGAAGGCTCTAAATGCGGAGGTCAAAACATGGGATGAACTACTCGAAACAACCGATGAGGAAGGAGAAACCGAACACGGTCTCATGGCCATAGACGATGAAACGCTCTAATTCTTCTACTCCTTCCATAGTTGATGACTTGCAATGTGATTTTGATGAATTGCAAATTGAGTTTCAAAATTTAATTGTTAAAAACAAAAATTTGAAAAAGGAGCATAAGGAGCTTAAGGTTGAAAAAGAAAAATTATTTACCTCTTATGAATCTCTAGAAAGCTCATGATCTTACTCTTACTAGAGTTCACTCTCTTGAAACCGAAAAGGAATCGCTCACAAAATATATTGAATGTTTGAAAAATGATGTGCATCGTTTCAACATAAGCACGGATAAAGTCACAAAAATTTTAGATGCACAAAGAGGTGAGCATTCCAAATTGGAACTTGGTTATAAGCCATTTCAAAGTGTTTTTAAGAAAAATAATCAAGGTCCGACTTTTGTACGTGCTAATAGTTATAATACTCCTACTTATTTTTATTGTGGCAACGTTGGACATTATGCTAATAATTGCAAATTGAGAAATAGCGTTAGACATGTTTGGAGACCCAAAGGTCTCAAGACTAACCCCCATGGACCCCAAAATTATAGGGTACCTAAAAGAAATTCTTTTGTAGGCAATAGGGGCTATAACAACAATGGAAGATTCAGAATGGCTCGTGGACAGCGGGTGTTCACGCCATATGACCGGGAGGAAAGAACTTTTTACCAACATCAAGCTCCAAGAAGAGGGTATGGTCATGTTCGGCAATGGGAAAGGAAGAATTCTTGGAAATGGAGAAATTGGTAACTCTTCTTTCTCTCTTAGTAATGTTCTTTTAGTAGAAGGGCTTAAGTTTAATTTGATAAGTGTTAGCCAACTTTGTGATTCAAATTATAATGTTTCCTTCAATAAAGAAAAATGCCTTATACTTAAAAATGGTGAAATTATTTGTGAAGCAAATAGAAAAGGCAATCTTTACAAAATTTGTACAAGTGATTTGGTTAGTCAAAATGTTTCTTGTTTAGTCGCCAATAATGATTTAACTAGTTTATGGCATAGGCGACTTGGACATGTTGGATACAAGAATTTGAAAAATATTTACAAAAACCAACATGTGAAAGGACTACCCAAATTGAATTTTGAAAATCTTGGCTTATGTGACACTTGTCAAAAGAACAAATTAGTTAAAAGTAGTTTTAAGCCCAAAAATGAAATTTCCACAACCAAACCCCTACAATTGCTTCACCTTGATTTGTATGGGGATATTGGTACGACAAGTCTAAGTGGAAAACATTACACTTTCGTTATTGTCGATGATTTTTCTAGATATACTTGGGCTCTTTTTCTTACCAATAAAAGGGATGTCGTTAATGAGTTTGTTAAGTTGTGTAGACTCATTGAAAATGAAAAGGAAGACACTATTAAGTCCATTCAAAGCGATCGAGGTGGAGAATTTGATGGTGAATTTAGAGTCTTTTGTGAAACCAAAGGATATGCTCATAATTTTTCGGCTCCAAGGACACCTCAACAAAATGGAGTAGCCGAAAGGAAAAATCGGACACTACAAGAGATCAGTCAGTCCATGCTCAATGAATTTTCACTTCCAAAATATTTTTGGGCCGAAGCCGTAAGTACCGCTTGCTATGTCATTAATCGAGTTTATATTCGTCCTAAAATGAATAAAACTCCATATGAGCTTTGGAAAGGTAGAACTCCAAATATTAGTTATTTCAAGATATTTGGTTGTAAATGCTTTATCTTGAATACCAAGGATCAATTGGACAAACTTGATCCTAAAGCCGATGAAGGGATATTTATGGGATATTCAACAAAAAGCAAAGCATATCGGCTTTACAATAAGACTAGTGGGTTGTTGAAGAATCCATCCATGACAAATTTAATGAAGCTTCGGGTGTTGAAAGAATACCTAATGATGAAAGTGATGAAGAGGATATTATTGAACAAATTGTTCAAGTTGATGATCAACCGTCTACATCAAATGATCAACCACCCACTTCAAATGGTCCTCAAGAAGATAGAGGTGATACCTCGGATCTTCCCGTTGCATTAAAATTTAAGGGAGATCACCCAAAAGATCTTATTATTGGTGATCCCCTTGACAAAGTGATGACCCGGAGAAAATTTGCTGAGAAAGCTCTTATTTCTCAAAAAGAGCCTAAGAATGCTAAGGAGGCCATTGAGGATGAGGATTGGTTCTTAGAGATGCAAGAGGAGTTAAATCAATTTAAAAGAAATGATGTATGGGAATTGGTACCTTGTCCTCCATCTCAAACTATTATTGGTACAAAATGGGTATTCCGGAACAAACTTGATGATCAAGGCAACATTGTTCTAAATAAGGCAAGGTTAGTAGCTCAAGGGTATTGTCAAGAAGAAGGTATTGACTATGATGAAACTTTTGCACCCATAGCACGTTTAGAAGCTATTCGTATTTTACTTGCCTATTCTTGTTTTAAAAATTTCAAACTTTACCAAATGGATGTTAAATCCGCTTTCTTAAATGGTATTATTCAAGAAGAAGTCTATGTAAAACAACCTCCGGGGTTTGAAAATTTTTCTAGGCCTAATGATGTTTATAAACTTAAAAAGGCCTTGTATGGTTTAAAGCAAGCACCCCGTGCATGGTCGATAAACTTAGCTCTTTTCTTTTGCAAAATGGCTTTATAAGGGGTAAAGTTGATACAACTCTCTTTGTTTTTGAAAAAGGGCAAGATTGCTTACTTGTGCAAATTTATGTTGATGATATTATCTTTGGTGCTACTAATGATTCTTTGTGCAAGAAATTCTCTAAATTGATGCAAGGAGAATTTGAAATGAGTATGATGGGAGAGCTCAACTTCTTTCTTGGACTCCAAATTAAGCAATGCCAAGAAGGCATATACATTTCGCAATCAAAATATACAAAAGAACTTTTGAAAAAGTTCGGCATTGAAGAAGGAAGAACCGTTTCTACTCCCATGGCAACAAATGTCAAAATTGACAAAGATGAAAAAGGCAAGTCCGTGGATGAATCAAAGTATCGAGGTATGATTGGTAGTTTACTTTATTTAACCGCTAGTAGACCGGACATTCTTCATGTCGTATGCCTATGCGCTCGTTTTTAAAGCAATCCCAAAGAATCTCATATGAGTGTCGTTAAAAGGATTTTTCGATATTTGAAAGGCACTATTCAATATGGTTTATTTTATCCAAAAAATGAAAATTTTTCTCTTAAAGGTTATAGTGATTCGGATTATGCGGGAAATATTGATGATCGGAAAAGTACTTCTGGATCATGTCAATTTTTAGGCGATTGCCTAGTTTCTTGGTTTTCAAAGAAGCAAAACTGTGTTTCTCTTTCAACGGCCGAAGCCGAATATATTTCCGCCGCCTTTTGTTGTACACAACTTCTTTGGATGAAACAAACCTTAGCGGATTACTAATGCTCTTTTGAAAACGTACCTATATTTTGTGATAATATATCCGCTATAAATATTGTTCAAAACCCGGTTCATCATAACCGTACTAAACATATTGAGATTCGACATCATTTTCTAAGGGATTGTGTTTCAAAACGAAAAATTGAGCTATCATTTGTACCATCTCAAGATCAATTAGCGGACATTTTTACAAAACCGCTATCTTCCGAGACTTTTGCGTCCATACGAGCTCGGTTAGGCATAATGCATATTGAATGAGGCTTACGTTTGCATTTTGCATGTTTTTAAAACTTAGGGGCGAAAAATCGGATTTTTGGTAGAAAATTCGGCTTTTATTAAAAATGACAAAACAGTAGGCTAAATAGGTTGAGGGCAACCGGTCGCCCTCAACCACGACCGGTCGCCCTAAGTCTAAGTTTGGATTAAAACCGTTATGTCTTCAGCATTCTTCATTTTAACTTTTTTTGGCCATTTTTCGTCCCCTTTGCCAAATTCTCACAAATTTCACTCAAAATTTATTTTCATGCATTCAATTCACAACTTGGACCTTATATAGCATGATTATCATCATCATGGCTCATCTTTTCCGATCAAATGGTAAGAATTTTTCTTCCTTTGCACAATTGGGTTGAACCCTTGAGTTTATGACCTTATTGTATATTTCTTGATATTTTTTTGCATATGATGTTGATGAGCTTATTTATTATGTTGTATTGTATGATGTTTGATGTGAATTGGTGATGAAATTTTTTGGCTTTAATCATTTACAAGGGCTATATACAACTTCTTTTAATTTTCACGCCCATAAAGTGTTCGATAAAATGTCGCAATGAATATTTCAACTTCTACATGATTCTCTTGCTTCCAAAAGTCTTCAATACTTATTGAGATCATGTTTTGACAAATAAATTGAGCGTATGAACTCTTCATGACACATTTCTCCCATTTTCCTTGGATTCTTAAGCCTAAATTGCTCAACGGTTGATAAACCGTCTCTTTTGCGCACTTTGATATAATTGTATGATGTTTTTATCATCCTAACATTCTTTTTGATGATTCCAAAGGGGGAGAAATAAGAAATTGGCTCGTTAGCCAAAAGAAGCTAATAAAAGCTCGCAATAAAAGCTATAAGCTATGGCTTCCTAAAGCCAAGAATACCTGTCCATGGCTTGTATTATGGACTCAATTGCAAAAGATTACAAGTATTGTGACAGGGGGAGCTTCTTAGCCTATGATGTTTATAGGAATCTTATATAAGCTTGTGCTTCTAGCTTACGAAATATCTCTTGTTGATATGCTCATAAATAGGGGGAGCTTTGTATGAAATATTTTCAACGGATAGTTCACTCGTAAAACCGGAAAATTTATTTGTTTTCAAAATCGTCCTCGAGGAAATTGTTTTGGTTTGTAATCATCAAAAAGGGGGAGTTTGTTAGATAAATGTTTTTATCATGGTTTTGATGATTTTGTTCGATTTTGTTCAAATGTGTTTTTAAACCAAAACAATGTCCCTAAATGTTGTCTAAATACTTCCGACCGTCTTAAAATGTTTTTACTATTTTTCGGAGTATTTTTTGGAGTTTATTTTCGATAAAAAATTGGACAACACATTTGTTTCAGGCTCGACCGGTCGCCCTATAGGGCAACCCGTACCTGAGTTGAGTTTTGAAACAGAAAATGGGACGTAAGAAAAATGGGGGAGGCGGCGGTCGACCGGTCGACCGGGGCGATCCGGCGACCCCGGGCGACCTGTACACTGGGAGCACTCTTTTTGGTTCGATCTTCTCTGTTTCGTATTTCTTTCAACCTCAACCGGTCATAGTTAAGGCGCGACCAGGTCGCACCCCCTCCGACCGGTCCCCTGTGTAAAATTCGTTGAAATTCAATTTCAATCTTATCTCTGCGCGACCGGTCGCACCTCTTGTTTTCAGCAAACTATCCGTTGCATTTTCAGACAGCTTTTTCTTATTTTGTGGGATTGATTTCTAACAGCTCTATTGATGATTTTAAATGGTTTCTTTTGCAGCAAATCACTCCCCAAGGAGGAGCCTATATCTGGAAATGAAAGCCAAGTCCTCTCCTATAAATAAGAGGCTTCATTCAAGCAACAAGACACAACACTCTACACAAGCAAAGAGCAATCAAGCAAACACTTTCATATATCTTGTTGTATTAGCCTTAGCACTTTCACTTGCACAAATTTGAGGTCTAGGCTTTCAATTCTTGATTACACTTGTACTCATATTGTATCAATCATTATTGAGTTGTAATCTTGATTTTGGTCATCATTCAACACAAGACATCCTTGTGAGTATTCTTGTGGTAAGAATACACTTGGGTGATCTAGGTGATAGGTGTTTGAAGGTTGTGGTAATCTTCAAAGGTGTTGTAAGAGGATTGTGGTAATTCTCAAGGTGGTGTAAGAGGGTTGTGGTAATCATCAAGGTGTTGTATTAATTTTTGGTAAATTAATAAAATCTTTTTTCTTTTTGAAATCCATCCCGGATATACTGGGGTGGTAGTAGATTAGGCCCTAGGTGGGTTGAACTACTATAAATCGACGTGTGCTATTTACTTTCCGCACTTAGCATTTCATCTTTGCTTGAGTTTTACGAAAAAGAGGGCAAAATCTGAATAACCGGGATAATCTATTCACCCTCCCTCTAGATTATAGTAGCCATTTGGACTAACATAAACGAGATGTACAGTCCATCAACATGATAGAAGGAATAAAAGACAGTACAATGAGGCAGAAAGGGGAAGAAAAGTACTCCACCAAATCAGAGTTGCCTGACTTTGCTTCTATGATTCAAAAGGAGATTGCAAAGTATTTGTCCTCACAGAATAGTACAGTATCAGGAGATATACATACATTTTCCCATTTCACAGATTATTCAGGTATACATCATAAACCTCATTTTGCTTTATCTATGTTAAGCACACTTGACAAAGACACTTGGATTGTGGATACTGGGGCGAGCAGGCATATATGCTCCTTTCCTAGCTTGGTTGATAACTCAGTTGTTATGAGAAATCCTGTAAATGTGCATCTACCTAATGGAACAAGTGTTCAAGTCACACATTCTGGTAATATCAAGTTGTCTAATGAGATTACTCTCACTGAAGTGTTGATTGTTCCCACCTTCAAGTACAATATGTTATCAGTCAGCCAGCTACTTGAAGGCAACAAGCTTGAATGCATCTTTACACGGGATTGGTGTTGGTTGCAGGACCCTAAGGTTGGAGCTGTCAAAGCTGTGGGAAAGGCATTGGCTGGATTGTATGTTTTTAAGATGACTGAATTCATTGGCTATTGCAGGAGCAATGATGCTGAGAATACTCTAAAGACTTGGCATAGGAGATTGGGGCACACTTCATTGACTTGCATGGAACATATTAGTTTTTTAAAACCTTTGTGTAATAAAGAGTTGATGAAGGTTTGTACTACTTGTCATGAATCAAAGTAATGCAGACTATCTTTTCCAAAAAGTTCAATACATTTTAAAAGTGTTTTTGAGTTAATCCATGTGGATATATGGGGTCCACATCATGAACCATCTGTCACTAACACATCTTACATTTTAACTATTGTGGATGGCCACACCAAAGCAACCTGGATATATCTTATGAAGTTTAAATCTGAGGCAGCTACATATCTTGAGCAGTTTATGAATTTCATTCATACTCAATTTCAAAAGAAAGATTCAGAAGATAAGAACGGATAATGGGGCAGAATTTTTGGGAAGTCAAGCACAGACTTATTCTTGAGAAATGGAATTTTGCATCAGAAATCTTACCCTTATACTCCGCAACAAAATGGAGTTGTGGAACGAAAGCATAGGCACATATTGGAGATTGCTCGATCCTTGATGTTTTAGTCCAAAGTGCCAAAAAGATTTTGGCCATATACTCTTCTAACAGCTGTGCACATTTTAAATTCCATACCTAGTGCAGTTCTACATTGAAAGTCCCCCTTTGAATTATTGTACAGAGAATCTCCCAAATATGAAAGGTTCAAGGTCTTTGGATTCCTATGTTATGCTTCCAAGGTAGGACCACATAAGTAAAATTTGATGCCAGGGCCACAACTTGCGTCTTCATTGGATATGTTATAGGAGTTAAGGGATATAGGTTATACAATCTGAGTTCCAAAGAGATTTTTGTATCCATAAATATCATCTTTTATGAATCTCACTGCCAGTCTATGATACAGAGTTTGTTGAGACTGGGGAAATGCTTGCCAAATATCCTCCTCCTGGAGAAACACAGGTAGTTGAACAGCTTGGCAGAGGCCACTAACAAAAAAAGCAACCTGAAAGGTTGAAAGATGATCGAGAAATTCTTACCGCAAGCGTACGGTGTCAAGTTTTAGTATAGTTTTGAAGTAGGGTTATCGTCTCTACAGGGATTGTTATCGAATTTTATACTAAGTACTATAAATAAAATAGCTTAATTCTATCTAGAAATCGAAAAGAGATGAGTGTTTATTAAACTAAAAATAAAACTAAAATTAAACTAACAAATGGTTCGGACAAATAATCAAACACTTAAGATATGAATTCTAGAGGGTTGATTTCACCTAGTTATCCCCTATATTTTCAATCCAGTTCATTAATCACAAGTTATTAATCTATAAGCCAATATTCCTACCGTTTATCACTTTCTCTCTCCAGTGCCAAGTGATTCTAGGTTCCAATTCTGATTTCAATCTCTCTATAAAAATCATAAATTAAATCCTAATACGCTCAATGAATATTCTGAAACCCTAGGTTGTGTTATTCTATGGCTAGGTGTTCAATTACCTCTCTCGAGTATCAAATCAAACACACCAAACAATCTAAACTATTGATTAGATAATTCAGATGCAAATCAAATCAAATAGCACAAACAGATTAATTAACATGCAAATTTCATAAACTGGAAATCAAAACATAGGTTCAAATGTAAGTTACATCAATCCCCTAGAAAGATGGGTTTAGCTCATAATGGACGTACAAAAACTCATAAAGAAATAATTATACATCTCAAGAATTGACAAAGAAAAGCAAAGAAAGGATTGAAAAGAGAAGAGAAGGAATTCTCTCTGTGTCCAAATGAGAAGTGCCTTCAATTGCCATCCCAAACTCTAGTTATGTGTCTCTTGCCTTGTATTTATGCTCAAAATAATGTCCGACCCCTTTTACATTGATGACTTCTTGTATTTATAGGCTTGAAACCCTCGACAACCATCAAAAAGCCCAAGGAAATAACTCAGCCCACCTTCAGGCCCTACCGCGTGTTGCGGCGCCTCCCTCCGCGCGCTGCAGCGCATATGCGTGTCCTGCTGCTGCTACTTGTCGCGCACTGCGGCACCTCATGGTTGGTGATGTGGCGCGCATTGAAGCCCTCTCCGCTGCCGCTGGTGCGCTGCAGCGCCTCCCTCCGTGTGCTGCAGTGCGCGCTGATACCTATTGATATACATCGATTGGGCGCTGCAGCCCTTGCTTCTGGGCACTGCAGCGCCCACTGAAACTGGGCTACTGTACCGTTTCAACCCCCAGCGCTGCGGCGCGGGGATTTTGGCGCTGCGGCACTCGTCCGTGAATATTATTTTTGCACTTTTCAACTTCTAAATTGCGATCTTAACCATCCAAACATGTTTTTCATCGTTCTTGATCAATTTCGGCTACCAAAATTAGTCCCGACTCACAGACGACAACCAATGACATGAATTCGACTCAAACGACACTCAAATATACCCGAAAACAACGCAAAATCCTAGTCTAGAATACTCAATATGTTGGTATAAAACCAACTTAACAAAAGACTATGTGACAAGTTCTGTTTCATCTACTGAGTCACCTTTGGCACTAATTCAGATTAAGCATCCAACTTCTTACCCCCTCAATTGTTTTCCATACACAAATCATCCACATCTATCTTCATCTTATACTGCATTCTTAGCTAAGATATCAGAATCAGTTGGTGAGCCAAATACTTACTTGGAAGCAGCCAAGGACAAAGATTGGATTGAAGCTATGGAAAAGGATATTGCAGCCTTTGAGCAAAATGAAACATGGATATTGACTTCTTTGCCACCCGGGAAGAGAGCATTGGACCAAAATGGGTCTACAAAATCAAGAGGCACCCCGATGGGAATGTTGACAAATACAAGGCTCGCTTGGTTGCGAAAGGATACTTACACGGTGAGGGAATCGATTTTATGCAGAGTTTTTCACCAGTAGCCAAACTGGTGTCTATAAGGATGGTCATTGCCCTTGCCACTCAGCGTGGATAGCCATTGCATCATATTGACATAAATAACGTGTTCCTACATGGGTATTTAGATGATGAGGTATACATGTTACATCCAGATGGGTATTCAAAGGCTAAGACAGGAGAAATATGTTTACGTAAGCGAAGCCTCTATGGATTAAAATAGGCATCCCGACAGTGGAACCTGGAATTTCCGGAGAAGTCACTTGCTTTTGGTTTTGACCAATCACCTCATGACAACTGCTTGTTTGTTAAAAATATTGCGGATAGTTTTCTGGCTCTCGTCATTTATGTGGACGATGTTTTGATCACATGAAATTCAGACACTTTCATTCAGGAATTAAAGGATTATTTGAATGGTTTGTTCACTATAAAGGATTTAGGGACAACTAAGTATTTTCTTGGACTAGAACATTTAAGAAGTAGAAGAGGGACACATCTCAGTCAGAGGAATTACATATTGGATTTGCTTAAGGACACAGGGCTACTTGGGTGTAAGCCATCATCTACACCTTTTCCACAGAGGTATAACATTTCATCACAAAAGGGGGTTGTTCTGCAGGATGGTGGAAAGTATAGAAGGTTGGTTGGGAGACTTCTATATTTGAATTTATTGCGACTGGATATTTACTATGGGGTACAACAATTGAGCCAATTTGTGAATGCTCCTACGCATTCACACTGGGATGCAGCTCTGCATTTGCTGTGTTACTTGAAGGGAACCACATC
The DNA here is from genome assembly GCA_016081115.2 of Rehmannia glutinosa. Lineage (NCBI taxonomy): Eukaryota > Viridiplantae > Streptophyta > Magnoliopsida > Lamiales > Orobanchaceae > Rehmannia > Rehmannia glutinosa. Next base: position 27,278,301 of record CM071934.1, on the reverse strand, counting down.
ATTGGGTCTGTTTTATCCTATGGGACACTTGAACAAATTTGAAGAATCTTGTGAGCGTACTGGGGTACATGCTTGCTTACTCGAAAATCCTTAACGGGTTATTGCATATTCTTTGGGAATTCTCTTGTATCATGGAAAACCAAGAAATAGAAGACGGTGTCCAAATCTTCCACCGAAGCGGAATATCAATCCATGGTTGCCATCGTTTGAATTACAGTAGTTACACAATCTTTGTCATGATTTATACATTCCTCTATCTTTGCCTATTGAGTTACATGCGATAATAAGGCTGCCATGCACACAACGGCTAATCCGATATTTCATGAGTGAACCAAGCTATTGGACATCGATTGTCATATCGTGAGGAACTAATATAAAGTTGGTCTTATACTTCCTTGTCATATTTCGACCATGAATCAACCTGTTGATCTCTTCACCAAATCTCTTGGTGGACCTACATTTTGGAATTACTTGCTCAAGTTAGGAATGTGTGATTTTACCCACATTCCAACTTGAAGGGGGGTATTGAGCTTGATATCAAGTCTGTTGTCAACTCTGCTGCGATGGAGCCTGCTGATATTTTGTTTAAATGTTGTTCTTTATGTTTCACGCTTTTATTAGTTCTTCCTTGCATCTTTAGTTTGTTTCAGAGTTTGTTACTTTTACATGTGTCGGTCTCACATTGGGTCTTTTGAATCTGGCATGATTGGTTGTGTATATAAAGGGTGTCAGGCAGTCTTCTTCATTTCGAGCTGAATAAAAATGAAATCTGCAGTATGTTAAGATCCAAAATGGTTTCCTTCTTCCCTTTTTAATTTCTTCAGTAGTTGTAATTACTCATATCAAATAAATGCTTTGCAAAGTGATGGGGGAATAGAGTATAAGACTTTTACAAAATACTTTCATGATCATGGAATTGCTCGCAGAAAATTATGTCCTTACATCCCTCAACAGAATGGAATTGTTGAAAGAAGGTTTAATTATGTTGTTATTAAAATAAATAATTTTGGTTGCAAAATCAAAAAATGATCAAAATTCAGGTTGCAAAAGGTTATTTCCCCTCAACTTAATTAGGAATACACCTATAACCAAACTTACAAATATATATGGGTATAGGCCTATAAACAAAGTAGCCAAAGGGGTCACACGTGCACCTATAACCAAATTGTCTAAACATGATTGGGGTAAGGACTATTAAAAAGTGACCAAACACAATTGAGGTAAGACCTAGGTATAAGCAAAATGACCATGTATAATTTGGGTAAAGGCCTATTGATAAGTGTCTTTTTATGCATGTTTTATGTATTCATTTGAGTAGAATTTGAGTTATTTTATTGTTAGTTTCGTAAAAGTTTGATTGCACATAGTTCATATTACTTCGAGGTGTTTTTATTGGTGTAGATTGATGATCGGAGCTGTTTTTGGTGAATTTCGGGCCATGGTTTCATGTCAAAACATACCCTGGGGTTTATGGATGCAAAAACACTCGAAATCCCAAGCTAAACGCGTCATTTTGGGGCCTTTTGAGCCAAACACGGCCCGGGTATGCTTTCGAACACGGCCGGGCTTTTGAGGAGCCAAAAATGAGCAAAAATACGGCCACGACGTACCAAACACGGCCAAATGGTGCTTTTTATGCACAACCATGTTTGGCAAAATCCGCGAACACGGCCGTGCTTTTCCTCCAGCCTTAAAATTTTCTTTTGTGCGAAAATTGTGGAAGCCTTTTCTTTTTTGCTTTTTGACAACTTTTGTACAACTTTTACATCTCATTTTGCTGCATTAAGTCTCATTATTCCCTCAATTATCATATGAAAACAAAGATTCAACAACCCAACTATGGTAGTGGAGCAATTATTTGTCAAGCGATGACATTGTTAATGTGTTCTTTCACAAAAACAATGTCTATAAAAGCCAAGAGTTGGGATGGAGGACGGATCCATCTATTCATCCATTGATTCATTCATTCACTCTAAGTTTCAAAGCAAAATACATTGAGAGGATAAAAAATATGTAGAGTTGGAAGTTGAAGAGCATTAGAGGAGAAGGTTTGTAGCTCAATATCATTGCAATCAACCAAGGAGGAAGTCTTGTATAGATCTTGAATAAAAGCTAAGTACACCATGTTCATTTTATTCAAATCTTCTTGTGTAGTATATTCTTTTATCAAAGCCATGTGTAGCTAAATTTCTAGTGTTTGAATGTAAAGAACTATATAATGGATTTGTGATTACGGGTTGTATGTTTTTAATAAAATCTTCATGTTTCGTGTGATTCACTTATTTTAAGCTTTGTTCATTCGAGTTAATATTTCTGGTATATTAATTTGAAGTCTATTCCTCATCGGGTAATCGAGAGATTTATGGTGAGAAAGAACCTATTTAAGTGAAAAGAGTTGCATGTAATCCTAGATATAAAACGACATAATCTTCTGGATTATGATCAAACCTAATATGGGAATTCACAAATCTTTATAATGCAATCTTGGGAGTTTTAACTAGAAAGAGATTTCACTTAATCAACTTGAGATTAGGAGTTTTTCACCTTGAGAAAGGGTTTAACTTAAATCGGGAATTTCTACGGTCCATGAAACATGAAATTTTATTAAAAGAGGATGATTTTTGCTTAAAGAATTTTGGTTGTATTTTTATCTTGTTGAATCACAAAAACATTCTAGAGGGATTTACATTCAAACACATTTCTAGCTCTTGATTTCTTATTCTACAATCACTACTACAGGAAACCTATTTAACATCGGTTCTGGGGCACATTTTACATCGGTTTTCAAACCGATGTAGAATCCAGCGTAGTGGAATGGGAGCCTTTTTTTACATCGGACACAGAACCGATGTAGAACTTTTTTATACATCGGTTACAATACAACCGATGTGACAAATGAACCATTTACATCGGTTATTAAGACAACCGATGTAGTAAATAGACCAGTTACATCGATTCTACATCGGTTCTTTGGAAAAACCGATGTAGAAAGGTATATTCTACATCGGTTTCTATTATAACCGATGTAAACCTATTTTCTATTTTCAGATTTTCACAAAACAATACGCCCTACAAGAAAACGATAATAATAAACCGAAAAACCATATACCAACAATACTACAATAATTAAACAAAAACACCATATGCTAACAATACAACAAATTGCAATATTAAGTCAATCATTTAACAACAAAACGGATTATCACTACAAGAAAACTGTTGATAGACACCACCAAAAAGACACCGGTTTTATTACTTTACTGGTGTCTTTTCCTTTTTAACACCGGTTTTATAAGAAACTGGTGTCTTATTAGTGCTGTCGTTTGAGAAACAACACCGGTTTCCTAGATCCGGTGTATATTGTAAAACATTTCCCAAATAGACACCGTTTTCGATCGGATTTGGCTGGTGTCTATTTATATAAATTATTTTAGATTTGACACAGATTTTTGACACCGATTATAGAACCGGTGTCTTTTACTTTTTAACACCAAATCTTTAGACACTGGTTATAGAACCGGTGTCTTACCTTTTAAAAACCCTTCTGCTTCACTTCTCTTCTATTTACACCCCTCTCTCTCTCTCTCTCTCTCTCTCTCTCTCAGATCAAATCCCCTCCATCGCGGTAAGAGGAAGATATTGTTTTCATCCACATTAAAATCTTCAATGTATGGGTGGATTACAACGGCGTTAATAAAATCATGGAATTTTGCATCGCGGAGCGAAGAGAGAGGAAACAGGGCAACGCCGCCGAAGCCATCCGCGCCTATACTGCGTCTCGGATCCGAATGAGAGATCACGTGAATCGCACTCGTATTTCGATTTGCGGCGTGGACGGGAGCACCTACCACCGAATTGTGTGTTGAGGTGGAATCTAACCGTACACCATTTTCGCGAAGAAAATCGTCAATGGTGACAATTGTCTCGCGCGGGGTTCCGGTCTTGGTGGTGCTTTGCTAAAGGGCGCCGCCATGGTCGGATTCTACGGCACCAGGCGGCGAATAGCGCATTCGAACCCTAATTTAATCGGCGCCCGAAAAGCTCCGGAACGCTGGGAGTTTCAAATTAGGGATTTGAAAAAGGCGATGAGTAGCTTCGATGAGAAGAATAAGCTTGGACACGGAGGGTTTGGGGTGGTTTACTGAGGGGTTTTGGTGATCACTAGTCATTACTTCTCACATTACTCTATCTTCCGTCATATCTTTGTATTACGGGGCGGTCGTTTAATTCAAAGACACCTCCTTGCGAATGGAATACATATTTCTATTGCAACCGGGTATGTTCAATGTTTTCTTTTTTTTTTACGATTAGGGATAGGGGTTGACATTGCTAATATATACAAGCAAAACTCATGGAATGTATCTACAGTCACACAGACGGCATTTTGAATTGAAAACACAACGACACGGTGAACTTTTTTCACCGATGCATCATATTGTTCTTGGTGATGATCCATAAGTTAAACAAGGAAACCTTCACCGGATGTGTTCATTGCGTGCCAAAAGATTTGAGGTATTATTTCGTTAAACAACTATAAGTAGTTTTTTGGCACTCGAGTGGTTATCAAGCACAAAGTGAAACTAGCGAACATATATATCAAAAAATGAAAAGAATGTTGAAGATGCTTGCTTTGTTTAATAAGCTCTAGTGGTTGTATGAGAATGCGAGATGTGATTTTATATTCTCTTTTCCACGAACTTGTTTATTTTTGTTTTCAAATGAGTAACACCATTGCTTTTGTTCTAGGATTATTGGTAGTCCTTCCCGCCCAAATCAAGTTTGGCACTCTAATATACTCATCTACAAACTGATAAAAACTAATATGCCGATAATTCAAGTCGATTATTGATTAAAATAAAGAAAACCCGTGAACATAAATAATGATCTTTGTTTGTTTTGCGGGGTAGACCATTGATCCACGCAAGATCCTTGTTTTTGAAGATGCACCATCCAAGCGTCTAGTAGCTAAGAATCTTTGGCATGTAAGTCCTTTTTGTCACGATTCTTCACAATAAAAATTGTAATGTTACTCGATTAATTCTTGTATTGGTGGATTTTGTTCATGGCTATGATGTACATCTTTGACTTTTACTTAGGATCTTTGGGAGGAAGAAAAACTCCATTATGCTTCTTTTGCCTTTTCCTTATAAACAGAAAAGAACTCATGGAATAATGGTATGCCTATAAATGAAGCCTCGAAAGTATAGTGATCAGCTAAACCTTATATTTTTATACCTCGTATATGTTCTGTTTAGGCCACTCCATCTTAACCCAATTCCAAGTCCTAAACTCAAACTAGATATATTGAAATTCTAATTTGTTGCGTGTCTTGACCATTTAACAATACGAGATATGTTGAAATTCTAATTTGTTCATTGTGCTCTCTCTTTGGTCAAGAAAACGGAGAAGGGGACAAAATGGATTATGTACAAATGTTGGCTACAATCGCTTTAGATAATGAAGAGGTAGTTTTCTTTGTTTTTATGAATATATACATATGCATGTATTTAAGGGACAATTACAAAATCTACCACTGAAGTTTAGTCTAATTAAAAAAAAAACCATTTCTTTTTTCAATTTACAAAATATTTCATTGCCTACAACTTCATGCATCTAACAAGTGATTCTAAATTCTCGAGCAGTTAGAAAACCACCAAATTGCTTTGGTCATATTTATCGTGACCTCTTCTCCTTACTTCCATTTGCATTTTGTCCTCTCACTTTTCTCTTTGTATATGTGCAAGGTGTGGAAGGTAGTTTTAGAATGTTTTTAACTTTAACCCATAAACTGTCCTCATTATTGTGTGATGTTCATAGTCCAAATTTAAAGTTTTTTTGCGGTTTATATGGAATGATCTCATCTGCATCGAATCTTAAAAGTTGAGTTAGGTTTAATGATACAAAGAAGCAATTATGTGGACTTTGTTTCATTATACCACTTAAGAGATTTATATCATAATGTCGATGCACATTTGAAAAACTCAATCGTAGGTTGTAATTGGTATCCTAAATAACTTTGACCTTGGTTGTTTACCAAGTTGAACTTTGCTTGGCAAACCACCTATATATTAGTCTTTGGTGCATGTGTATTTCCTTTTATGAGTCATTTGATATATTGACTGACTCTTTCTCGGTTTATCTACTCGGGAGAAGTTCCATGTTTCGTATTCTTGAAACTTCACTGATATCATCTATAAGCCTAGCTTTTTTAGTTTATATGCTAAATTCATATTAGTTCCATTTCTCATTTTTATATATGTATGGGTCTAATCTGATCCTTCATTTTATTGTATGTTTTGTTCTAGTAGTTAATAGATGTATTTTGATATGCTTACCGCACTAATTTAAGTGCCGTAAATCAACAGGAAAGAGTGGCGGCTTTGTGGATGGGGCTTGGGCCAAACATTGCTGAAATGCAATCATAAATCTTTGCCGCAGAATTAGTTAGTTGCGATCATATCAAAGAGGTCGCTTTTTCTCTTGTCTTTTTCTTTTTCTTTTTTTTTTATGGAAATATCTGCGTCTGATATGTGATGTTCCTATTTGTTATATATGACAATTTTGAAAATTCCAGGATTCACGACAATGTTCTAACACATATATTAGCCGGTTTAGGTGCGAGGATTCTTTGTTTGTCGTATTGGCTCCCCTCTTGATGTGGTAATCTTTTTCTTTTTGACATAATTTGTATGCATGTGTTAGATAACATACTGAATTGTACTTTGCTAGCATGAGCTATCGTTTATTTTGCTATGCTTCTCTATTATGTTATCGTTTAAGAAATAATGATTACATGCACCTTTAGACTCGTGCATTTTCATTATGTACACTTGACAAAAATGCTGCTGGAATGGGAATCTCTAATCAAACTCACTGCATGGCAAATGCAGATACTTTATAGCAAGTCATTAGTTTCAGATAACTGCAATACGCCAGTGATCTACTTGTTGATAAAGTTCTTAAAAGCATGTATTGAGAATTTGTTGCATGAAGATCTATCTAACTGTAGCATCATAAAGGTAGCAACTTAAATTTCTAACACAAGTTAGTCTTAGTTTTTTAACAGTCTTAGTAGAGGCCATTGTATCTTGATTCCGGTGATCATTCATTTGTGAAGTCTACTTGAAAGAGTTGGATGATAATGATGCTAATGACATCAATCGTATAGATGGTGAAATTGGTTCATTGATTAAAAAGTTATGTACTTTGTTCAAGTCTTAAAAGTTGCATCTTCTTGTGTTATGTGCTCATTTATTAAAATATTCCAGCGAAATGTGTTTCCTATCATGATTAACTATGAGCTGAGAGGATACACTCAATACCCATGTGAATTTTTCTTCTTGTTCTAATCCAGGTTAAATCTAGAATGATGGGAGATTCAGTATACAAAAGCACTATAGATTTCTTGAATAGGCCTTCAAGAATCTTCTTGCTACTTGATAATTTGATAAGTGGAAACATGGTAATGGATTGACCTAATTCAAAATACTTGTTTGGTTTATTTTTATTTTCTATTTTTACCTTTTCTATTACTTAAGAAACTGAAAATATTTTTGTTTCTATCTACATTTCAACAAAAATACCATTTACTTTAGTTTTCATTTGTATAACCATCAATTCCAAACATAAACAAAATACTTATTTAGAGTAGAAGTGAGAAAGAAATGGGGAGAGCCATAGAAAGAACCAGCATTACACTGTTTAACTCTTTACATGTTGCACTTCTTTATTTTTCATCTTTTTTGGGGTATTTTTGAAAGCTATGTGGATCATATGGATTGAGAATTGGTAGTTTTATCATATGTTGTCCATTTTGTTTGTAGGGATGGAGGGGGATGATACTTTTGAAAGAACCAGCATTGATCATATGTTGATCATACGGAGAAGCTTGAGCATTTTTGAAAGCTTGAATGACATGAGCTATGTTGTTCATATGGATTTTGTTGCCTTTAGTTGAATTATATAGTCTTTTTGTTGGTTGATGGAATTAATTGGATTACGAATTTATAGTTGTTTTATCGAAAGGAAACTTCGCTACTAGTACTTTTTGTTGGATTTTGGCTATTGGTGACTTTAGTATTAATGGATTGTCATGTTTAATTGGTAGTGAACTTATGATGTATTGATGGTTGCTAGAATTGGAGTTCATAATGACTTATTTATTTATATGGTTTTTTTGCAGCTTTGGGCCGGTGTTTTTGTGTAAATAAACAACCCTTTTAGAAAGCGGTTTAAAACCGGCATCTTTCAAAGAAAAGACACCGTTTTTAAGCCGGTGTCTTTAAAATAAAAGACACCGGTTTTAAATTGGTGTCAAAAAGTTCAAGCTTTTAACACCAGTGACTTTAACATCGGTTATTTTACTAATAGACACCAGTTTAAAACTGGTGTCGTTGAAGGAAAAGACACCAGTTTTAAACCGGTGTCAAAAAATTCAGACTTTTAACACCAGTGGCTTTAACACCGGTTGTTTTTACTAATAGACACCGGTTTTAAACAGGTGTCGTTGAAGGAAAAGACACCGGTTTTAAACCGGTGTCGTTGAAGGAAAAGACACCGGTTTTAAACCGGTGTCAAAAAGTTCAGACTTTTAACACCAGTGGCTTTAACACCGGTTGGTTTACTAATAGACACCGGTTTAAAACCGGTGTCTATCAGCTTTTTTGTAGTAGTGTATCATGCTTACAATACAATATATAAAATCCTTTCAATACAAGATTACTTGGTTCCTTCATAATACCATATGTCAACTTGGTAGTTGGATTCTTCTTTATAAATCAACCTACAAGAAAATCCAAAAACATATCAACATTATAAGAAGAATTAACTAATATTTGAACCATAATTAAAAAAAAACTTTCAAAATTAGAAATACATGCTCTATATTTAAAGGAAATGAGTATTAAGAATTAAAATCATCTATTGTACTAACTTAAAACTTATAGGACTAGAATTGCACAAATCCAAAACGCATGACTAAAATTGTAAGAAAGCAAAATATACAGGTCTAAAATCGCAACTTCAAAAGTTACATGACAAATAATGCAACACCCCTATATACACACGACAAATTTTACATTTTTCGTTTAATTTGTTTATATTTTAAAAATTACACCATCATGAGGGGAATATTTGTTAAGCAAACACAAATCTCAAGTGTGTGTTTGTAATACCTTAATAGTATTTGTAATTTTGAAAGATAATTGAATTGTTTGTAAAATTAGACTAAACCTCCAGTGTCATTTTTGTAATTTATCATGTGTTTATTAAGGCTACTAAATATATGGATATTATTACTATGACTATAAAAAAACATACTAGTTAATATGTTAATTAGTAAAAGTAGATGAAACTTGAAACAATGTAAAATTTGATTCATACCTTTAGGAAAACTACAACATGAGGAATGGACTGGAACATGTCCAGCTTCTAGATCATCCTTTCAGTGCAAAGATGAAAAAATTGTACATATATATATATATATATATATCACACAATTCTAGGTTGAATGCATGGTGAAAATTCATATTAGTTATGTATAAAGAAAGGTAATTACTTTTCACTCGCCACTAAAAGAAGAGAGTAAGTCATGGTATTTGGGCATAAGCATTGGCCTTTCAACTCAAATAAAGATTCCATGGCCTTCTGCAGTTGATCCGCATCACCTGCAGGGTAATGTGAATATATGATTCTCATACTCCATCACGTAATACCACATAGACGAGGCAAGTAAAATTAAATCAAAATTTTGACACAATGAAAGAATAGCTTTTGCGCATGGAGATCTGTATTATACTTCGGATCAGTGCACAATCCCATGCAGTTTAGAAACACTGATGTAACAGCGATTTGTTGAGGGGCTGGCAGAATAACTTACACAAAGCAGTTATCAAGGCATTCATCATTGAAACTGTCAGCTTCAGATTCAATCTCTCAATGTCGTCATACAGATCCAGTGCCTTTTGGCTTTTGCCAGTCTCTAGCCTAAAAATATTTAGCAAATAAGTTATGCCATCCAAGCACAGGGACTGCTGGAATAGAGGAGTGAACTTGTATACAAATGCCAAAACAACAAGGTTAAGCCAATCATTGCACAAGCTCCATTCAAATATCTGGGTGCCCATTCTTTAAGGTTAGATTAAAAAATCTCACGTACAACTGCTACAATCAAAACAAGAACCAACTGATAACAGTTACAACTACAGGACTGCCCCATTTCAATTTTTGCATACATATTTAGCTGTATTATTAACGAGAAAAAAAGCAAGCCTAAGTTTTAGATGCTATCACTGTTCTCTTCATAAAGAAAAAGCAAACATGCACAGTCAAAATTTAGTAGTCAAGTAAGGAACTGCAACAATCTTGCTAGTGGTAGTTTCTGGACATCAATGATTTCATAAAATCAGATTGTTCAAAAATTAATGACCACAAAAATCAATATTACCAACATCGTCCTAAAAGAAACAAATTTCCAGAAATCTTTTAACAAAATGACCTTTAATAATGGGAAAGTCTTGACAAGTTGAACAATGTAGATTGCTCAAGACCAATAAAAGCTAAATCATAACATAACATATTAACCCCAAAAACTGATAGAAAGGATGGATAAGCAAGAATTTGCAAACAAGAAATGCAAACGAACGCAATGTTGAATGTCCAGTTAAAAAACAGAGGCGCGGGAGAACCGAATCTGAGATAAGTACAAAAACTGTAGTTACCAAAATCAATGTTCAGTAACAACTCGTTTGGTCATTCAACAAACACTAAGAGTTCAACATATACTCGTAATTCAATATTACTAATCAAAACAAAAAATACAGTCCAAAATCCAAAAATCTCGGATACTGCAGAAACAAGAAATATGAGCATAAAAATTGATGGTGTAAAGGGGAAATGATGAACCTTGAACAACGCGGAGAGCGGCAGCGTCCTCCTCCATCTCCTGCACCCTCTTCTTCGTGTCATCCAACTCCTGTACACACACGCATATAAGTATACGTAACAGGAAAAGTTAGGGTTTTTTACGACTGAGGAAAACTAAATAGAATGGGAATCAAATCACCCAAATAAAAAATTGGGAGAGATAGAAGGTGATGAAAACATGAACCAAATGATTGTTTGTTGTGGTGTCGGTAGAGGTGAAATGTCGGAAATGATGGCCTGGGTTGAATGCAGGGGTGGGGTTAGGTTTCGCACGGAACGCCAGGTGGGGGTTTAGGCTAGGGTTTGCTGGGATTTAGATTTTTGCTTAGGTTGTGAATGGCTATGGCTTGGGTGATGGCGAATAAAAATGTCGGAAACGATCGTTTGGGCGATTCCAACGGCATGAGACTGAGAGAAAAGATAGAGAGAGGAGGAGATGAAAAAGAGAGACGAAAAGGCAAGATAAAAGAAACTCTACATATTTCTCAAAAAAAAAAAAAAAAAAAAGAAAAAAACTCTACATCGTTTGTATCCTGAACCGATGTAGCATAAAAATGTCTACAATGTGCTTTCTTGAACCAATGTAGAATTTCGGTTTTACATCGGTTCCTTAATATAACCGATGTAAATATTTATTTTATTTACAATTATGCCACGGGTTTTTTGTTACATCGGTTCGTTGAGTAACCGATGTAAACCTGCGTAGTTAATTCCTTTTTGTGTAGTAGTGAATCTACTGTTATTTGATCTTTTGTAAGTTGTTAATTATTTTTTTTACTCTTTATTTTCTATTTTTATCCAACAAAAACTCTGAAAATTGCTAGATTAAATAACAAAAAGACGGTAATTAATAGTACTTACAATCCTCGTGGGAATGACACTCGGTACTCAATAATCTATTCTATAAAACGATAGTTACACTTACCAAAGATTTTAAAGGTAGCTTTTGAGCCATCACCTATAAACAAAGTGACCAAATGGGTTACGCCTATAAACAAAGTGACCAAACATATTTGGGGGTGACAAATCCAATTAATCACACAACACATAAATCATCATATCATTAAGTCGGCGTGCCTTGCATTCAAACATAAACATATCAAATCATAGTAATGAAACTTAATTCTACATGAAAATTAATGAAATTACGTGCATGTTCGACTCAGATATATATAGAATAACATTTTTCAGGCCTCTATCAACTCAATCGTGGTTTTTGGAAGATTGGTGATGTATAGCCTCTCTTTCTTATCTTTTTTTCTTTATTTCTTCTCTTTTCCTCTCTCTTTCTCTTTTTTTTTTCTCTAATGTGGCCGATTCTCTCCTCTTTTTCCCGTATCATGTGTCATGTGTATTCTCAATGTGTGTTTAAGTGTTTTGTATTTGTTTTAACCTAACCCAATTAGAAATGGGTTAGGGTCCATGGGCTTATCTTATTAGCTCATTGATAATAAAAAGAGGGGCAATTGACAGAAATACCCACCTTTTTTAAATCAATGTCAGCCTTTTACGCTTTCCGATGCAATTTTACCTAAAGTTATGCTTCCCAGTGCAATTTTATCTAAATTTGCGCTCCTCGCTCTTTTTTTACACAACAATACGCTCCAGCGAAAATTCCCAGAAAATTTTACGCTTTGTTTCAACATTGTTTCAAACATGTTTCTGTGTTTCAACATTGTTTCTAACATGTTTTTTTTAATAAAAATAGGTAAAAAAATTGTATTTAAACATCGAAAATTTCATTGAAACAACAAATATCAGAACAACATTAAAAATGGTATAGAAACAACCCAGAAACAACGTAAAAAATATTTAAAACACAACATGAATAAAAAGAGCTTAAAAATAGGTAAAAATTGTATTTACACATTGATTACTACATGAAAACAACAAAAACAATTATTAGAACAACATTAAAAATATTATAGAACAACACCGAAACAATAGAAACAATGTATCAAAATAATATATGAATAAAAAATAGAATAAAAAATAGGTTAAAGTTGTTTTGAAACATCGAAACAACAAAGAAACAATATAGAAACAATAAAGAAATAAATTTAAACAACCTCGAAACAACTTATATAACATATAAAACAATGCAGGAACAAAAGAAACGAAAAAAATAAAAATAATCAAAAAATAGCAAGAAGCGTAAAAAAAAATTAGGTACAAAAGTAAAAAAATAGACACAAGAGTAATTGGAGCGTATTATGTGGTAATGGTACAAAAATCAACGTATTCTGTGTAATTTTCCCTAAAAAGATTTATGGGTCTAACTTAATAAATCCAAAAAAATTATAAGCCCAAATCAATTAATCCTTCATCTAATAAATTAATAAATCTTATATCATCCCTTATTTTTTTAATTATTAATTAACTAGTAAACAATTTGAACCGTTTCAAATTCATCTCTATTATACCTTAAAATAATTTAATAATATAATTAAAAACTCTTATTAGAGAATAAAAACCCGTCATTCTTTTGTACCACAAAAACTCTGTCGGACCATCTAACTAACTTCGACTGTTAGACGGATCGACCCGCGATCCGGTGGCATTTCCGTAATATTAGCAGTGGTGTTTTATTAGTTTTCAGGGAGCACATGTATTATCAGTCCTTCTGAAATGTATTAGTCGTCCTCCTAAAAAGTATTAGCAGTTCTTCTGAAATGTATTAGTAGTTTCATGAAGAGTTTTTTAGTATTTCTCCTGAATATACTCCCGAAATGTATTAACAATCCCTCAAAAAAGTATTAGTAGTTCATCGAAAAAGTATTAGTAGTTCCTTGAAATAAATAAAAAATTCTCACGAAATGTATTAAAAGTCCTTCCGAAAAGTATTAGTCGTCTTCTAAAAAGTACTAACATTTCTTTCCGAAATGTATTAGTAGTTCCCCAAGAGTTTTTTTCAAGATTTTTCTTATGAATATACTCCCAAATATATTAGTCGTTCTTCTAAAAAGTATTAGCAGTTCTTGTAAAATGTATTAGTTGTTTCCCTGAATATAATTAAATTTTTATCCCGAAATATATTAACAGTCCTTATGAAAAGTATTAGCCGTCCTTCTACATTGTATTAGCAGTTCTTCTGAAATGTATTAGTAGTTCCCTTGAATATAATTAAATTTTTCTCCCCAAATGTATTAACAGTCCTTCTGAAAAGTATTAGTCGTCCTTCTAAAAAGTATTAGCAGTTCTTCTTAAATGTATTAGTAGTTTCCCTGAAAAATATTGTTTTTTTTCCACTGAAATGTTTTTAGTAATTTTCCTGAATAGTATTAGTTTTTCCAATAAAATGTATTAGTAGTTCCACTGAAAAGTATTAGTTGTTACCTTAAAAAGTATTAGTTTGTCTCTTGAAAAGTAAGTTAAATGAAATCTTCCTGAGCCCCTGTTAAATGAAATCTTCCTTAGTCGAATAATATAGCAAGAATAATCAACAAAAGCCATTTTTCGCGTTTGAATCTCTTAAATGTTCCAATGGTTCAAGCTTCTATTGTTCATGGTGGTTCGCTAGACGAAGATAATCTGTAAGTATCAATCAAATTATTTTGCTTTCAATACAGTAGTTTTCTGCACATATAACGCGTATTTTTCGTGCGCTTTCATTGAACCAACTTTATTGGAAGAAAAAGAATGATATGATGAAGACTTTTAAGAGAGGGGGAGAGGTAACACGCAGAATGAGAAAGAAGGAAGGAGATTTGGAGCGATCTCGTTTTTTTTTAAAGATCCGAATTAAGGTGTTGGGGATCCGTCTAACGGATTTAGATCCGTTAGACCGTCTGACAGGAGACTAGCTCTTACTGTACTACTAGTCTCCAGTCTCCATGGCAACCCCTCTTTCTATCCGATCACATATCTCAATATTTTTATAAATAAAAATTCGCAAGATTATTATATCAATAATGATTTTAAATTTTGGCACTGAAATAACCAAATTAGTCACGCAACCTTTATTTATATTTACCAATTATAAATCTTACTAGTATCACTCTTTCATGTCAAGCCGTCTTTCTATCCCTTCTATATCTCTGTATTATTAGTCAAGTAAATAAATTAGGCTACATTTATTTAATCAATAATAATTATAATAATTAAAGGTCAAATAGTGTTAATTATCTGAATCCTATTATCCAAACTAATAACACAACAATTGGTGGATCACGAAATTGCTCCGCCTCCCTGAAAATCTCTTCAGACCGAACTCCACCGTTGGCCTACAAAAAAAGGGGGTCGAAGGGTTGCTATCGCGTACCCTCTATGATGCTTAAGTTAGAAGAGTATTCAACAAAAAAATGTTGGAAATTTGGGTTTGAGAAAGTAGACGCCGACCCAATTTTGACCAAATTTTCGGTGGCTAAGAATTTAATTTTGAAGGAATTAAATTATATATTATTAATCTACGTTCCGAGTAGATGTTCGTAGTATTTTTATTTCTCATAATCGAATTTCGGTGAGTGAGAAATTAATACACAAAGTTGGTCGCACGAATGGGCATTATGTAAAGGGAGTTGAAAGGTTTCTTCATCCCACATAGATTATAAAGCAAAGTTTATCCTAGTTTATAAACTAGAAGATGTTATTAGTTAGATATACTATAACATATAGGGCTGCAATCGAACCGAACCGAGCCGAGCTTTTGAGTGTTTGAGTTTGGCTCGTTTATTATCGAGTAGAACTCGAGCCTGAATTTATCGAACATATTGATGGTTCACGAACTTTTTCGAGCATAAACGATGTGAAGCCCCGATTTTTCCGAGCGTATAATTGATCTTTTATCGTTTATGTATTTCATCGACTATTTTACCGCGTCACTTTGACGGGTAAATATTAATAATAAATATATATATATATATATTTCTTAGCATTTAATTTCATTTTTATTTATTACTTGTGATCATAATCATTATTAATTCCAATTCACATTTATGATCACTTGAATGATCATTATTATTATTTGTGTATCTATTAGTCACCTTAGAATTTTAAGAGACTATTTATTTTAGAGACTTTGACCTTATAGAATTACGAATTTGATTTAGAATAAGTGATCATGAGACTTATAAGTGATCAAGAAAATCACTAATTATTTTGGATATTGATATTATTCATCTATTATCATCAATTTGGGACCAAAAAAATATGGAAATACCACAATTGCCCTTAAGTGGACGGCAATGATGATGTATTTGGTGTAGAAATATCTTCCAACTCTTGTACATATACACCTTATGTAGTCATCTTGTGTATAATTACACCATTAATTCAAACATTATACACATTATCTTATACACCAATTCTTTAATACTATTTTCCCCAACTTATTCCCACTCACCCAACATTCCTTCCTTACCCATCCTTTGCACATACCTTTGACTTCCCTTTTGTCTCCATGCAAGAGATAAATTACAAGATATTGAACAAAAAAATCCCTCCCTCTCATCCAAAGTGAACGGCCATATTGGCCAAAAATGAACAAAATTTTGTTCATTTCACCAACTCATCTTAATCTTCAAACTAATCATCTCCCTTCTCTCTAAACAATCTCCTTCTCTCTTTAAAATTTCTTCATATCTTCAAACCTTCAAGAACAATTTCTTCATATCTTCAAATCTTCAAAGAACACATCCTTCACATCTTCAAACACACCTTCATATCTTCAAGAACACACTCTTCATATCTTCAAACATCCTTCACATCTTCAAGAATATCTTCTTCATATCATCAAACACTTCCTCTTTCTTCAAACACTTAAACAAAAACAAACATTCTTCCTACTTAACTCATAGAATTCGAACCACCCCCTCTCAAAGGTAAGAAATTTTATTCTTCAATTCAACTTGATATCCTATAACTCATCACCTTCTCTTCTTAACTTAAGTTTAATTTTGACTTTTGGAGGTACACATAGAAGCATGCATGTGGTCACCTTAGAAGACTTGAAGAGAAACTTTTAGAAAATTTGGACTACAAGGTAAGATTTGGACATTATAGCCCTTTTCTCTTCTTCTTCCTATTTTCTTCAAATTTTAACACCCCTTTTTCATTTTTGAGAAATAGGGGCTGACCTTAAGTGGTTTTGAGGGTGAGCCAAAATTCCAACTTTGAAGCTCTACTAGTTCCATTTCATCTACTACACAAGGTAAAGTGTAGTATTTCCAATTTTCTCACCTTCTTCTTTTTCTTCTTAATTTTCCAGTCATTTTTCTAACTCTTAATTTTTTTTATATTCTTGACTTAGAAGCTGACCTAAGTGACTTCATATCAAGTTGTGAAATTTATCCTTTTATTTCACAACTATCCAATTTTAAGGTAGGTGGAAAAATCTTTCCAACTTCTAGGTGGCTTTGTTAAATGCATGTAGTCTTTTGATCTTAAGCACTTGAGATATATATTATGTATTGCATGTTAAATTCTTGTATTAAGTTGTAAAAATTCTCAAGTGTTGCTCAAAAATGCTATTTATTGAAATTTAGGTGCATGCATGTACACTTTATTGTTGTATTTGATGAATTCTTGTATGAGATGGACATGCATGTGTATGATCCTTGAAATCCATGTTTTGTATGACTTATAACCTATACAAGCCGAGCATAATTGATTAAATTTCAATTTTTGGACTTAAAATACAAAAATGGAAAGTTGGTGGACTTAATTGCAAGAAAATAAAACTTAAGGGACCCCTATGTAATTTTCGAGTTTAGGGACTGTACCCAGGTTAAAAAATGATATTTGGACATTTTAATAAAGTTTTAAGAGTTTTAAGATATATAAAATCAACCTTTAAAAGCCCAAGGACTAGATTGCAAAAATTTAGAAGTTTAAGGGCTACATTGCAATTTTCGAAACTGTACCAGACCCTATTTTTAAAATTTAAAATTTTAACTCTTAAGGGACTGGAAATAAAATATTTTAAGCGTATTCCAAAAATCCAAGTGTTTAGAGCTTGGAAAGTAATTTTATAAAAATTGAGGGACCAAATTGTAAAAGATTAAACTTGAGGACCCAAATAAAATTTCCAGGACTTATACAGTCCGTGTACCTGGAAATACTAATTTAACTATAAATTAATTATATTTTGGACCCAAGGTTCAAATTTCATAACAATTGGACCCCTAAAAGCCTTAAAGGCAATTATTTTAAAATGGGACAAAAATGAGATTTTCAAAGGTTAAGGGACCTATACTTATTTATTTTTAAAACTGTTTTTGTTCCAATATCCCACTGACCTTAGTGACATTTTCCAACTAGAATCACATTAAAAGCCCTTTCGGTTTGTGAGTTCCAATTATTTTAAACTTAACGTCTGAAATAACAATTTTCACAAATTTGGGGCCAATGTGATAATTTTATAAAAACTCAAACTCAAAACTTTAAAAACCTGAATCTCTGAACAATTTAGAGAATTTAGGAACTGACCTCATAATTTTTCAAGGTCGGGACATTTATTTATTCAATTTTTGACCCCAAAAGTATTGATTTTTACAAAACGGGGCTAATTGTAAATTTCCTTTTAACAAGGACCGAACTCAAATTATTTTTCTTTTAAAGAAACAGCCCTAGACCCTCTGACTTTAATAATTAATTAAAATATTTTATTTTCTCAAAAATTCCTTGACTTATTGGATCGTCTTGACCGATTAATACCCGATCGCGGGGCGACTTCCTTGTCTTGCGATTTCGAATCTATAACGGGACTTATGTTCCACCTAATCTTTCAAGATATCGAAGATTGCTTATCCTCTCGATAATCATCTTCATCCAAATAACTCCACCAACGCCACCATTGCCACTCGCAATTTTCGAAAATTTTCCTGAACTGCTTCCCTGAATCAATAATACTCGACTGTCTGGTTGACTACCCGAACTTGTATTTACTTTCCTGCTTAAGTCAATTTGGTGTGTCAAGCTCACAGTCGGAATGGATACGTCGGGGATGGAACTGGGCAGCTCGGCTGCTATTCCACTCTCCGGCCCCATCGTCCTAGGGGTGTTCATTTTTCGAATGGATCCGAAATTCGATTCGGTTCGAATTCGAATTTTAGTTTCGAATTAGGATTTTTGAATTTCGAATCGAATTTCGAATCAACTCGAATCTCGAATATGAATATTTGAATCGAATAACGAATTGAGGTTTTTTTTTCGAATTCTATTCGGAAATCCTAATTCGAGGTGAAATTCGACTAAATTCGAATTCGTATTTTGATTCGAATTTATATTTCAATTCGAATTCGTATTTCAATTCGAAATTTATTTGTATATATTTCACACTATACATAATTATTTATTGTATATATGTAAATTATACACATGCATTTATAATATATATAAATGAATAAAACACTACTCTTTAAATTAAAATGTAAAATTATAACTCTTTTCCATCTTGTTTTTTAGTTTTTGTTAGAAATAATTACACTTAATAGTATATGAAATACATTTTACATTGCTTCAAATTTTTATCTTTAGACCATATTCAAATAATCATTTTTTGTGTTAAAAAATATATTTTAGGTAAAAACTATTTTGTTCTTACAATCTCACGTGGAGGGCATATGGTGAAATAATCTATAAGAATATTCCACCAGCTATGTCCATTGTATAGAGAAGTACAAAATGTGTGTACATACACTATACAACATACACTACACATTTATACAATATAGTCTTTGATTTTTTTCCTTTATTTTAAATTCTTATTACAATATGCATTATATATTATACATCTGTACACTATATTACATATATTTATCTTCATATCATATTAAAATAATAAATTATATGATAGCACACATTATATCTCTTTATCTATTTTCATACATACACTTTGTCCATTTGATACCTCATATTTGAGTATAGAAGTTATTTATCAAGTAACTAGTGCTGGTATAAAATTGACACAAAATGTTTTATTAAATTTATATAAGGGAGTTCATTATGAATTTATGATAGTCTATAGTTAAATTAAACAATGAAAAATATTATGTTATTTTGTAATTTTGAAAACAAAATCTGGAATTTTACTAGGTACAGTCCAAACATATTATGTTATGAATCCAAACCTTGTTCACTTCATCGATAAATTAGGATTTTTGGATTGATTCGAATTCGATTTGAAAATGGAGAAATTCAATTCGTTTAAATTCGATTCGAATTAATCGAATTAGGATCGAATTTCGAATTGAGGTTTAAAATGTTCATTCGATTAAATTCGATTCGAAGAAATCGAAGAATCCGGAATTCGATTCGATGAACACCCCTATGAGGGACGGAGTTTGTCCAAGGGAAACGGGTCGTAGTACTTGAGGTATAATCATGATTATGACAATCCGGGCCTAGCTAGCTCTACTGTGGATTTGTATTTTCCTATGGAGCGATAAGGTGACAGGTCTTGGACCATCTTGCTCGGGGAGTTACAAGGAAGAACGAAGAAATCGCTGTCTAATCCACACAATTCTGGAGTTAATCGGACCCGTTTGGTTGGAGCTACAAATCCGTACGCAACCGCTACTTGTATTGCATTGGTTGGCACTAAAATTCCGTACGCAACCATTACTTGTCTTGCATAGGATTGGCGCCACAAATCCGCACGCAATCCTACCGTCTTGCTCGAATCACGTAGTGCTGTGTGACCAGGAACTGTTTCTTAAACTGTATAAGTATATTACTTAACTATATTTATCACGACGCTTGTGGACTGTGTGTGAGATCATGCATCATATTTCACGCGTTTTCATACAACTGTTTTTCTCGCATTAACTATATATATCGCCACACTTGCACACAATCACCCCATCCACTGAGATTTTTGTCTCATCCCCTCCTATTTTCTAACCTTTAGATGAGGACTATGTTGGAGATGTCGAACTGGCCACAGATTGATTACCCTCGCCCCTCCTGTCGAACTTGCATTCTTTTTCTGATGATTGTACTTATTTCATGTACTTCTACTGATGTTGGACTCCCGTTTATCCTGCTACTCTTTTCTCTCTTTGACTGTAATTTAAGGGCGTAGGACCCTTTGACATTTAAGATTTGGATAATGTGTACTTTACGTTTTAGTTTTGGCTTGTAAACTTATTCAGGTTATTATGTCGGATGTATTTGGATCTTGCTAGACTTTAAGTTGTAATTCGTACTTATGTTTATTTTATTTCCGCTGCTTTAGACTCTGTTTCACTTGGGATTATGTTGTATCATTTGTCTAGACTGTTGGTTTATTTCGGTTAAGTGGTTGATCGTCGTCGCGTCCCGTCTGGGGTGTGACAGTTTAAGTGGTATCAGAGCTCGGCTAGTAAGATGGAAACTTACACCAAGCTGACCCAGGATAGGACCCTCGGTCTGTGTTGGGTAGTACTGCGATTTGACTAATTAAGTGTGAAATCGATTTCTGTAGGTCTCAAGGGGTGTAAGTGTAAGGTTTAGAAGGGGGGGGTTGAATAAACCTTACCAAATTTTCGATTTAGTCCTTTTAAATCTACAGAGTTAATTCTACACAGTTGTGTCCTTGATGGATGGTCGAATTAGTCACTCAAGTAGAGTTAATCTCTCAACGCACTCAGGTTGATGGATGGAACTAACTCAATTTGTTGGCTACAATTTAACTCAATCTTTGTGGTTTTATTTTCATTGGAAGACTTAACACCCTTAAGTTTGATAAAGCAAGATTTTAGAGCTTGATTTAGTACTTATAAATTATCAAATGGATAGCAAATTTATCAGCAGATATAAGCAATTAACAGTGCAGGAATTGAAATGTAAATGACACAGTAAAGTTTTTATAGAGGTTCGAAGATGGGGTAATTCTTCTACTCCTCTCTTCTCCAACTCCTGGAGGAATCCACTAAGTAATGATCGGTTTACAAAGCGTAACATCCGGATACAAGTCTTGATCACAACAGGCCGACTTGATCCTTAGGGACTCGATGCGGAGACGCCTTGATCACTCACTCGGTGGCTTCTCGTGCGACTCGAACTTCTTCACAGGGCAGTGCCATTTACTCACTCACTTGCTCAAGCTCTTTGGATTTGATCACGAAGCCCTCCAAAAGCTTAAGACTTGGTTTAACCTTGAACCTTTCTACAATCCTTCCCGGAATGTAGACCCCTTTTCTTCAAGAGTTTCCTCTTCAACCGATTGAAGTTCTCTTTCCTTCACGGTGAGTGTTGGATTGATGTACTTCGTAATGTGAGGCTTGAGGATTGAGATTGTTTGATTTTTCTAATGTGCTTGTGTATCTCACGTATGTGTCATTCATGCATCCTCTTTCTCAACCAAACTCCTCAGCCTTTTATAGTGAACTTTCAAAAATTTGCCCATTGAAGAGATAGGCTTATTTTTGAAAGTCACTTTGCGATCGTTGGCTTGCGCTTCTTGGAATTGCCATTTCCTCGTATGAATTGTTCTTTCACCTTTTCGAGTTCGACACGGTTTGGTGCTTCCCATTGGTTCATTCCATTTGCACGCTTCGGGGTGAGCACTCCGAGAAAGGTGGTATGGAGATATTACTTGTTTAAGTAAATCTCTTGATTTACGTAAGCGGTTCTTTTCTGATTATCTCGACTTGACCGCATTTCCTTGTTTTCCCAGGTGACTCGGAGTCGACTTCCAATCATTTGATGACTCTTCATCACTTCAACTTGAGATTTGGCTTTTCTTGAGTTGACTTGATCGATGCTCCACTCACCGCATCTCACCGCTTCTTGATAGAGTTCCGTCTACTCTTCTTTGCCATACTCACTTTGTCTCGCGAGTCTTCCTTCCGTCTTGACTGTCTTCTTGCATGTTAGGGCGTAGGCGCCTTAACTCGGCTTGCGACTCTAATTGTTACAATACAATTTACAACAAGAATTGGGGTGCCAACTTTCTATTCTAAGTTTTACATGGCATTCATCAAAATCTAAACAATAAAATTCCTAACAATTTCAAAATGACATAGAATCATATTATTGATGTTTAGACTGAGTTAAGAATTTTATACTTGGAGATTCCATAGTTATACTTGCCTTGACTTAGTTGACTCTTGACTTACTTTCTTTATTCTTCCTTATCCTTCCATCTATATTCACCTAATCCATCTTAGTTGTGTTTGACCAGGATGGATCCAGCGCCCCCGACCTAGTGGGAAGTAGTTGAGGCCCGTGTTGAGCGGGACTACTATAAGGCATTAAAGCTACATTGGCACCAGGCATTCCTTCGGGCCAACTCCGAGCTAACCGGGGAACGTCATCGAACTCGGAACTAGGACACCTCCTGGCAAAGAGCCAAGAGGAGAAAAATAGCATTACTCTCCTTGTTAAAGATCACAAGAGTACCATTCGCGCTCGCGAAGATCAAATTCAGTTGATCCATGAACGCCTGGACAATACTCGTAAGAAGATGGAACGCGCCAGTGACAGCCGCACCAAGTGGGAGATGGACGCGTATATGTCGAGGGACACCATCGAACGCCTCGAGGAGACTAGCATCAAATAGATGACGGTGATCGAGGACCTCACCCAGGCCCAGGCTCAGCGGGAAGCCGCCCTAGAGGCTGCGGATCGTGAAATTCTTACCGCAAGCGTACGGTGTCAAGTTTTAGTATAGGTTCTGAAAGTAGGGTTATCGTCTCCACAGGGATTGTTATCAAATTTTATACTAAGTACTATAATTAAAATAGCTTAATTCTATCTAGAAATCGAAAAGCGATGAGAATTTATTAAACTAAAAGGAAATCTAAAAATAAGCAAATAAATGGTTCAGACAATTAATCAAACACGTAGAAGATGAATTCTGGAGGGTTGATTTCACCTAGTTATCCCTTATGTTTTCAATCCAGTTTATTAATCACAAGTTATTAATCTATAAGCCAATATTCCTACCGTTTATTACTTCCTCTCTCGAGTGCCAAGTGATTCTAGGTTCTAATTTTTGATTTCGATATCTCTATAAAAATCATAAATTAAAACCCTAATGCGCTCAATGAATATTCTATCACAGGCTTCAAAAGATTCATAAACCTCTCGACTCTATGAAACCCTAGGTTGTGCTATTCTATGGTCAGGCGTTCAATTACCTCTCTCCAAATCAAATCAAACACGCCAAACAATCTAAATTATTGATCAGATAATCCAGATGCAATCAAATCAAATAGCACAAATAGATTAAATAATATGCGAGTTTCATAAACTGGAAATCAAAACATAGGTTCAAACGTAAGTTACATCAATCCCCTAGAAAGATGGGTTTAGCTCATATTGGATGTACAAAAACTCATGAAGAAATAATTATACATCTCAAAAATCGACAAAGAAAAATAAAGAAAGAATTAAGAAGAAAAGAGAAGAAATTCTCTCTGTGTCCAGACGAGAAGTGCCTCCAATTGCCGTCCCGAACCCTAGCTCTGAGTCTCTTGCCTTGCGTTGTGCTCAAAATAATATCAGACCCCTGTCCCGGACGCCGCCATGGTGTATTTATAAGTCGAAGCCCTCCAAAACGTGTCAAAAAGCCCAAAATATAATTCAGCCCATGTTCAGGCCTTGACCATGGCTGCAGTTCTCTCTCTTCGCTGTATTTCTTTGCGCCGTTGTATAGAAGTCGCTTTCTTCTTCAGCTGCTGTGTCTATCGTTACTGGCCGTTGTTGTTGGTTGGCGGTGGGCTGCTGCCGCCCTGGCAGGCGGCTGCAGCGCCCATTTTTCTTTGTTGCGTATTTTCACAATGTGATCATGAAGGTGGAATGTTCATGCCAACCCCGTTTTCATTATCCAGATAGATTCACGCAATCAAGTGTTTTCAAAATGATCCACTTTTTGAATATAGAGATAAGATGCTTACCGGACTCCAGAGGCTTGTCTTTTACACTAATCTCCACTAATGTATGCTAATGTAACACAAGGATCAATAGGACTTTTAAAGCTTGTAATGTGGGCTTAGGGTAAGGTAGGAAAATATGGGATTAAGTGGGTCAAATCACCCAAACACACAATTAAAACTTTGAATTATCAATAAGCAACTACCCTTCACTTTTTGACATCCCCAATGTTTATGAACCTTCAATCCCGCTGATTTTTCTCTTTTTTTTTCGGAACCCCCAAACTTATTCTTTTGCGTACATGGGGTTTCATATTTTCTTTTCTCGGGAAACTTCATTCCATTAAATACACACCCTTCTCATCAAACCCTCCTCAACTTCCAATATTTTTCTATACTTTGTGTGTATGAGTGATGGGTAATTAGGATATTCACATTTAGGCTCTGGTTGCCAAAGAAACGGGTTTATAAGGCTCAAATGGGGACACTAGGGAAAATATAATACAAAGGTATGCATTTTAGGCTCTGGCTTGTTCAAAGATGGCCTACATCACTTCCTTAATGTTACTTCTAGTGATCAGACAAGTTCTAGAATCCGATGGGATCATAAATGAACCACTCAATTGCATAATTCATCCCCAAATAAATCAACAGAGTTAAGCACATAGATGGAATTAATGGAAAGAAGAATAGATCACAGTTTAAACACATGCTCTCTTGACCGTTCAACTCATATTCAACAAATTCACTTAGTCATGCAGTTTCACAGTTTTACAAACGATCCGACTCGACTCTAGACTCTTTTTTCGTTTTTTTTTTCATTTTTTTTTGACTCAAAACACGACTCAATGAATAAAAATAGACTGCATCCCCCCAAACTTAAAACGACACTGTCCCCAATAGAGAGGTGGGAAAAAGGACTTTATTGGTAGCCGAGGAGCGAAGACTCCTTAGGTCATGTGGTACTACTACATGTAGGAAGTGTCTCGTATAAGCTCACAATGCATCCTAATGCACAAGCTCGTGAGTGTTGTATGCCTCGAGGTGTGGTCTTGTTCTTCCCCTTCGCCTTAGCCCGGTCCCTCTTTGGTTTCGTATTTTTGCAACCTAGTAAGGTAGACAAGAAAACAAAACTCGTGGAACCAAGGAATTCGGTTATGGGTGAGAAATTGAAAATCAAAGCACATACATAATGCACCCAAGTAGGAAATATAGTGTCATGTCAAAAAGATAAGCATAGATATGCAAGATAGCACTAAACAATGTAAATTTGTCATTGGGGCATTTTATCAAACACCTCATATGCATGAATTTGGGCAAAGATAGTGAATGCAATGGATAACTCAATTCAATCCCAAAAATCAACACCAAGCCTAAGTCTAGCATGAGCAACCAATCCACAATCCACAAATCAACAATAATTATTCTAGCACTACTACAATCCAATCACACCAAAATCACAAGATGGGGAAAACCATGGGGTAGGGTTTGGAAGTTGCAAACTTACCAAATAGTGAATGGATGAGATGAATATGGTGTGTGTGGTGTTATAATGCTCCTTTGTGAAGATGGAGTGGGATATGTGGGAGTTGCACAAATAAGAGGGGTGGGGTATGATGCAATTTACTACTCCTAAAATGCAAAACAATTCAGAAAAAAACAAAAACAACTACTAAACTATACTAAAACTAAGAAAGCAATAAAAGGGGCTTGGGTTGCCTCCCAAGAAGCGCTAAGTTTACAGTCTTCAGCCAGACTATGTCAGATTATCCTCAAGTTGGGGCTCCAATAGGCATGTTATCCACATTGCCCTTAGAAACTTCCCAACCTCCAATGTCTTCAGCTATGTTCCCAACCATCTGCTTACCATCATTTAATTCAAATTTTAGCCTGTTGGTTGGATGGATGGTGAATACAACTTTCTCCTGACTTGCCCGTAATGTTAGCTCCCCCGTTTCTACATCGATCAAAGCCCGTGCTGTAGCTAAAAATGGTCGCCCAAAGATGATAGGCATTTTTTTCTCCTCGTTCGCGTCCAACACTACAAAATCCACAGGAAAAACAAATTTATTAATTCTTACCAATACGTCTTCAATGATTCCCCACGGGTAGGCGATGGATCGATCAGCGAACTGCAAAGTGATATTGGACGGCTTCACCTCCCCGAGCCCAAACTTCGTCACATCAGAAAGAGATATAAGATTCACACTGGACCCAAGATCACAAAGTGGTTTCTCAAAGAAAACTCCTCCAATAGTACAAGGAATAGTGAAACTCCCCGGATCCTTCATTTCTGAGGTAGTTTACCTTGGACTATTGCACTACACTCCTCTGTCGATAGACAGCTTTCAAATTCTTCCAACTTTATTTTCTTGGATTCCACTTTGGTTTCGCATAAATAGGTGATTCTTCTGGCGGTGAATTTTTGCTTCTTTTTTCACGTAAACTGCATTGCAGTGCTCTCTCGGATTAACTTCTGTATCCCTTGGGAATTTTCCCTTCTGCTGCAATAAATTCACGGCGGTAGCCAACTGACCCATTTGTGTCTCAATCGATCTAATATGCGTCTCCATTGTGCTCATCTTACTATTCAGAGCATCAATCTGCACCTCACTCCTATTCATTCGATTCCTGGTCTCTCTGATGAATGAGCCGAGCATCTCTTCAAGCGACTGCTTCTTTTCACCTCCGAGTGCATTGGAACTGAATGGGTTTGGATAACCCGCAGGTGGATTCAATACATTCCTGTTGTTGCTATAAGAGAGATTCTCATGATTGCGAAGTCCCGGGTGGTAGTGAGTTGGTAATGAATTACCTCGGTTATCAAAATCCCGGTTATTTACATAATTGACTTGCTCGGCCTCATGAGTGGCGGGTGCGTGAACGGTTGCAGGTGGAAGTGCGGCTTCTTTGTAGCGTGCTACCGGTATTCATGATTTCTAATTGCTTTGTCGGACTCGAGATTTGAGTCGCAAAGGCGACATTGTATCCGGCTCAAGAACACCGGCAACCGCCAGCCCCGGCGGTTGTCTCTCGGAGGGCCATTGATAGTTGTTTATGGCCATTTCTTCAAGTAAAGTAAGGCCTCGATCGGTGTTTTAGCCATCAATGTACCTCTTGTGCCGCATCTAGTATCATCCTCGTATACCCATTCACCCATTGTAGAAATCTTTGAACCCATTTGCCATCTGCATATCCATGTTGTGGGCATCTCCGCAATGAGATCTTTAAATCGCTCCCAAGCTTCATATAGCGGCTCAAAATCAATCTGTTGGAATTGGGCTATCTCGCTCTTCAGTTGGAGTGTCTTGCTGGGAGGGAAAAATTTTGCTAAGAATTTTTGAGTCAGATCATCCCAGCTCGTAATACTCCCAGGGGCGAACGTCTGTAACCACTGCATGGCTTTATCCCGGAGTGAAAACGGGAAAAGCCTCTATCAAATGGCCTCATCAGTCACACCATTCATCTTGATGGCGTCCCAAATTTCCAAGAATGTGGCCAGATGTGTATTCGGATCATCCACTGGACTCCCCCCAAATTGATTCTGCTGAACCATGCTTATGAGGCCCGGTTTCAATTTGAAATTATTCGCATTTATGTAGTAATTCTGGTTCACGATCGGCAGAAAGTAATCCGCTCTTTCTGGTGCCTCAGGCTGTGGTGGCACATTCACGACCCGAATTCCATTATTCTCATTGTCCCCGCCTTCTGCCATTGCTCGATTCTCTGCTTGCTTTGCTTTCTCGGATTGCTCAAGTGTCCTTTCAATCTCTCGGATCAAAAGGAAGTAAATTAATATCTTTGGAATCTCGCATAAACAGACAAGTCAAATGAGAAAACGAAATTATAATTCCTAAACTAGTCTAGATTAGTATTAAGACTACTTGGTAATAGTATTAGTTTAAAATAGGATAAAACAATCCCCGGCAACGACGCCAAAAACTTGATCGCGAAATTCTTACCGCAAGCGTACGGTGTCAAGTTTTAGTATAGGTTCTGAAAGTAGGGTTATCGTCTCCACAGGGATTGTTATCAAATTTTATACTAAGTACTATAATTAAAATCGCTTAATTCTATCTAGAAATCGAAAAGAGATGAGAATTTATTAAACTAAAAAGAAATCTAAAAATAAGCAAATAAATGGTTCAGACAATTAATCAAACAAGTAGAAGATGAATTCTAGAGGTTTGATTTCACCTAGTTATCCCCTATGTTTTCAATCCAGTTTATTAATCAATAGTTATTAATCTATAAGCCAATATTCCTACCGTTTATCACTTCCTCTCTCGAGTGCCAAGTGATTCTAGGTTCCAATTTCTGATTTCGATATCTCTATAAAAGTCATAAATTAAAACCCTAATGCGCTCAATGAATATTCTATCACAGGCTTCAAAAGATTCATAAACCTCTCGATTCTATGAAACCCTAGGTTGTGCTATTCTATGGCCAGGCGTTCAATTACCTCTCTCGAGCGTCAAATCAAACACGCCAAATAATCTAAATTATTGATCAGATAATCCAGATGCAATCAAATCAAATACCACAAATAGATTAAATAATATGCGAGTTTCATAAACTGGAAATCAAAATATAGGTTCAAACGTAAGTTACATCAATCCCCTAGAAAGATGGGTTTAGCTCATATTGGATGTACAAAAACTCATGAAGAAATAATTATACATCTCAAAAATCGACAAAAAAAAACAAAGAAAGAATTGAGAAGAAAAGAGAAGGAATTCTCTCTGTGTCTAGACGAGAAGTGCCTCCAATTGCCGTCCCGAACCCTAGCTCTGAGTCTCTTGCCTTGCGTTGTGCTCAAAATAATGTCCGACCCCTATCCCGGACGCCGCCGTGGTGTATTTATAAGTCGAAGCCCTTCAAAACGCGTCAAAAAGCCCAAAATATAATTCAGCCCACGTTCAGGCCTTGACCGCGCTGCAGCTCTCTCTCTCCGCCGCTATTTCCGCATAGAAGTTACTGCTTCTTTGCTGCGCTGTCTATCGTTACTCTTGTTGTTGGTTGGCGGTCGGCGCATTCATTCCTGGCACGGCGCTGCAGCACCCATTTTTTTGCCGCTGCACGCCGAAAGTGCCTGTTCTTTGCTACACGCCGAAAGTGCCTCGCCGCTATCTACTACTGGCTGCCAATCACCGGGCGCTGCAGCTTGCTATGGGCGCTGCAGCGCCCCTCCTTCCCCTGCACCACTGTTTAGTTTTCGGCCCCTGCGCTGCGGCGCGGGGTTTTAGCTGCGGCGCTCGATCTTGCTCAATATTTTTCTGATTTTCCACTTCTAAAATGCAATCTTCACCGTCCAAATACGTTTTTCATCGTTCTTAATTAATTTCGGCATCCAATATCAGTCCCGATTCTCGAACGATACCAAATGACACGAACTCGACTCAAACGACACTAAATTACTCGAAAACACCGCAAAATCCTAGTCTATAATACTCAGTACATTGGTATAAAAACCAACTTAACAGCTGCCTTAGCAGGTAATGCGCCACCACTGCCACCACCCGAGGTAGAACCAGAGGCCGACCCTGAAGCGAACAATGAAGAGGATCCTGAGGAGGATCCCGCGGAAGCAGGAGAGCCCGAGGCATTTGAGGCCGCCCCTCTTGGTGATGCTCAAGCACTCAACGTGTTGCTTGAGTTCGTCGATTGGCCGGATGTCGAGGCATTTCCCGAGCCTAATCAGGTCCAGGTCATTGACGTGGATGACAGTGAGGACGATGGCGCAGTCACTGAGTAGATAGATTTTATTTCCCAGATTGTACTTGATGATTGTACTGGATGTTTATTCGTGTTCCGTTGTATTTCCCGATTTCTTGTACTGTTGTTGTATGAACTTCATTTGGTGTACAAAAATTTTACATTAATAGATATGCCTTTTCTCTTATTGTTGACTCTACGTCTTGGTTATTATCTCCACCATGAAGGCCAGGAAGGCGATCGCTAGAGGGGCACAAGGGTACTTGGCGTTTGTAATTAACAAACCCAAGGTTGAGACACAAATAACCAAGTACCTATAGTATCGGAATATAGGGATGTATTTCCCCAAGAACTCACCACTGTCCCTCCAGATAGGGAAGTCGAGTTCACCATCAAGGTATTACTGGGAACTGCCCCGATTGCTAGAACGTCGTATAGAATGGCTCCTATTGAGTTGCAAGAGTTGAAGACTCAATTGCAAAAGTTGATAGATGTGGGATTTATCCGACCAAGTACGTCTCCATGGGGAGCACCGGTACTATTTGTCAAGAAGAAGGATGGCACATTAAGACTGTGTATAGATTCTTGCGGTCTTAATAGCGTGACCATCAAGAACAAATATCCCCTCCCGAGGATAGACGAACTGTTTGATCAACTTCAAGGAGCGACGGTGTACTCGAAGTTTGATTTACAACAAGGATATTACCAACTGAAGATCCGGGAAGAAGACATTTCCAAAACTGCATTTCAAACTAGATATGGACACTACGAGTTTGTAGCGATGCCTTTCGGTCTAACGAACGCACCAGCAACATTTTATGGATCTGATGCATCGAGTCTTTCAAACCTATTTGGATCAATTCGTAGTGATATTCATTGATGACATACTCGTATACTCTAAGTCTAGAGAAGAGCATGAACGTCATCTGAAAATTGTTTTGGAGACACTACGAGAGCATAAGTTGTATGCCAAGTTCAGCAAGTGCGAATTTTGGCTCAGTGAAGTCGCATTCTTGGGACACATAGTATCCGACAATGGGATCGCAGTAGATCCTTTGAAGGTACAGACAGTGGTTGAATGGAAACAACCCGAGTCTGTAACGGAGATCAGGAGTTTCTTAGGACTAGCTGGATATTATCGAAGATTTATCAAGGATTTCTCCAAGATAAATTGGACCACTCACTCGACTAACCCGGAAGCAAGTCAAGTTTGAGTGGAATTACAAGTGTGAGGCTAGTTTCCAAGAGCTGAAAAAACGACTTACTACGGCTCGATCTTAGCCCTTCCAAGGGAATAGAAAACTTTGTCGTCTACGGTGACGCATCCAAGGAAGGACTAGGAGCAGTGCTTATGCAGGAAGGAAAGGTCATTGCTTATGCATCACAAAAGCTCAAACCGTATGAGGCCAATTACCCAACGCATAACTTGGAATTGGCAGCGATAGTATTCGCGTTAAAGATATGGAGGCACTATCTCTACGGAGCAACATTCATGGTTTTCACAGATCACAAGAGCTTGAAGTATCTATTCTCTCAGAAAGACCTCAATCTGAGGCAACGGATATGGATGGAGTTAATTGAGGACTCACTTTGATATTCAATATCATCCCGGGAAAGCTAACGTAGTAGCTGACGCCTTGAGCAGAAAGGCGAGTTTAGCCAGACTAATGATTTGAGAGTGGAAATCATAAGAAGAGCTGAGCAATTGGAATCCGACGAGAACCAATACTCAGATTTCTTGTGCTAACATTTCGGTTAAACCCGATCTGCTGAACAAGATCAAGAAAGCACAGGGGACAGATGTGCATCTTCAAAAACTAAAAGAGAAGATACTTAAAGGAGAGAGATCAGAATTCTCGGTGCATGAAGATGGGATTATCATATTCCGAAATCAAATTTGTGTACCGAGTGACGAACAGATTAGGAATAGAATCCTAGCAGAGGCACACCATTAGAAATACACTATACATCCTGGAGGGAACAAGATGTATAAGGACTTGAAACAGAATTATTGGTGGGTAAACATGAAGAACCAGGTAGCGGAGTTCATTGTGAGATGTTTGACTTGTCAACGAGTAAAAGCAGAACACCAACGACCATCTGGTTTACTACAACCATTGAGAATTCTTGAGTGGAAATGGGAACACATAACGATGGACTTCGTGACAGATCTACCAAGGACCAGAGGAGGCCATGATGCTATATGGGTAGTCGTAGACCGACTCACCAAATCTGCACACTTTTTACCCATCAAGAAAACTGACAGCTTGCAGAAACTTGCGCAGATTTATATTCAAGAAATCATTCAAATGCATGGAGTGCCAGTCGACATAGTATCAAACAGAGACCCGAGGTTTGTCTCCAGATTTTGGAAGTGCTTGAACGAGGAATTGGGTACCTCGCTAAGTTTTAGCACAGCAGCACATCCACAAACTGATGGACAGTCTGAGCGAACGATTCAAACCCTGGACGATATGTTGCGAGCCTGCACGTTAGATTTCCAAGGAAGTTGGGATTCGCACTTACCATTGCCCGAGTTCGCCTACAATAATAGCTATCAGACTACGATTGGGATGGCACCCTACGAGGCACTATATGGGCGGAAATGCAGATCCTCACTACACTGGGAGATTGATGACCAATGAACTCCAAAAGAGAAACGAAAGTCGCCCTCGATTACAAAGGTCGACTTAATTCAGGAGGCCATGGAGAAGGTCAAGCTGATCAAGGAATGAATCAGCACAGCTCAGAGCCGCCATAAGAGTTACGCGGACAAGAGAAGAAAGGATTTGGAATTGAAGTCGGAGATAAAGTATTTCTCAGACTCTCACCATGGAAAGGATTGATCAATCCGAAGAAAGGAGGCAAGTTGAGTCCGAGATATGTTGGACCTTAAAAGATTTTGCAGAGGATCGGGAAGTTAGCCTACCGACTCGAGTTACCAAAGACAATATGCGGGAATGCACGATATATTCCACGTATCGAGATTGAAGAAGTATCAACCGGATCCCGAGCATATCATCACTCGTGATACTCTTCCTCGATGGAAAATTTATCCTACACTGAGAAGCCGATCCGGATCATTGACCAGCAGATACGTCAGTTGCGTAAGAGAGAGATTCTGATGGTTAAAGTGGTGTGGCAGAACCACAACCGAGACGAAGACGCAACGTGGGAGATGGAAGAAGACATGATGAGTCAATATCCAGAGCAATTCTGAAGAGAATTTGGGGACCAAATTCTTTTAAGGAAGGGGAGGATGTGAAGCCCCAATTTTTCCGAGCGTGTAATTGATCTTTTACCGTCTATGTATTTCATCGACTATTTTACCGCGTCACTTTGACGGGTAAATATTAATAATAAATATATTTTTTTTGCATTTAATTTCATTTTTATTTATTACTTGTGATCATAATCATTATTAATTCCAATTCACATTTATGATCACTTGAATGATCATTATTATAATTTGTGTATCTATTAGTCACCTTAGAATTTTAAGAGACTATTTATTTTAGAGACTTTTACTTTATAGAATTAAGAATTTGATTTAGAATAAGTGATCATGACATTTATAAGTGATCAAGGAAATCACTGATTATTTTGGAGATTGATATTATTCATCTATTATCATCAATTTGGGACAAAACAAAATATAGAAATACCACAATTGCCCTTAAGTGGACGGCAATGATGATGTATTTGGTGTAGAAATATCTTCCAACTCTTGTACATATATACCTTATGTAGTCATCTTGTGTATAATTACACCATAGTTCAAACATTATACACATTATCTTATACACCAATTTTTTATTACTGTTTTCCCCAACTTATTCCCACTCACCCAACATTCCTTCCTTACCCATCCTTTGCACATACCTTTGACTTCCCTTTTGTCTCCATGCAAGAGACAAATTACAAGACACAAAATTGAACAAAAAATTCCCTCCCTCTCATCCAAAGTGGACGGCCATATTGGCCAAAAATGAACAAAATTGTGTTCATTTCACCAACTCATCTTAATCTTCAAACTAATCCTCTCCCTTCTCTCTAAACAATCTCATTCTCTCTCTAAAATTTCTTCATATCTTCAAACCTTCAAGAACAATTTCTTCACATCTTCAAATCTTCAAAGAACACATCCTTCACATCTTCAAACACCCCATTTCATATCTTCAAGAACACACTCTTCATATCTTCAAACATCCTTCACATCTTCAAGAACATCTTCTTCATATCATCAAACACTTCCTCTTTCTTCGAACACTTAAACAAAAACAAACATTTTTCCTACTTAACTCATAGAATTCGAACCACCCCCTCTCAAAGGTAAGAAATTTTATTCTTCAATTCAACTTGATATCCTATAACTCATCACCTTCTCTTCTTAACTTAAGTTTAATTTTGACTTTTGGAGGTACAAATAGGAGCATACATAAGGACATGCATGCATGGTGGTCACCTTAGAAGACTTGAAGAGAAATTTTTTGAGAATTTGGACTACAAGGTATGATTTGGACACTAGAGCACTTTTCACTTCTTCTTCCTATTTTCTTCAAATTTTAACACCCTTTTTTCATTTTTGAGAAATAGGGGCTGACCTTAAGTGGTTTTGAGGGTGAGCCAAAATTCCAACTTTGAAGCTCTACTAGTTCCATTTCATCTACTACACAAGGTAAAGTGTAGTATTTCCAATTTTCTCACCTTCTTCTTTTTCTTCTTAATTTTTCACTCAATTTTCTAACTCTTAATTTTTTTATATTCTTGACTTAGGGGCTGACCTAAGTGACTTCATATCAAGTTGTGAAATTTATCCTTTTATTTCACAACTATCCAATTTTAAGGTGGGTGGAAAAATCTTTCCAACTTCTAAGTGTTTTTGTTAAATGCATGTAGTCTTTTGATCTTGAGCACTTGAGATATATATATTATGTATTGCATGTTAAATTCTTGTATTAAGTTGTAAAAATTCTCAAGTGTTGCTCAAAAATGCTATTTATTGAAATTTAGGTGCATGCATGTACACTTTATTGTTGTATTTGATGAATTCTTGTATGAGATGGACATGCATGTGTATGATCCTTGAAATCCATGTTTTTTATGACTTGTAACCTGGACAATTCGAGCATAATTGATTAAATTTCAATTTTTGGACTTAAAATGCAAAAATGGAAAGTTGGTGGACTTAATTGCAAGAAAATAAAACTTAAGGGACCCCTCTGTAATTTTCGAGTTTTGGGACTGTACTCAGGTTCAAAAATGATATTTGGACATTTTATTAAAGTTTTAAGAGTTTTAAGATAAATAAAATCAACATTTAAAAGCCCAAGGACTAGATTGCAAAAGTTTAGAAGTTTAAGGGCTACATTGCAATTTTTGAAACTGTACCAGACCCTATTATTAAAATTTAAAATTTTAATCTTAAGGGACTGGAAATAAAATATTTTAAGTGTATTCCAAAAATCCAAGTGTTCAGAGCTTGGAAAGTAATTTTATAAAAATTGAGGGACCAAATTGTAAAAGATTAAACTTGAGGACCCAAATGAAATTTTCAGGACTTATACAGTCCATGTACCTGTAAATACTAATTTAACTATAACTTAATTATATTTTGGACCCAAGGTTCAAATTTCATAACAATTGGACCCCTAAAAGCCTTAAAGGCAATTATTTTAAAATGGGACAAAAATGAGATTTTCGAAGGTTAAGGGACCTATACTTATTTCTTTTTAAAACTATTTTTGTCCCAATATGCCACTGACCTTAGTGATATTTTCCAACTGGAATCACATTAAAATCCCTTCTCGTTTGTGAGTTCTAATTATTTTAAACTTAGGGCCCAAAATGACAATTTTCACAAATTTGGGGCCAATGTGAGAATTTTATAAATACTCGACCTCAAAACTTTAAAAACCTGAATCTCTGAACAATTTAGAGAATTTAGGAACTGACCTCATATTTTTTCAAGGTCAGGACATTTATTTATTCAAATTTTAATCCCAAAAGTATTGGTTTTTACAAAACGGGGCTAATTGTAAATTTTCCTTTAACAAGGACCTAACTCAAATTATTTTTCTTTTACAGAAACAGCCCTGGATCCTCTTACTTTAATAATTAATTAAAATATTTTATTTTCTCAAAAATCCCTTGACTTATCGGATCGTCTTGACCGATTAATACCCGATCGCGGGGCGACTTCCTCGTCTTGCGATTTCGAATCTATAACGGGACTTATGTTCCACCTAATCTTTCAAGATATCGAAGATTGCTTATCCTCCCGATAATCATCTTCATCCAAATAACTCCACCAACGCCACAATTGCCACTCGCAATTTTCGAAAATTTTCCTGAACTGCTTCCCTGAATCAATAATACTCGACTGTCTGGTTGACTACGTGAACTTGTATTTACTTTCCTGCTTGAGTCAACTTGGTGTGTCGAGCTCACAGTCAAAATGGATACGTCGGGGATAGAACCGGACAGCTCGGCTGCTATTCCACTCTCCGGCCCCATCGTCCTATTCCCGCAACTGAGGGACGGAGTTTGTCCAATGGAAGCAGGTCATAGTACTTGAGGTATAATCATGATTATGACAATCCGTGCCTAGCTAGCTCTACTGTGGATTTGTCTTTGCCTATGAAGCGATAAGGTGACAGGTCTTGGGGTTTTCCTATTTTTTTAGCTTCACCGCAAGTGTACGGATTAGTTTATAGAATAGGGTTTGCAAGGTCGAATCCACAGGGATTAATAAATTAACGTACCAAGTATTGGATTATAATAGTCCTATTTTTATCTAAACTATCGAAATTTGAAGGGTTGGTTTTATTACTACTAAAGCAGAATTTAATCCTAAAATAACAAAGCAAAGAACGATTGAAAGATCAAGTATGGATGGATGGATTCCTGGGTTATGGTTTCAGTTAATATCCCACTTTTATGCTCAGATTAAGCAAACCAAGGTTAAACGTATTCTTCTCTATAGACCAATCACCAAAGTAATTTACCCCCTCTCTCGAGATGTATGTAAAAGCGTTGATTGGAATATCTATGCTAGCATCTCTACTCAACATGAGATACCCAACTCCCAAAAGTTCGAAAGATTATAAGATCTCACAAATATTCACAGACTTCTCAATCATGCAATCTATTTGTATCAAGTACTCAAGATCTAGTATTGAAACTCATCGGTTAGAATTATGAATAGGGGTGTAAACGATCCGAGCCGAGCCGAGTTTCAACTTGTTTGCCATATGTTCGTTTAATTTTATACATGTTCAAGCTTGGCTTGAGCTTGATTCAATTTTTAAAAAACGTGTTCGTGTTCGGCTTGATAAAAAAATTTAATGCTTGAATGTGTTTGTGAACATGTTCGTGAACGTGTTCGTTTTGAGTTTGTGTTCAATGTGTTCGTGAATAATTAATAACTTTGTCCGCGAACAACAAATAAACAAAAATTTGACTTTTTCGTTAATGATAAACAAACATTTTTTCAAATTTATTGATGAAAGTACATATAAATTATTGTCAAAAAATAAACACACATAAACTAAGTAACAAATCAAACAATTGACAAGCTTGCCAAACTATATTAGAAATAGTTGAAAAAATATGGGCCAGAGCTTATTTAATGAGAATTATCACTATATTACGTATTAGGGTAGGATTTAGGGAGTATTATGTATCTTAAGGGTTTTAAGGTCTTTTTAATTTTATTAAAATAAAATATTTTTAATTCTTTTTTTAAAATGATCAAGCTATTAGTCGAGCCCTCAACGAGTTTGTTCACAAACAAGTCTAAAAAAATATTATACGAGTTTGTTCTTGAAAATTTATAAACGAACACTAAACAATGTTCACGAGCTTTTAGTAAACGAGTATAGAATTGTCCAAGCTCTGTTCGTTTATTAGACGAGCCTCAAAATGTGTTCATTTATGCTCACTTAACTAAATAAACGAACATAAACGAACGTTATCCGAGCATATTCATGAGCTATTTGCTAAACGCTCTGTTCACTTACAGCCGTAATTATGAATCAATACATCAAACAAGTTTAGATCAAAGGCCTTTTGATAAAACAAGAATTAAAGCAAAGTGCTTGAATAGAGAAAGAAAACATTGACTTCAATTATCGTTAACCATCAAATAAAAGTGTTTATTAACCTACTCCCAAACCCGGGAATCACAAGATGTTTAGCCAAACATTGAAGATAAACAAGTCATAGACAAATTATTCATAATAAAAAATCTAACTAATTGAAATAACGATACGATGGAATGAGTGACTCATGGATGATGATGATCTCTCGATCTATCTTCAATCCTCGAAGGTGTGGTTGCGGTCTTAATTGATCTCTCGAAGTTTCTGGTGGAAAACTGCTCTTTTCTCTGGTTTCTAGGGTAAAAATCAGCGTGTCCCTGTTTGTGGCCGCCCCGGGTCTATTTGTACTTCGTTCGGGTCAAAACCTAGTTGAAAACGACTTAACCTCTGTTTTTCCCGCAGAGGAGCACGGCCGTGCCCCTTTGGCACGCCCAGCCCATGCTGGGTGCCGAACGGGTCGTCCAAATTTCTGGAGAGAGCACGAGCGTTCCCATATGGCACGGGCTGCCCGTGCTATAGGTCGAACACTTTCTTCTTCAGGTATAGGTTGCGCACGGGCGTGCTAGGGAAGCACGCCCTGCCCGTGCTCACCTGTATCATCAATCACTTGGCTATTTTCTTCCGTTTCTTGCCCGGTTCGTCTGACTTCTTCTTGATTCGACTCCAAACTTCGTCTAACATGTCTAATATTGGCGGTTGCCATGCCCGAATTGTTGCCAAAATGCTACAATTATAGATAAATTCCTACAAAACGAGCAAGGTGTAATCCTTTTCCACAAAATAGGAATAAAACCCCATTTACTCATATAATGCATGCATATCAACACATTCTAGCCAATATTAAGCCCCAAATGCATGCAAAATACAAGTCAATCAAACCCCCAAACTTAAACTGTTGATAGTCCTGGTCAACACATTATAAATAAGACAACACAAATGGGGTAAAGAAGAGTAACTCAAGAACACCGCATCACAATTCATGTCATCTATCCCTAGACATCAAGCATAAACCAACCAAGTTTTAAATCAATTAAATCGTAACTTAGAAAAGGGAAAAAAAACAAACCAAGAAAACATGGGAAGAAATAAAACAGCAAAACCATTGGGTTGCCTCCCAATAAGCGCTAAATTTAATGTCTATAGCTTGACGCCTGTTTAGTCGGTCACGGCTCTAACAATGTGAGGCGTGTCACCTCTTCCTTTTGATCCCGGCTCAAGTAATGCTTGATCCTCTGGCCATTCACCATGAATGTCTCCCTATCTCGGCTCAACAAATCTACTATTCCCAGAGGATTTAACACTTTCTTTATCACAAGTGGCCCCGACCATCTAGACTTAAGTTTTCCCGGAAAGAGTTTAAGACGCGAGTTAAACAAATGGACTTGTTCACCCGGCAAAAACTCCCTCTTCTTTATCATTCGATCGTGCCATCTTTTGGTTTGCTCTTTGTAAATCCGGGAGTTTTCATAAGCTTTATCCAGGAATTCCTCCATCTCATTTAAGTGCAATTCTCACCCGCTGCTTGGAAGTCAAAATTTAACTTCTTCACAGCCCAAAACGCCTTATGCTCCAATTCGACGGGTAAGTGACATGATTTCCCGAACACTAACTGATATGGTGATGTGCCCAATGGTGTCTTGTATGCAGTCTGATATGCCCATAATGCGTCATCTAGCTTCATGGCCCAATCTTTGCGATTTATGTTTATCGTCTTCTCCAAAATCTGCTTAATCTCGCGATTGGCTACCTCTGCTTGCCCGTTTGCTTGCGGATGGTATGCTAATGCCACCTTATGCTTGACCCCGTACTTCGCAAGTAGAGTGCTCATTAATTTATTCACAAAGTGTGACCCCCCATCGCTAATCAAAGCTCTCGGGGTTCCAAACCGAGTGAATATATTTTTCTTTAGGAATTTGAGCACTACTCGCGCATCATTGGTCTGTGTCGGAATTACCTCAACCCATAGAGATACGTACTCCACTGCCAGTAGAATGTATTGATAACCCGACGAAGATGGGAAAGGGCCCATGAAGTCGATCCCCCACACATCAAAGAGTTCAACCTCCATCACATTGGTCATGGGCATCTCATGTCATCTCGAGATGTTCCCCATCCTCTGGCACCTATCACACTGTTGTACAAATAGATAGCAATCATTAGATAACGTAGGCCAGTATAATCCACTTTGCAATACCTTAGCCGACGTACGAGTCGGACCGAAGTGTCCCCCGGAAGGTGAAGAATGGCACTGTTGTAGAACTCCCTCCCACTCTTCTTGAGGCACACATCGTCGAATGATGGTGTCGGCGCACCTCTTAAAGAGCAAGGGGTCGTCCCACATGTAGAACTTGACGTCATGGAGGAATTTCCTTTTTTGATATGATGACAAGTCTGGAGGCAAGACCCCTGCAACCAAATAGTTAACAAAATCTGCATACCATGGGAATTTAGCTTGTAGCATCAGAAGTTGCTCATCGGGGAACTCCTCCTTAATGGCCTCCGTGTATTCTCTCTCCTCCTTCTTGTATTCCAGTCTGGACAAGTGATCGGCTACTACATTCTCGCAACCCTTTCTATCTCGAATCTCCACATCGAATTCTTGTAGCAAGAGGATCCACCGAATCAGTCTTGGTTTGGCATCCTTCTTGTCAAATAGATATTTAATTGCCACGTGGTTGGTGTGGACTATTGTCTTGGTTCCAATCAAGTATGATCGGAACTTGTCGAATGCGAACACGATTGCCAACATTGCCTTCTCAGTGGTGGTGTAGTTTTGTTGGGCGCTATATAAAGTTCTGCTCGCATAGTAGATGGCTCAGAACATCTTATCCCGTTTCATCGGAAAAATTGAAAGCAGTATCTTTTTCTAATAACTGACTTAAAGGTTTAGTGATTTTAGAAAAGTCACGGATAAACCTTCTGTAGAATCCGGCGTGCCCCAAAAAGCTTCAAATGTCTTTCTCGTTTGTTGGAGGTGGGAGTTTCTCAATTGCCACAACCTTCGCTCTATCAACTTCCAAACCTGTAGAAGAGACGCGGTGGCCTAAAACAATGCCATCTCGTACCATAAAATGACACTTTTCCCAATTTAAAACAAGGTTAGTCTCCTCGTATCTCTGCAAAACTAGAGAAAGGTTATCCAAGCAATGATCATATGAATCTCCAAACACAGAAAAATCATCCATAAAAACCTCCATTATTTTCTCAATGAAATCATGGAATATAGCCATCATGCATCTTTGAAAAGTAGCGGGCGCGTTACAAAGTCCGAATGGCATTCTGCGAAATGCAAATGTACCATAGGGGCATGTAAAAGTCGTCTTCTCTTGGTCCTCCAGGGCAATCATGATCTGATTATACCCGAAATAACCATCGAGAAAATAATAGTAATCATATCCTGCCAAACGATCAAACATCATATCAATAAAGGGAATGGGAAAGTGATCTTTACGAGTAGCATCATTTAACTTCCTATAATCAATACAAATTCGCCATCCAGTAACTACTCTAGTCGCAATAAGCTCATCACTTTTGTTTCTCACTACCGTCATCCCTCCTTTCTTCGGCACCACTTGTACCGGACTTACCCAAGAACTGTCAGAAATAGCATATATAATTCCATCATCTAACCATTTTAAAACTTCTTTTCTCACGACTTCTTGCATTATAGGGTTTAATCGTCTTTGATTTTGCACCGAAGGTTTATAGACATCTTCCATTCTAATCTTATACATTACAATCGATGGACTAATGCCTTTTAAATCAGAGATTGACCAACCTATCACCGACTTATGTTTTCTTAACACCTTAAGAAATTTATCGAGTTGAACTGAAGTTAAAAGAGATGATACGATTACCGGACTCGTGTTATTCTCTCCAAGGAATGCATATTTAAGATGCTCGGGTAAGGGCTTGAGTTCTGGGTTCGCAAAGGTCTCGTCGGATGGGCGCACGGGCTGCCCGTGCTGATGGGCACGGGCCGTGCCGTCTTCAGGTCCTTCAGCTTTTGTTTCGACTACAGGCACGGGTTGTCCGTGCCATTTGGCATGGGCTGTGCCGTCTTCAGCTTCTCCAGGATTTCCTTCGACCGTGGGCATGGGCTGTCCGTGCCATTTGGCATGGGCCGTGTTGTCGTCGTTTTCTTCAGATTTTCCTTTGGCTATGCGCACGACCTGGGCGTGCTCAAGAGCACGGGTCGTGCGCCCCTGTAGAACTGACTCCCGTATGTTTTTCTGCGTGTGCGCTCCTCGATAGTTCCTGCATATTATCCAAAGCACATACGCAATCATACAAGTCTTGGTTATCAATATCAATAGTCAAGTTCGATGTTGAACACGAATGTGTCAAACCAAACTCCAAATTATCCCTAAACAATGTATGATCCGCATACTCATCAATGCAAGATTCAACTACGTCAATGAAATTACAAGTCTCAACACCATCATGAAATTGAAGTGCCTTATAGATAGTAAATAAAACATGCTCATCATTAACTCATAACATGAGCTCTCCCTTTTGCACATCTATTAAGGCCTTCCCCGTAGCTAGGAATGGACGCCCCAAGTATCAAAGGGACGTCTTTATCCTCATCCATCATCCATGTCCAAAGACCAAGAAATCCACAGGGAATATGAATTTATTTACTTTGACAAGTACATCCTCGATGATTCCCTTTGGATAAGTAAGTGATTGGTCCACGAGTTGTAGGGTGACCGTAGACGGCTTCACCTCTCCCAATCCAAGTTGCCTCGAAAATAGACAAGGGCATTAAGTTAATACACGCTCCTAAATCACAAAGTGCTTTCTTAAAGAAAACATCACCAATAGCACAAGGATAGTGAAACTCCCCGGATCTTTCAATTTATGTGGTATTTTCCTTTGGATTATTGCACTGCACTCCTCTGTCCAGTTACTTGTCTCAAACTAGTCATCTTCCACTTCTTTGACATAACATCCTTCAAGAATTTAGCGTAATTGGGCATCTCTGCTCCAATGCATCTCGCAAAAGGAATGTTAATATGCGCTTAAAAATATCTAAAAATTTTGCAAATTGCGCGTCTAACTTTTTCTTTTGAAAATGTTGGGGAAAAGGGAGTGGAACATTAAGTTTAGAAATATCGGGGTTAGAGGAAAATTTAAGCTTCTCAACCCCTTTTTGTTCAAAGACGATGTTCCTCGGCCTCCTTCCTCGGCCTCAACCTCGCCATTTGTCTCGGTTTCTGCATCTCCCGGCACATCGATCGCCCGTTTAGCAAGGCGCACGGCAAAGCCGTGGCGGTGGCGCATGTGTCGTGCCGCCCCTGCGATTTTTCATAATTTTCTGGTATTTTTGGCCCTCGTATTCCATTCCACTCCTCGGACGAATGGCTTTACACTCGCTCCTTTGGATTAACCTCGGTGTTGCTCGAATCGCCTTTCGATGTCGCCCACCAATAATTGTAGATATCTCGACCAATTTGGGTTTCTATACTTTTAATTTGAGAGCCCAATTGTGCGACTTGAGATCCCAATTGTGTGACTTAGTTTTCAATTTTATCTATCTTTGCCTCGTCCTTATTAAACATGTTCCTCGTCTCACCCATAAACGAGGTGAACATATCTTCCATGGTTGGCTTAGGATCTGCAGTAATTACACCGTTTGTCACATTAAACCCTGGTGGTGGTTGCATCACGTTCTTCGTGTTTTGCGTAGGAGAAGTTCTCGTGGTTCCTCAAGCCTGGATGGTAATGAGTGGGATTTTGATTGTTCCGGAAATTGTTGAAATTCCGGTTATTCACATAATTTGCTTCCTCTATCAGATCTAGAGGAACTCCCCCATTACTTGCACCTGCGTTTCCCTCGTTTGCCTTTGTCAAAGCACTTAATTGATTCGTCAGTATGGCCATCTAGGCTGTCAACTCTTTAATTGGGTCCGAATCAGACACTTCGGCTACCCTTTACACATTAGTCCTTTCAGAGGGCCATTGATAGCTATTCATGGCCATCTCTTCCAATAAGTTGAACGCATCCTCCGGAAACCTCGCGAGTAGCGCGCCCCCTGCTGCAGCATCCACAAATGATCTAGTCTGTCCCATTAACCCATTGTAAAAGA
The DNA here is from genome assembly GCA_016081115.2 of Rehmannia glutinosa. Lineage (NCBI taxonomy): Eukaryota > Viridiplantae > Streptophyta > Magnoliopsida > Lamiales > Orobanchaceae > Rehmannia > Rehmannia glutinosa. Next base: position 27,233,673 of record CM071934.1, on the reverse strand, counting down.
AACAGAGTTGTTGATCCTCCGGAAATCCGTGATGCGGGTGTTTGATACATGTTTTTATCTTAATTTTGATGATTTTATTTTGTCACCAAAACAATGCTTTTAAAGGTTGTCCAAATACTCCTAAATGATTTAAAATGGTTTTTAATATTTTCCTGAGTATTTCCTCAAGTTTACTTTTGATAATAATGGACAACACTTTTAATGATTTTATTTCAATGGATTTTTCACTCCTTAACAAGGTTCCTAAATGTTGTCTAAATACTCTCGATTGGTTTAAAATGTTTTTACTAAATTTTCGGAGTATTTCTTGGGTTTTATTTTTGAAAAAAAAATTGGACAACATTTACGTCTCAGAATGTCGACCAGGTGCCGCCCTATAGGGCAACCCGTGCACGAAGATGTTTTTAGAAACAGAAAATGAGACGGAAGGAAAAACAAGCGTCGACCGTCGCTTCAAGGCGTCGACCGACTCGTCGGCCGGTCGGCCGCCAATGGCCGACCGGTACTGCAAGTTTCGTTTTGAAACAGAACTAAAACCTTGCATTTTTGAAACAAGAGGGACCGGTTGAAACAGGGGCCGACCGTCGGCCACGCCGACCGGCCGCCTGTTGTAATTTTCAAAGTGTTCTCTTTTCTCTTATCTCTGTGCGACCGGTCGCCCGTGTATTGACAAAGAAAAAATATGACCGTTTGACAAAGACACATTTCCTTAAATTGTGGGATTGATTTCTAACACTATATTCTTGATTTTAATTGTATTTTTCTCAGAGATTTTCAATCCCCAAGAGGAGCCTATGCTTGATCAATCATCTCCTATAAATAGAGGAAGTTTTGGAGCAACCAATATAACAATTGAGATACAACACAACAAGATACACTTCAAGCAAACACTTGGTCTTTCATTGTTATTATTCTTGTTGTAAAATTGCCTAGCTTATCACTTTCACATCTTTGAGGTCTAGGCTATTCTTGATTACACTTTGCACTCAAATTGTATTATTCATTATTGAGTTGTAATCTTGATTTTTGGTTATCATTCAAACACAAGATATCCTTGTGAGTGTTCTTGTGGTAAGAGCACACTTGGATGATCTAGGTGATAGGTACAAGAATATTGTGGTAATCTTCTTATTGAGGTGTTGAAGAATTTGGTATTCTTCAAGGTTGAAGATTGTGGTAATCTTCACAAGGTGCCGTTGAAGGAAGATTGTGGTAATCTTCAAAGGAGATTGTGGTAATCTCCAAAGGTGGTGTTGAAGAAGAGTGTGGTGCTCTTCAAGGTGTTGTAAGTTGAATTTGTATTAATTTTGGTAATTAATAAAATTCTTTTTCTTTTTCGAAATCCATCCCGGATATACTGGGGTGGTAGAGGATTAGGCCCTAGGTGGGTTGAACCTCTTTAAATCGACGTGTGTTGTTTATATTCCGCACCTTTATTATTGTATTTGAGCATTCGGTTTTAAAAAGAGGGCGAAATCGAAAGATGGAGATAATCTATTCACCCCCTCTAGATTATCGTAGCCGCTGGACTTACAAGTGGTATCGAGCCAAACTCTTTGGCAAGCTCGTTTCACATCGCGAGTGAAGAGAAACGATCGACGGCTACGAACGAAGCTCATCTATCCGGCACCTCCACCACCAAACCACCACTATTTGATTCCAAGAATTTTAATTTTTGGAAAGAAAGAATGGAATGCTATCTACAAGGTTGCGGGTTCGACATTTGGAACACCGTCATTAATGGAGAATCCATTCCGACGAAAGATACACCATACACCTCAAAAGGCTTCAAAAGCTCAATGATGAAGAAAAGAAAATCATCTCCTTAAACGGTAAGGCTTTAAATATTTTGTATTGTTCATTTACTAATTTAGAATATGAACATATTGTAGGAATAAAGTTCGCAAATGAAGTATGGCAAAAATTAGAAGCCATCTATGGAGTATTTGCAAATGAAAGGAATCAAACAAAAGCATCTACTTCTCAAGATCATACAAGCTCAAATCTAAGGAATAAGCCTCCTACAACTTCCAATTATGAAGAAGTTGAATATTGTTTTATGGGCATCAATGAAGAAAATGAGGTATGTCTTAAACCCTCTACTTCCTATGATATTGTCATTCAAAATGATTATAGTGATTTACAAAATGATTATGATGAACTTCAAAATGAATTCCAAAGCTTACTTGTTAGATACAAAAATTTGAAAAAGGAATTCAATATTTTGAAAAATGATAAGGATAGTTTATTTACTTCTTATGAATCACTATCATGTGCTCACACCACCACACTTGACAAGGTTAGAAACCTTGAAAAAGAAAATAGTACTCTTGTTGAGAATATTGATTGCATGAAAAAGGATTTATTAAAATCCAACTTGAGTACCAATAAAATGTCCAATATTGTTGATATTCATAATTGTGATAAGGAACTTGATCATAAGCCTAATGTTGTTAATCATATGAAAAAGGATCAAGTCACTATGCATATTGGTCATTATGCTCCTAGAATTATTACTTGTTTTTATTGTGGCAAAAAGGGTCATACGGCTAATTCTTGTCGGGGCTAGAAATAGCTCTAAATATTGTTGGAGACCTAAAAGTCTCAAAGCTAATCTTAAAGGACCCAAACACATGAGGGTACCACAAAACAATGTGCTATTAGGTACCCAAAGCAAAAATCGGAGAAAATTCATGCCACCAAGAAAACATCAAATGAACGTTTCATTTGATCAAAGAAGGAGAAACTACTCTCAACAAAGCCAATTTCCAAGAAGAGCGTATGATCAAAAATGGGAAGAACACAATCCTTGAAATGGCAAAGACATCATCAACAAGATGATTTTCAAAGAAGAAGAAACCATCAACCATGGGAAGGTAACCAAACTTGGAAATGGAGAAGTCATCATCAACAAAGTGACTTCTCAATGGGAAGATATCATCAACAATGGGAAAGACACAACCCATGGAAACGGCGTAATTGGTAAACCGTATCTCCCCATTTGTATATGCATCTTTTTATACTTTTAATTGTGTCTTAATTGCAAAATGAATTTTCAAGTATTTATTTTTAAATAGGTCTCTTATATATTTATGAGTTTCAATATTTTTTAAAAGAGACCTTGCATGTTTTTCTAAAAACTCTTGAGCTTTTTATTAGACTTATGTGGCTTATTATCTCTTATGAAATCTTATAGCATAAGCTCTTTTTGTTATCTCATATTATTTGCCTACACTTGAATTTTCTATGAAAATGTTGTCTAAGAATTGTGTAGGATACATATTTCATACTCATTGACTATTACATCATCAAGTTTCTTAAACCATCGAGGTATGTCTACTCGTATTTTTTTAAACTCGATATTATGCACATATCTTTCAAGATATTTCATTTTGATCCCTTAAGTGCCCCAAATTGATCTTGCAAATATTTTCTTTTTAAAAAAAAGGGCACTACGTGTTTAGTCTCGATTTTATCGTTGATATGTTTTCCCAAAACCCATATTTGTTGGATATAGTCCTAACTTATATTTTTGCAAAGTTTTAAAACTTTTTGGGTGGAAAATCGAATTTTGGAAAACTGCGGGAGAAAGAAAAATCACCTGGGGCGGTCATAGCGGGGCGACCGGTCGCCACACCTCGACCGTCGCACCCCACCCCGACCGGTCGCCCAGGGTTATTTTTCAAGCTTAAAACGGTTTGTTCTTCACTTTGAAATGAGAACAAAAATCCCCCAAACCCTTATCGGCGTATATCATCCCCTTTTCTTTAAAATCTTCAATTCTTCATCATTTGTCACGATTCTTGTTGCTAATCTTCTTATTTTCACAAGAATCTCACACATATGGCACCTCCAAGAAATTCTACCGAACGAAATCCTCAAAAGAGGAGAAGGAGGCAAAGGGGTGAATCTTCTTCCAATCCACAACAAGATAATATTCTACAAGGAGACTATCAAAATCGGCTTACGGAAGAGGAGATTGCCGAATTAAGAGTTTGGGGTTTCAAAATCGAGCATTCATTGGGACTCTAGTAAGTTATCACTCCTCTACGAGCCTCCCTCTAGAGCTAATAGATTTCGATTTTTAAATAAACTTGCGGAGGAACATTATGAAAATATTGGATTGAATGATAAGAAAATTGCGTGCACTCGTATGGTTCGTTTTCAAGCATTTCATGATGAATTTCCTGGATATTAGAGCTTACTTTGAAATTCAAGGATGGGTTTCACTTTGGGATAATCCGTGTTTGCACTATGATGACGAGCTTATAAAACTTTTCTATGCAAATATGTGGATTGTTGATGCTACGATAGATAATCCTTTGGAACTTCACACATTTGTTAATGGTAGGCATTTTCATGGACATTGGCGATATTTGTGATCACTTTAACGTGCCAAATGATGGAGTAGTCAATGTGGATTGCGCCCATTGGGATGATAACATTTTCGGTGTTTCACTAGATGATGTGAAAACCTTTTTAGGAGTATATCCCGAAGTAACATACTCGGCAATGCCGCCAAATTATCGGATTATATCTATCATTTGCTCCTATTGTGTTTGTGGAAAGGAAATAAAACTTCCAAGTAATCTCGAACTCTTTCTCACCTATAAGATTGTTCGAGGAGAAAGAGTAAATTATGGGGCAATTTTTGTATATTGCTTGTTGGAATCTAGAAAGCTTACCAAGAAGAAATATACCTTGGGAAATTTGATTTGCCGACTCTTATACTTATCGGGATACCGAAAATGAAATGAATACCGAAATTCGTCACAATGATTTTGATAATGCCAACATTCTACAAATGGTAAGAATGCGACGACATTTACCACGGGTTCCTACCAAAGCCGCTAGGGGGCGTGCCGACATCAACAACAACCTCGGGATGATTTCTTTAATGACAATGAGGTTGAAAATATTGGAAGAGGTGAGTTTGACGAACAAGGAGATGATGTGGGGAATGAACAAGAAATTAGGGAAGAAGAAAATGAGGAAGGAGATGAAGACGAGTTGGATGTTGAAGATCTAAATCTCAAAGAGAGAATGGCCAAAGTGGAAAGAGAAACATTTAGAGATGTGGCCTCTCTTAGAAAAGAGCTCCGGTCGTGAAAAAGGAAAATTCTAGTTTGAAGAAGTCAATTGGCAAATTGAAGAAATTCATCAAGGACCTCATACCCGGAACTTGCTTCTCTTCTGGACGAAGATTGATATCCCCATCTCCTCTACTTTCTAGCATTTTCATTTAAGTTGTTTTGTACTTTTATGAACTTTTGTAAAACTCATTTGTACTAATGATATTTGCTTGTTTTTCTTAAAGGGTTAAAATTGCAAGTTGATAATGACTTGTGAATGATCATGACTTTGATGGAGTATTTGATGGTAAAAATACTCTAAAGCATTGTTTGATAATTGGTATGAAGTACTTGATGGTAAAAGTGCTTCTTTTATTGCTTTGTTCATTATGCTTAGTTGAATATGTTGGGACATTTGATACATATATTGTTGAAAGCATGACTTATTACTTGTTGGATGCTCTAATTGTTGGCATTTGAAATGCCTTGATTGGTTGAACCCTCGAGAATCTACTTTGAGCTTCTCAATTGATGAACTAATTATTGCATATGGTGCATATGATTTTTTTGAGCTTTGTAATGAGGTTGATTGATGATATGAAAATTTTTGGCTTGAACCATTTACAAAGGTTATATACAACCTCTTCTATTTTTTCACGCACACAAGGTGTTTGTTAAAATGTCGCAATGAAATCTTCAACTTCTACATGATTCTCTTGCTTCAAAATGTCTTAAAATCTTTTTGAAATCATGTTTTTAGCATACTAATGAGCTTATGGATCTTTTATGTTTCAATTCTCTCACTTTCCTTAGATGATTATGCTTTAAATTGCTCAAACGGTTTTTACCGTTCATTTTGCGCGCTTTAATATTATTGTATGGTGTTTTCACCATCCTAACATTCTTTTTGATGATTCCAAAGGGGAGAAACAGGATATTGGCTCATTAGCTCAAAGAAGCTAATAAAAGCTTGTCATAAAAGCTATAAGCTATGGCTCATAAAAGCCATAAGTTGTGATTTGTTCTTAGTCCAATTGTTGCTTGATGGACTTATATTATTGTTTAATGTTGTTTTATGACAGGGGAGCTTATAAGCTCTTGAACAAATTGTAAAAGCTAAAGCTTTTAGCTTATGGATTATTGCTCTTACATTATTCTTGATGTGCTTGTTGATAGGGAGCTTGTGCTTATTATTGAAAATATTTACTCCTACTTGGTTGCTTTAATTTTTGGAAATTTTGGTTGCTTCCAAACGGTCAAATGTTTTTACCGGAAAATCATTTCTAAAATTACTCTCTTAGTTTGTGTAAAAATTGTTTTGGTTTGTAATCATCAAAAAGGGGAGATTGTTTGATACATTTTTTTATCTTAATTTTGATGATTTTATTTTGTCACCAAAACAATGCTTTTAAAGGTTGTCCAAATACTCCTAAATGATTTAAAATGGTTTTTAATATTTTCCTGGAGTATTTCCTCAAGTTTACTTTTGATAATAATGGACAACACTTTTAATGATTTTATTTCAATGGATTTTTCACTCCTTAACAAGGTTCCTAAATGTTGTCTAAATACTCTCGATTGGTTTAAAATGTTTTTACTAAATTTTCGGAGTATTTCTTGGGTTTTATTTTTGAAAAAAAATTGGACAACATTTACGTCTCGTGGTCGACGGTCGCCCCTATAGGCAACCCGTGACTGAAGATGTTTTTAGAAACAAAAATGAGACGGAAGGAAAAACAAGCAGGTCGACCGTCCGCTCCTCGGGCGTCGACCGGTCGGCGACCGTCGCCCAATGGCCGACCGGTACTGCAAGTTTCGTTTTGAAACAGAACTAAAACCTTGCATTTTTGAAACAAGAGGGACCGGTTGAAGCAGGGGGTCGACCTGTCGAAGCTTCACGTCGACCGGCCGCCTGTTGTAATTTTCAAAGTGTTCTCTTTTCTCTTATCTCTGTGCGACCGATGCATACCTGTATTGACAAAAAATATGACCGTTTGACAAATGAGACACATTTCCTTAAATTGTGGGATTGATTTCTAACACTATATTCTTGATTTTAATTGTATTTTTCTGTAGATTTTCAATCCCCAAGAGGAGCCTATGCTTGATCAATCATCTCCTATAAATAGAGGAAGTTTTGGAGCAACCAATATAACAATTGAGATACAACACACAAGATACACTTCAAGCAAACACTTGGTCTTTCATTGTTATTATTCTTGTTGTAAAATTGCCTAGCTTATCACTTTCAAATCTTTGAGGTCTAGGCTATTCTTGATTACACTTTGCACTCAAATTGTATTATTCATTATTGAGTTGTAATCTTGATTTTTGGTTATCATTCAAACACAAGATATCCTTGTGAGTGTTCTTGTGGTAAGAGCACACTTGGATGATCTAGGTGATAGGTACAAGAATATTGTGGTGATCTTCTTATTGAGGTGTTGAAGAATTTGGTATTCTTCAAGGTTGAAGATTGTGGTAATCTTCACAAGGTGCCGTTGAAGGAAGATTGTGGTAATCTCCAAAGGTGGTGTTGAAGAAGAGTGTGGTGCTCTTCAAGGTGTTGTAAGTTGAATTTGTATTAATTTTGGTAATTAATAAAATTCTTTTCTTTTCGAAATCCATCCCTGGATATTGGGGTGGTAGAGGATTAGGCCCTAGGTGGGTTGAACCTCTTTAAATCGACGTGTGTTGTTTATATTACGCACCTTTATTATTGTATTTGAGCATTCGGTTTTAAAAAGAGGGCGAAATCGAAAAGATGGAGATAATCTATTCACCCCCTCTAGATTATCGTAGCCGCTTGGACTTACAAATGGGCACCTCCTCAACAAATCCCGGAATCTTTCCCCAGGCCTCGTACAAAGGCTCGAGTCAAACCGCCTCGAATCGAGTGATCTCGCTTTTAAGTCCGTAGTATCTTACTTGGTGGGAAATATTTGAACAAGAACCTCGACTCACTCATCCCAATTGTTCACACTCCGAGTTAGGGTGCTTGCTTGAGTTCTAGCCTTATCCCTTAAAGAGAAAGGGAATAGGCGAAGACGTATAAAGATCATCACCACCCCATTCATCTTGATAGTATTGCAAATCAGTATGAAATTCGCAAGATGAGAGTTAGGATCTTCGACGGAAACCCCAAATCGATTCTCGCTGCACCATCGATATCGATCTTTGTCGCTTCACCAAAATTATTTGACCGATTGGGGCGTTGGCAATTCCACCATAGTTGCGATTGATTGGGCGAAAGAAATCGCGAATCGCTCGCTATTGGATCTGCCGGAGCCACTGAACCTCTCGGTATTGGTAACTCGACATTGACCTGTTGGCCGGTTGTTACCTCCATTTTCGCCCCCATTATTTCCTCCGTTGTTACCTTCTAAGTCTGCCATAGTCTGTTCCTGATGTCTTTCTGCCCGTTTGGTAGCCGCACTAGTCCGCCTAGCAAAAGCCTCAACCTCTGGTATGAACGGTGCTAATTCTCCTTGCTTCGAGCGAGTGATCATGCACTACCTGAACCAACTAAAGAAAACAAGTCAACCACAATAAAAGTAGAATTAAACAACAAACTAAGAAAAAGAAAAAATGTCTAGATTAAGAATAGTTTTATTTATCGTAATATCAGTACTAAAAATTTGATTAATCCCCGGCAACGGCGCCAAAAACTTATTCGCCTATTTTTTTAGCTTCACCGCGAGTGTACGGATCAGTTTATAGAATAGGATTTACAAGGTCGAATCCACAGGGATTAATAAATTAATGTACCAAGTATTGGATTATAATAGTCCTATTTTTATCTAAACTATCGAAATTTGAAGGGTTGGTTTTATTACTACTAAAGCAGAATTTAATCCTAAAATAACAAAGCAAAGAACGATTGAAAGATCAAGTATGGATGGATGGATTCCTGGGTTATGGTTTCAGTTAATATCCCACTTTTATGCTCAGATTAAGCAAACCAAGGTTAAACGTATTCTTCTCTATAGACCAATCACCAAAGTAATTTACCTCCTCTCTCGAGATGTATGTAAAATCGTTGATTGGAATATCTATGCTAGCATCTATACTCAACATGAGATACCCAACTCCCAAAAGTTCAAAAGATTATAAGATCTCACAAATATTCACAGACTTCTCAATCATGCAATCCATTTGTGTCAAGTACTCAAGATCTAGTATTGAAACTCATCGGTTAGAATTATGAATCAATACATCAAACAAGTTTAGATCAAAGGCCTTTTGATAAAACAAGAATTAAAGCAAAGTACTTGAATAGAGAAAGAAAACATTAACTTCAATTATCTTTAATCATCAAATAAAAGTGTTTATTAACCTACTCCCAAACCTGGGAATCACAAGATGTTTAGCCAAACATTGAAGATAAACAATTCATGGACAAATTATTCATAATCAAAAATCTAACTAATTGAAATAACGATACGATGGAATGAGTGACTCGGGGATGATGACGATCTCTCGATCTATCTTCAATCCTCGAAGGTGTGGTTGCGGTCTTGATCGATCTCTCGAACTTTCTGGTTGAAAACTGCTATTTTCTCTGGTTTCTAGGGTAAAAATCAGCGTGTCCTTGTTTGTGGCCGCCCCGGGTCTATTTGTACTTCGTTCGAGTCAAAACCAAGTTGAAAATGACTTAACCTCAGTTTTTCCCGCAGAGGAGCACGGTCGTGCCCCTTTGGCACGCCCAGCCCGTGCTGGGTGCCTAACGGATCGTCCAAATTTCTGGAGAGAGCACGAGCGTGCCCATATGGCACGGGCTGCCCGTGCTATAGATCGAACACTTTCTTCTTCAGGTATAGGTTGCGCACGGGCGTGCTAGGGAAGCACGCCCGACCCGTGCTCACATGTATCATCAAGCACTTGGCTATTTTCTTCCGTTTCTTGCCCGGTTAAATCGACTTCTTCTTGATTCGACTCCAAACTTCGTCTAACATGTCTAGTATTGGCGGTTGCCATGCCCAAATTGTTGCCAAAATGCTACAATTATAGATAAATTCCTACAAAACGAGCAAGGCATAATCCTTTTCCACAAAATAGAATAAAACCCCATTTACTCATATAATGCATGCATATCAACACATTCTAGCTAATATTTTTACAAATGCATGCAAAATACAAGTCAATTACTTAGACCATCTTGCTCGGGGAGTTACAAAGAAGAACGAAGGAATCGTTGTCTGATCCACACGATTCTGGAGTTAATCGAACCCATTTGGTTGGCGCTACAAATCCGTACGCAACCGCTACTTGTATTGCATTGGTTGGCGCTACAAATCCGTACGCAACCATTACTTGTCTTGCATAGGATTGGCGCTACAAATCCGTACGCAATCCTACCTGTCTTGCCTGAATCACATAGTGCCTGTGTGACCACGAATTGTATCTTAAACTGTATAAGTATATTACTTAACTATATTTATCACGACGTTTGTGGACTGTGTGTGAAATCATGCATCATATCTCACGCGTTTTCATACAACTGTTTTTCTCGCATTAACTATATATATCGCCACACTTGCACACGATCACCCCATCCACTGAGATTTCTGTCTCATCCCCTCCTGTTTTCTAACCTTTAGATGAGGACTATGTTGAAGATGTCGAACTGGCCACAGATTGATTACCCTCGCCTCGCCTGTCGAACTTGCATTCTTTTTCTGATGATTGTACTTATTTCATGTATTTCTACTGATGTTGGACTCTCGTTTATCCTGCTAATCTTTTCTCTCTTTGACTGTAATTTAAGGGTGTAGGACCCTTTGACATTTAAGATTTGGATATTGTGTACTTTACGTTTTAGTTTTTGGCCTGTAAACTTATTCAGGTTATTATGTCGGATGTATTTGGATCTTGCTAGACTTTAATTTGTAATTCGTACTTATGTTTATTTTATTTCCGCTGCTTTAGACTCAGTTTCACTTGGGATTATGTTGTATCATTTGTCTAGACTGTTGGGTTTATTTCTGTTAAGTGGTTGATCGTCGTCGCGTCCCGTCTGGGGCGTGACAAATGAGCTTAGTAAATATTAAGACTTATTTGCAAAACGAGGACACTAACTATACCCCAGTAGCAAAAAAGAACACTAAGTTTGCGGGCTTTCAATTTAGGACAATAACTTTAAAATTTTGGCGAATTGAGGACAAATTGAGCCCGAATTGTACAATTCGGGCTAATTGCCAAGTGGACCTCACTTTTGAGCCCGAATTGCCCAAATTTAGTCTAATTGCTTCTGTCACGTAAAATAAGTCTAAATATTATTTTAAAAATTTACAAATAAATCTGATAACTTTAAAGCCAATTTACAAATTAAGAAGTTGAGCCTAAATATATGAAAATAAATTTGATAATTATTTTAAGTATACAAATTAACAATTAGAATGTGAATATACGAAAATAAATCTAGAAAATATGAAAAACAAAATTATAAAAATATTTAATAAGTCAAAAATGTGAAACAAGATTTAAAAATTAATCTAATATATACTTGGTTGCTCCCAAAAACGACCTCCTCTCGCCGATCACCTTCCAAGACGAAGTCCTCCGCGAAACCTGCACAAGGGGGGCCGGAAGGGAGCTCCGGCGTACCCTCTCCGATGCTTAAGTCAGTGTCTTGGAAAAGAAGTAAAAGGCTAGAGAGAGAAAGAGCAATATAACAGTAAAATAAAATGAGATTAGGTTAGAATGAACATGGGCTTGGGCCTTTTATACCTTAGCTAGGATTAGGGTTTCCGTAAAATCCGGAATTCCGTTACGATTTGGTGTCAGAGTCATTATTAGGTTAGGATCGGATCTCCTAAAAACCCTAATTTTATGCCCTTAAAACCATAGTTCCGACCTGTCTCACAATACGTCGGCCCAGTATATTAATACAAAATCCCTTAGAATCTCCAAGACATCCTCAGGGCCCCATACATCTGAGGTTGCCGAGCTGAACTATACCTCGAGGTCCTTTTAGAATGCAACGGATAAACAACAGACGCCTTAAATGTGTGAGGTGTGACAGATCGCCCAATACAACGGCCTCATACAGGTCGATCCAATAAGTTGGACCATACCACATCAGTCGTACTTGGGCCCTAACAGGTCGACCCAACACAATAGGCTTCACCCTTTCAGCCTAATATTCATGGGCTCCCTACGTCGGCCCAATGCTTATGAGCTTCACCAGGTCGGTCCAATGCTATGAACCCTGTTAGGTCGGCTCATACCATATTTTGCCCTTATCAATACAAAAATCACATAATAAACTATAAAATTATTTGAATAAGTCCAAATAAATATTATTTATTAAATCTAAAAATGTATTTAAAAATTTAAATATTAATTAAAATAATTTAAAAGAAGAAATCAAAATTTGAAAATACTTAAATAAATCTGAAAATTATAATTAAATCAAAAAATATTTTAGATACAAATAATATTTTTATTTCTTTAAGTATTTTTCAAATGTTAGTTTGTAATTTGAAATTACTTTACATAATGTTTACGCTTTTAAACAAATTTTAGATTTACTAAATAATATTTGGATTTTATATTAATAGTTCTTTGATTCATTCAAATAATTTAAATGTTTATTCGGTAGTTTTTGATAGATTAGTAAAAAAAATTATCTTATTTCACATTTTTAGATTTTATTTAGTTATTTTAAGATTAAATAGTTTTAAAAATTTTGTATTTTCCTGTTTTATTTTCGTATATTTATATTTTAATTTTTAATTTGTAAATTCTTAAAATAATTATCACATATATTTTTTTATATATTTAGACTCTATTTTTTAATTCATAAATTTATAAATTGGTTTTGAGATTTTCATATTTGTTTTGTAAAATTTTAAAATAATTTTAGACTTATTTTATGTGACATAAGCAATTATTTTTGGACATAAGCATGTAGCCTAAATCTAGACAATTCGGGCTCAACATTGGGCTCAATTTGTCCTCAATTTACCAAAATTTTAAAATTATTGTCCTAAATTGAAAGCCCTCAAACTTAGTGTCCTTATTTGTTCTTGAGGTATAGTCAAGTGTTCTAAAAATCGCTAGGCGCTAATGCCGGAGAGATGATCAGGGCCTAGCGCCAGGCGGAGTTTGGGGGGGGTTAGGCGGGACTGAGCGGGATTAGGCGGAATCTAATTGAAAAAAATAACATAGGCGGACAAGGAGGGTCTAGCGCTGGCGGGGTCTAATCGGAGCTAAAGGGGTCTTTTAGAACAGAGGTATAGTTAGTGTCCTCATTTTGCAACTAAGCCAATTATTAATTATAAATTAAATTATTCTTCAAATTTATTATAAAAATAGAATTATATATATCTAAAATGCATTATATATTTACTAAAACTTATAAGTTTATTCAAACAAATAAGTTTATTGAAATATTTTATATTATCATAAATAAAAATATGAAAACTTAAAATTAAAGTCAAATTATTAGTTTAATTTATACGAGCTTACTATCGAGCCTATTCACGAGTTTACTAACGAGCCTATTCACGAGCTAACAAACCGACTATCTCTAAGTTTGAGTTTGGTTCGCTTTTTTAACGAGCCTCATTAGACAAACTCGAACGAGCTTTTATCGAATCGAGTTTCGAATAGCTCACGAGCGGCTTGGTTCATTTGCAGCCCTAATAACATAAGTGGATGATCACAAGCAGGCCACACGCGCGCGCGCGTGCCCGGGTCAAGGTCCAAGTCCACTACACTTTTGTCACTCGAAAATGGGCTTGGCCCAGATTCAAGTGACTGTTGGGCCGCCCGATGAACTTGGACATTGCAGGTGTCCAGATTCATAAGTGACTGTTGGAGTCTGTAACTCCTCAGATAATGGCATTGATGGGGTTGTAACCCCCAAGAAGGTGGTCATCATTGTGGTTGTAACACCTGGCTGTTACAAGGAATTAAGGTTAATCCCCATTAACTTACCATGTTTAATTCCTTGCAGGTGGATTTTTGCTGCCTATATATAGATGGTTTAATTGCATGTTTTACACTGAAAATTCGGATACATCTCTGCATATTTCAACGGTGTCGTTAAAAGTGTTGTAACATTTCCAGTAACACTTTCAAGAACACTTCATTTTGCATTCCAGTCCAGCAACTAGTTCTCGCTCCTTCAAGTTCGAAAGGTGCTTTTGTGTCAGTGGTGCTATTGTACACAAAGGAGGTTAAGCCGTTTTATCTTTGGGGACATTACGTCGTACCGTGAGCACTAGTCGGGACGTATTTGTCTTGCGAAAAGAGTTCCACTTGACTCGGCTTTTTATTTTTCAAGTTGTAATAGTCAGATTATTTTTCCTTGTAATTTTCTTTCCTGTTTGTAAAAGCCATTGTTGAAGGCTTCCCATTGTAATCACTTTGTAATCAACAAAAAAGGCAGAATATAAAGTGAATCTAGAAAAAAAGTGATTAGGGCTAGAATGAACCTGTAACATGGTATTTATAGCTTTGTCTTAATTAATCCAGAGTTTGTTACGATTCTGGTATCAGTATCTGATTAGGATAAGATCAATCCTTCTAGAGCTCGGACCATATGAATAGTTCAGCAGGTCGAGATAATGTCAACACAATAACTCAACCTCAACTACACGTATTTGGAAGGCAACCACTTCGACCCAAATGAGATCAGAGTTCAGTCTGTTGGAGGAGGGTTATCTCAAGTCTAGAAGAAAAATGGGTTATTTAGAAATTGGAAGTGGGAAGAGGGATTATTTTCTCTTTGTAGGAGGAGGAGGTTATTTATGCTAAAAAATGTAAGAGAGATTTTGGTGGAGAAATATTTGCTTGTATTGATTCTTCTCAAATTTTTTGGCTTGTTACAAAATGATCAAGACACCCCTATTTATACTAGTACAACTTCCTAACCAATGGCTAGGATTTATTTGATCTAATGGCTATAATTCATCTACTAGAATCATCCTCCAAAATATCTACTTTCCTAGAACATTCTACAAACTTTCTTACAAATAATATCTTAGATATTTTCACAAGACTTTTCTAGATAACTTCTAGAACTTGGGCCATTTGGGTTTGGGCTCTTATTTTATCTTTTAACTCAAATATATATTTTCAAGCCCAATATTAATTGGACCAAATCAAGTTTAAAATCCAACACCCCCTTAAACTTGATTTGTCATTCCGAGAAAACTTCTAAGTCGTATGAGTCTTCATGCTTGAGTGGTTTGGTGAAGATATCCGCAATTTGATCTTGAGACTTCACATACTCCACTTGTACGTCCTTTCTTGATATACATTCTCTTATGTAGTGGTAACGAGTGTCAATGTGCTTGCTTCGATCATGAAACACCGGATTCTTTGCCAATGCCATAGGTGACTTGTTGTCGACACGAATCTTAGTTGGCTCTTCTTGTGTCATTCCCGTTCCTTGAAAAATTTCTCAGCCAAATCGCATGGCAAACACAAGTCGTCGCGACTCGTACTCACCTCACAAAGTTGAGAGAGTGACTATCGGTCACGCTTCTTTGACATCCAAGTGAATGTGGTATCTCCCATGAAGAACACAAAGCCAGTAGTACTTTTTCGATCATCCACATCTCCAGACCAATCGCTATCACTATAGCCAACAAGTTTATAATCATTAGTTGTTGAATAAAATAAGCCGTAATTGATCGTACCTTTGAGATAGCGAAGAATCCTTTTAGCGCCTTCATGTGAGTAGTGGTTGGATTTTCCATGTAGCGACTTATTAGACCGGTGGCATCGAGAATGTCCGTGTCTGGTACACGCCAAATACCGCAAACTTCCAACCAAACTTTTGTACAATGTCGGGTCCACTTTTTCTTCTCCGTCATACTTTGATAGCTTGATGCCGCACTCCACTTGGTGTGTTAATAGGCTTGCAGTTATCCATCTTGAACCTCTTGAGAATTTCCTTCGCGTAGCCTTCTTGCGAGATGAAAATCCCATCTTCTTGTTGTTTAACTTCAACGCCGAGGTAATATGCCATAAGCCCGATATCGGTCATCTCAAATTCTCTGTCATTGCTTTCTTGAACTCTTCAAACATGTCCGGATTATTTCTGTGAAGATTAAGTCATCCACATATAAACACACGATCAAAATATTATCTTTTCTGGCCTTGACATAAAGTGCATGTTCGTGCGGGCATTTAGTGAACCCATTCTCTTGCAAGTATTTATCGATCCTGCTATTCCAAGCCCGCGGTGCTTGCTTTAATCCGTATAGAGCCTTCTTCAGCTTCAAGACTTTATCTTCTTCTTTCTTCACCACATAGCCCTTTGGCTGTTCAATGTAGACTTCTTCCTCAAGAACTCCATTTAAGAAAGCTGACTTTACGTCTATCTGGTGAATCTTCCATCTGTTTTGAGCTGCTAAAGAAATGATAAGCTTTATTGTTTCCAAGCGAGCGACTGGAGCAAACACCTCGTCATAGTCGATTCGACTCTTTGACTATAGCCTTTTGCGACTAGCCTTGCTTTATATCTTTCAATTTCTCCTTTAGCATTCTTCTTTGCTTTGTACACCCACTTGACGCCGATAGCCTTATGTCCTTTTGGAAGTGAGGTCAGCTCCCACGTGTCGCTCTTCATGATTGCTTGTATCTCTTCATCCATATCATCTCTCCATCTTTTATTTTGGACTACTTCTTCAAAAGTCACCGGTTCACAATCCGCAAATGATTTAACAAAGTAATATCATCTATCCTCTCGGTGTTCTCATAAAGATCTTCTAGACTCCTTTCACGTTCTATGTCTCTTCATTTAGAAATGATGGTGGCGAGTCTCCTCCAGCTATTGATTGTGAAGTGGATGGAGTAGTTGGCTCTTCTTTGAACTTCTATGGTTGGCTCGACGGCCTCGACTCATTTTCTTCAAAATCCGGAAAGAAATTGAAGTTGTTTTGGGAGCCAAAATCCCAATCTAATTCTTCATCAAACTCTACATCACGACTTATCACAAGCTTCTTAGTATTTAGATTATATAACTTATAACCTTTAGAGTTTGAGTCATACCCGATGAAGATGAATGGCTCGCTTTTGTCATCAAGCTTACTTCTTCTCTCGTCAGGTACATGTGCATATGCTTTGCTTCCAAATACTTTTAGATGAGAGATACCTGGTTTTCTTCCACTCCAAGCTTCTTGTGGTGTTTTTCCCCACACACTTCTGGTTGGTGAACGATTTCAGTACACCGCACACGCCACGCTTGACCCGAACTCCTTTGCGCGTTTTGCTTTTGAGCATGCACCTTGCCATTTCAAGAATTGTTCTATTCTTTCTCTCGGCTACACCATTTTGCTTTGGGATCTTGGGACCTGTCCAAGGGACGCGAATCCATTTGCTTCGCAAAATTCTTGGAACTCCTTAGATGTGAATTCTCCTCCACGATCTGATCGCATTGCCTTGATTTTGCATCCACTTTCATTTTCCACCATAGCTTTGAACTTCTTGAATGCTTCGAACACTTCAGACTTCTGTTTCAAAAATATACCCAAGTCTTTCTAGAGAAATCATCAATAAAGAGGAGAAAATAATTATTTTTACCGAGAGAACTTGGCTTGATTGGTCCACAAACATCAGTGTGTATGAGCTCCAGTGGCTTCTGTGATCTCGAGCTTGATTCCTTTGGAAAACTCTTTTCAATTGTTTTCCCAATAGACATCCTTCGCATAGTTGATCGGGATGTTGATGGAAGGTAATCCTCTTACCATCTCTTTCTTTGATAGTAATTCTAATCCGCCAAAATTTAAGTGCCCAAATCATAGATGCCAAATCCAAGATATATCTTTGTAGCAAGTTTTGAGACATTTTGCTACATCATTCGGATATTTAATAAGAACATTCTATTTCTAGACATTGACACTTTAGTGATTAAATTATTTCTATCATCTCTTATAGAAAGACTACGATCTTTCATGTGAATGTCATAGCCCTTCTCTAAGAGTTGTCCCAAACTCAAGATATTACTTTTCATATTTGGAACATAATAGACATTAGAAATAAATTGATGACTTCCATTCTTCAAGCGGATTAAAATTTTACCTTTTCCTTTAACCGGGACTTTAGACTCATCTCCAAAAGAAACATTGCCACTCACCGATTCATCAAGCTCCACAAACATGCTTCTTCTTCCACACATATGATTGCTTGCACCAAAGATCGAGGTACCAAGTGTTGTCTTGTCTGCTTCCATCACCACCTTTGTATGCTAGTAACAAATTGACATCTTCTTTGTTTTTATTTTCCACATAGTGGGCCTTTTCTTCAACCTTATTTTTGGGAGCTCTACACTCGGAAGCATAATGTCCAAATTTTTGACAATTATAACACTTAGTTTGTAATTTTTCGTACCTTGTTCTTGGATTGCTCCTCCCGCGTCCACCTGTTAGGTATTCTCTTCTATCTTCATTATTATTGAAACCTCCTCGTGCATGTCCACGACCACGGCCTCGTCCGCCTCGTCCTGAAACGACCTCTTCCATGTTGACCACGTTCATTGCTCATGCTTTCTTCTTTATCCTTCACTTGCATTTTAAAAAAGTTGTTCTACAATATCTTGCTTCTTTTTATGTTTTTCTTCATATGCTTGTAATGACCCCAATAATTGATCAATAGTCATCTCCTCCAAACTTTTTGTTACTTCAATTATTACGACAATATGCTCAAATTTAGGACTTAAAGAACGGAGTATCTTTTCCATAATTCTCACATCACTTAACTTTTCACCATTTCTTTTCATTTGATTAGAAACCACCAAAACTCTTGAAAAATAGTCGGAAATAGATTCGGACTCTTTCATATGTAAAGCTTCAAATTCACCTCTTAATGTTTGGAGACGTACCTTCTTTACTTGCTCGGCTCCTTTGTGAGACGTTTGAAGCTTCTCCCATGCATCCTTGGTGGTAGTTGCACTTGAGATCTTTTTCGAAACCATCATCATCCAAAGCTTGGTAGATGAGATAGAGAGCTTTCTTGTCTCTCTTTCTTGAATCTTTTAAATTATCCTTTTGAGTTTGGGATAGTGTAGCCTCGTCTTGTGGCTCGACATAACCTTTTTCTACAATATCCCAAACTTCATGTGCACCCAAAAGGGCCTTCATCTTGATACTCCAATTATCATAGTTGCTTGTGTTGAGCAGGGACTTGAAAGGAAGCCACACCGTTTGCCATATTTTTATGTAAACCACAAGTGATCTTGTGGCTCTGATACCACTTTGTTGGAGGAGGGTTATCTCAAGTCTAGAAGAAAAATGGGTTATTTAGAAATTGGAAGTGGGAAGAGGGATTATTTTCTCTTTGTAGGAGGAGGAGGTTATTTATGCTAAAAAATGTAAGAGAGATTTTGGTGGAGAAATATTTGCTTGTATTGATTCTTCTCAAATTTTTTGGTTTGTTACAAAATGATCAAGACACCCCTATTTATACTAGTACAACTTCCTAACCAATGGCTAGGATTTATTTGATCTAATGGCTATAATTCATCTACTAGAATCATTCTCCAAAATATCTACTTTCCTAGAACATTCTACAAACTTTCTTACAAATAATATCTTAGATATTTTCACAAGACTTTTCTAGATAACTTCTAGAACTTGGGCCATTTGGGTTTGGGCTCTTATTTTATCTTTTAACTCAAATATATATTTTCAAGCCCAATATTAATTGGACCAAATCAAGTTTAAAATCCAACACAGTCTCCCAAAAATTATTGTCGCTCTCCCACTGGATGACCCATTAGTAGAGCTCTTACAGCTCAGCCTATTATACAGGACTCTTACAGCTCAACTCATTAACAGAACTCCTTGATTCAACTTTGTACTCAATTCATTTGACGGAGATATATAGTTCGGTCTACTAATGCAGTCCTTTGGTTCGACCCAATAGAGAAAATTCAGTTCGACCCATGAGATCAGTCTAATTTGACCCTCATCAACAAGCTTTCTTTCTAATCGCCAATAACTAATCGTAATAGTATTGCTCTTCATGATGGCAAGCTTCTTAATAATTCTATCCCTTCGCAAATCTCCGTAGTATTAGTGAAGTAATCATTAGGCCAGATTTATTTAATAATTATCATTATTATAAGATTTATTTCAAAACAATTTTGTCACTTCTTATATATATCTTTTATGAGCTAGTCTCTCTGTCGGACCGTCTAACGGGATCGATCCGTTAGACGAATCTAAATATCCTGGATTTTCTGAATTGGAAGCTCACGAACTGCTTGTTGTCGGCGTCGGGCTTCCACGCACAATCGAGAAGCTCTTTGATCGGCACGTGCGCTTCACCACCGTCTTTATCCCCAAAAAGCTCGCTCGCATAAGAGCTGAAATCGTAACAAACAAAATTATTCTAAAATTCCACTAAAAATTTAGCAACCCAACACAAAACAAAGATCAAGTAAAGAAAAACCGACAATAAACAAAAAGCACAAATCGTGGACTTCAATCACAAAACTCATCTCGGGGATCTCTTAAAATCCGAACAAGAAATTACAAAGAAACAATAAACACTGTTTCAACAGACTAAAAGCACACAACAAGATCCGAGTTACGTGAATATACCTTTGCGAAGCTCGTGATGAAAGAAACCATACCAAGTGCATCCATAACCACACACAAAAAAAAAAAAAAAAAAAAAAAATTTGGATAAACAGATGGGGTTTTCAAAAGGTTTCAGAATTAAAAACTACAAGTTTGATAAAAAGATAAGTGATACAAGTCTTAGTATCAGCTAATACTTTTATGGAGAAATACTAATACATTTTATAAGAGAAACTAATACGTTGCAGGAGCACTACTAAAATCTACTCTAGAAAATTACTAATATTTTTTTCTAAAAACCAATAATACTTTTACGATGGATAACTAATACATTTCAGGAGTATATTCATGAGAAATACTAAAACTATTCAAGGAACTACTAATACATTTCAGAAAAACTGCTAATACTTTTTAGAAGGACGACTAATGTTTTTCAGAAGGACTATTAATACATTTTGGGAGAAAAATATAATTATATTCAGGGGAACTACTAAAACATTTCAGAATAACTGCTAATACTTTATAGAAGGACGACTAATACTTTTCAGACGGACTGTTAATACATTTCGGGAAAAAATTTATTTATATTCAGGGGAACTATTAATACATTTCAGAAGAACTGTTAATACTTTTTAGAAGGACGACTAATACTTTTCAGAAGGACTATTAATATATTTCGGGAGAAAAATTTAATTTATTTCAAGGAACTACTAATACTTTTTCGAGGAACTACTAATACTTTTTTGAGGTATTGCTAATACATTTTGGGAGTATATTCAGGAGAAATACTAAAAAAATTCTTCAGGAAACTACTAATACATTTCAGAAGAAGTGCTAATACTTTTTAGAAGGACGACTAATACATTTCAGAATGACTGCTAATACCGGTGCTCCCTGAAAACTACTAAAACACCACTGTGCTAATATTACGGTAATGCCACGGGATCCGCGGGTCAGATCCGTCTAACAGTCGACATTCGTTAGGCGGTCTGATTTGAGTTTTTGTGATCTTTTATATTCATTAATCCAACACTATATATATAAATCCTGTTAACAAGACTATATAATAACACAACATCACATATATAATCTCTGTACTATTATGATCCAATTAAATATAAATTTACAAAGCTAGATTTATTTAATCAATAATCATTATAACAATTTATTAGTCAAACAATAATCTTGTCACTTGTTACATCTTTCGAATTCATTCCAGCACCATGCATATAAACACACTCAATTAACCAATTAAATAGATCGGCAACTTTTTTTCTCAGTGTAACCGAAACAAATTTCTTATTAGTATCACCCTCCATGGCAAGCCCTCTTTCTATTCCTCCACGTATGATCTCCTTATCATTGATATTATTCATCATAAGCTATTTAATCTGCATTGTACCAAATTCAAAGAATCTTCTTCCAAACGAATTTGACGCCATTCAAAGAGCCTCCAATGACTATGGAAACATCGTTCACGAAATTCCTTCTGCAGTTCTTTACCCTTCGTCTGTTAAAGACATCATCGATCTCATAAAATCATCGAACAATCGCTCGACTCCATTTACCGTCGCGGCCGGGGACAGCCATGGCGCGCGCGGGGTGGTGGTGGAGATGGCTTCTTTGAGTAAAATTAAAGGCGGGATTGGGATTAGGGTTTTTCGGGAATAGTACATTAGGGTTTTATGCGCAGATGTTGGGGCGAGCAAATGGATTGACGTGTTGAGAGCGGCGCTTGAGCATGGGTCCGGCGCCGGTTTCTTGGACGGATTATTTGTATTTGATCGGGTGGAATACTTGCTAATCTTTGTTAGTGGACAATCATTTTTGTATGGCCCTCGGATCAAAGAATGTTCTTGAACTCGATGTTGTTATTGTACGCATGCTAGAACACCTTCATTTATTTAATGTTTATATTCTTTTTGTTTTCTTATTCCCTATATTTTAATATGGGAAATAAGTGTTTTTGGTCCTATAATTTGGATTATTTGGAGATTTAGTCTTATATATAGTCACATCTAAAATTTGATCTAATATCTTTTAAATATTCAAATATTTAGTCCAATTTTGACCAAATTATATAAGTTTAACATTATTGCTGACTTAGGGCCAATGGGCATCTTACATGTCTAAGAATTTTAAAAAAACTTGGTGATTTGATATAAATTAAACATGTCAAATCATACACGTAGAATTTGGGGATTTTAACGCTTAGGTGTCAATTTTTCCAAATTTTTTACATATTTTTACTCACTTGTTATAGTCAGCAATTCACGATAAAATTACGCAATTTCGGTCAAATCGGACTAAATGTCCAAAATTTTTTAAAAATATTTGACCAAAATTTAAAGGTGACTATCTAATATATAATTAAATCTCTAAGTAGTCCAAGTTCTTGTTGGAATTGGTTTTATTAAATTGGGTTTTGACCGATTTTGACCAATTATTTAAGTGGGTCATTTATTCAAAGTATGAAATAAATGAGATAAACGTCATCTACGCCGCGGTAGATGAGTTTAGCATTTTGAATTTCTCAAAACCAATATCGTGAATGAGAAATAAATGCATAAACTTGCCACTTAAAATGCTTTTATATATGGAATATAAAAGGGTGGGAATATGGAAAGCCATATCCCACATAGGAAACATATTAAATGTTTGACTAGTTAATAAAGAGCTTCACCACTAATAAGGAGTAATCAAGTGGAACTCCTTATGGTACACCCTAGTGGACCAAGTCAATTTTGACAAGCCTTTGCTAGCTCAGCAGACCGAGGACGGTGCGAGCACCGTCCCGAGCCGAGTCGGGCCCGGCCGCGCACGTCGCACATAGTCGCATTGGCGCTTTAGCGCACTTTGCACTTGGCGCCGATTGATGCGTCTGTTCACGACAGGGCACCGTGATCGACGCGTCGGCCCAAAGTGTGAATGGGTGCATGCTAATAGGTGTGCTCCTTCAGCAGATAGATCGTGGACCATCGACGCAATCGGCAACCAACCCGGGCACGATCCGACGGTCAAGATCGATCCGGACTGGGGATGCACCGATGCAAGAGGCACCAGGAGCTCTATATAAACCAAATTTCCTAATTCATTTCAACACATCAAAAATCGAATTTCACTTCATATTTCTGCATTGTAAAAGAGAGTTTAAGAGCATCAAAGTGTTCGTTGTACTTGCGATTTGTAGTGCAACTATCGCAAGTAGTTCGTCGTTGTATCTTGGGAGACGATTGTTGTATTCCGTAAGCACCGTGAGCGGGGCAATATCGTCTTAAAGAGAAAGAGTCCAACTCTTGCCTCGACGTCTTTATTTTACCGTTACTCGCTCAATCAAGTTTTTTTTCGCCATTCGGTATACACCAACTGGTTTTTTCCAACAGTTTAAGACGATATTTTCGTGTATATCAAATGGCTTCGACGTCTTCAGTTCCAGCACCAGCACCAGCACCGGGAGAGAAACCCGAGAAGTTTGGGGGTTCAGACTTCAAAAGATGGCAACAGAAAATGTTGTTCTATCTTACGACTCAACCTTGCTCGTTTCCTTACGGAGGATGCCCCAACCGTGGGGGAAGAGAGACGATAAAGAGAAGAGGATGGCGTTCGATGCTTGGAGTCAAAGCGACTTCCTGTGTCTTAACTACATTCTCAACGATTTCGACAACACATTGTACAATGTGTATTGTTCGATAAGATCGCTAAAGAGCCGTGGAGCTCTTTTAGAGAAGAAGTATAAAACGGAAGATCTTGGCACAAAGAAATTTGTTGTCGGCAAATTCCTTGAGTTCAAGATGGTTGACACCAAGACGGTGATCAGCCAGGTTCAAGAGATCCAGTTAATTCTGCATGATATAATTGCGTAGGTATGGTGGTGAGTGAATCCTTTCAAGTAGTCTGCTATAATCGAGAAGCTACCGCCTTTGTGGAAGGATTTTAAAAATTACCTCAAGCATAAGCGGAAGGAGATGGGGCTTGAAGACTTAATTGTCGATTGCGAATTGAAGAAGACAATCGCAAGTCCGAGATTAAGTCCGCAAGCTTCCTATGGAGGCAAAGGCAAACTTGGTGGAGCCCAATGCTAGCAAGAAGAGAAAGCACCCAGGAATAATCAAAAGCAGGGAAGGCTAAAAAGTTCAAAGGGAATCGCTTCAACTGTGGAAAGCCGAATCACAAGGCTAAAGATTGTCGTCTTCCTAAAAAGGCCAATCGGAACCAGTGCATGTGACCGAGGACAAATCAAGACCAATTGATATGTCCGAGCTTGATCTCTCATTTGTGTATGAAGGCAACAAATGCTATATGGTGGAGAACCCGAGAGAATGGTGGGTGGACACAAAAAGCTACACGCCACATATGCTCCGACAAAGACATGTTCTCAACGTATACTCCTATCAACGGAAGGAAGATATACATGGGGATCATGCAACGTCTCGAAATTGTCGGTCTCGGCAAGGGTGGTCAAGATGACCTCGGGCGAGTGACCCTCGTTGATGTCCTTCATGTTCCGGACATTCGGAAGAACTTAGTGTCGGGATCGTTGTTGGTTAAGGCGGGGTTGAGATTAGTATTTGAGGCTCAAAAGTTTGTACTTATGAAAAATGGACAGTTCATAGGGAAGGAAGGGGTACTTAGATAATGGATTTCAAGATGAATGTAATGAATGTACTCAAAACTTTGAAAGCAATAAAATTAATGCTTCTTCTTATTTGCTTGAGTGTTCAAATTTATGGCATGTTAGATTAGGACATGTGAATTTTAACACTTTGAAAAGGTTAGTAAACTTGGAATTACTACTTAACTTTAAAATAGATTCACATCACAAGTGTGAAATCGTGTTGAGGCAAAAATGGCCAAAACACCATTCCACTGGGTGGAAAGAGAAATGAACCTCTAGAGTTAATTCACAAAGATATATGTGATTTAAAGTTTGTGCAAACTAGAGGTGGGAAAAAAGTATTTTATTACTATTATCGATGATAGCACAAAATACTGTTATGTATATCTTTTAAGAAGTAAAGATGAGGCCTTAGAAGCTTTTAAAAGCTATAAGAATGAGGTTGAAAATCAACTAAGCAAACGAATTAAGATAATTCGAAGTGATAGATGTGGAGAATATGGAGCTCCTTTTGATGAATTTTGCTCAGATTCTGGTATTATTCATCAAACGACAGCTCCTTATTCACCACAATCAAACGGTATTGATGAACGCAAAACCGAACTCTAAAAGAAATGATGAATGCTTTGTTGATAAATTCGGTTTACCTCGGAATTTGTGGGGGAAGCAATTCTCTCGTCTAACCACATTCTTAACAAAATACCACACAAAAATAAAGATAAAACTCCGCATGAGTTATGGAAAGGTCGAAAACCTTCATATAAATACCGAAAGTGTGGGGGTGTTTGGCTAAAGTAGAAATACCTAAGCCAAAACAAGTCAAGATAGGGCCTAAAACAATCGATTGCATTTTCATTGGATATGCAAATAACAAAGAGTGCATATCGATTTTTAGTGCACAAATCAAAGAATTCCGGATGTACAAGAAGGTACAATTATTGAGTCAAGGAATGTTTGTATTTTTCAAGACGTGTTTCCTTGTCAAGAAAGGAAAGAGGCAAGTTCTAGCAAAAGAACACGTGATATCTGCCGATGGTGATCATCAAAGTGATGAAGAACCAAGACGCATAAAAAGGCCAAAACAACTAAGTCTTTTTGGTCCGTTTTTTCTAACTTATGTGTTAGAAAATGAACCAAGGACAATTGGTGAAGCATTGTCCATCCTAGAAGCTCCATTCGGAAAGAAGCTATTAATAGTGAGATAGATTCCATTATGCAAAATCATACTTGGGAGTTGGTAGATCTCCCACCGGAAATAAGCCTTTAGGATGCAAGTGGATCCTTAAAAGGAAATATAAAGTCGATGGAACTATTGATAAGTACAAGGCCAGGTTAGTAGCTAAGGGATTTAAACAAAGAGAAGGCCTTGATTTCTTTGATACGTATTCACTGTGACAAGAATCACATCTATTAGAGTTCTCATTGCTATTGCGGATTGCATAACCTTGAGATACACCAAATGGATGTGAAAACGGCTTTTCTAAATGGTGAATTAGAAGAGGAAATCTACATGGAACAACCCGAAGGGTTTGTTGGTCCCGGACAGAGAAGAAGGTGTGCAAACTCGTTAAGTCATTGTATGGCCTTAAGCAAGCTCAAACAATGGCACGAAAAATTTGACAGAACTATGCTGTCAAATGGTTTCAAAATTAACGAGTGTGATAAATGTGTTTACATTAAGGACACACCTAATGCTTATGTAATTGTCTGTCTTTATGTTGACGACATGTTAATTATGGGTAGTAATCATGAAATAATCATGAATACTAAGAAAATGTTAATAAAACATTTTGATATGAAAGATATGGGTATAGCAGATGTTATTCTGGGAATTAAGATCTCTAAAACATCTGATGGACTTGTTTTATCACAGTCTCATTATATTGAGACAATACTTCGAAAGTTTAATGCTTATGATAGTCCTCCAAATAAAACACTGTTGATTTAAGCTTACACTTAGCTAAAAATCAAGGTGAGCCTCAGTATCTCAACTAGAATATTCTCGGATCATTGGCAGTCTAATGTATGTAACAAACTGCACACGTCCGGATATTGCCTACGCAGTTAACAAACTGAGTAGATTTACAAGTAATCCAGGAAATGACCATTGGAAGGCATTGATAAGGGTTCTTAGGTATCTAAGACTCACCATGAATTATGGATTACATTACTCGAGATATCCAAATGTAATAGAAGGATACAAAATGATGCTAATTGGATATCCGACTCAAAAGACTCCAAGTCCACTAGTGGTTATGTTTTTACCATTGGTGGTGGAGCGGTGTCATGGAAATCCTCTAAACAAACTTGTATAGCTCGATCCACGATGGAATCGAGTTTATAGCATTGATAAAGCTGGTGAAGAAGCATAATGGATTCGCAACTTTTTAGAGGATATTCCTTGCATGGCCTAAGTCGGTGGCGCAATCATGATACATTGTGATAGTCAATCGGCGATAGGAAGGGCTCAAAATAGTATGTACAACGGTAAGTCTCGACATATACGTCGAAGACATAACACCGTTAGGCGCTTGATCTCAAATGGGGTTATTACAATCGATTACGTGAAATCGAAAGAAAACCAAGCGGATCCGTTAACTAAAGGTTTGAATAGAGATCAAGTGTACTGTTTATCAAAAGGAATGGGCTTAAAATCCACAAAATAAGAGTGTTCATAACGGTAACCCAACCTTGTGAATTGGAGATCCCAAGACCTTGGTTCAATGGGACAACTAAGTTATGAATATTCGGATAAACACTTGAGCATATTACACTCATTCCTATCCAAGTGAAGAAACCTCACTTGAATGTGGTGAGGTTAAGTTATAAACTTTTAATGATTCCTATACTTTAAAGAAGTGGAGTATGGCAGGATACTCTTAATAGGAGATCACCTATATAAGTGTGAAGACGGGCCGCTTCAACGCAACACTTATGAATCCAAGATGGTGTCCAGGGCCAAAATGGACACAACCGTGAGAACCAAATGGTGTTAGGAAAGATATTGTGTGGATGATGTTGTTTTGGTTTACATAAACAGCTGAACAACGATTCAAGATATCGCGTCACACTGCAGCCTAGTAAACTGATAGTATTCCACTAAGGAAGGTTCAAAGCCACAAGCTACCTCTCCCGATGCAATAGCTTTCCGCTTGAACTCTCTTAGTGTCGTGATACTCATATGCATTTATTTTCATTCATGTGGGGATTGTTGGAATTGGTTTTATTAAATTGGGTTTTTGACCCGATTTTGACCAATTATTTAAGTGGGGTCATTTATTCAAAGCATGAAATAAATGAGATAAACGTCATCTACGCCACGGGTAGATGAGTTTAGCATTTTGAATTTCTCAAAACCAATATCGGTGAATGAGAAATAAATGCATAAAGTTGGCCACTTAAAATGCTTTTATATATGGAATATAAAAGGGTGGGAATATGGAAAGCCATATCCCACATAGGAAACATATTAAATGTTTGACTAGTTAATAAAGAGCTTCACCACTAATAAGGAGTAATCAAGTGAACTCCTTATGGTACACCCTAGTGGGCCAAGTCAATTTTGACTAGCCTTTGGCTAGCTCAAAAGGCACCGAGGACGGTGCGGAGCACCGTCCGAGCCGGAGCCGAGCGGGCCCGGGCCCGCGCACGTCGCACATAGTCGCATTGGGCGCTTTCGAGGCGCACTTCGCACGTACGCATCGTCGCGAGGAGCTTTGAGGAGCCTTAAAGTTTTGGAAAATCGAACCAGGGTTCAGTCCGGTGGCTCGGTGACGTGGCGGTGCAAAGGCGGTGGCGATGACTTGGCAGATCGCACGAGTGGCGACACGTGGCGCCGATTGATGCGTCCTGTCACGACAGGCACCGTGGATCGACGCGGACGCAGCGTCATCGGTGTGAATGGGTGCATGCTAATAGGTGTGCTCCTTCAGCAGATAGATCAGACCATCGACGCAATCATGGCTAACCACAGGGCGCGATCCGACGGTCAAGATCGATCCGGACTGGGGATGCACCTTGGGCCCAAGAGGCACCAGAGCTCTATATAAACCAAATTTGTAATTCATTTCAACACATCAAAAATCGAATTTCACTTCATATTTCTCGCATTGTAAAAGAGAGTTTAAGAGCATCAAAGTGTTCGTTGTACTTGCGATTTGTAGTGCAACTATCGCAAGTAGTTCGTCGTTGTATCTTGGGAGACGATTGATGTATTCCGTAAGCACCGTGAGCGGGCAATATCGCTTAAAGAGAAAGAGTCCAACTCTTGCCTCGACGCCTTGATTTTACCGTTACTCCGCTTCAACTGTTTTTTCTCGTCATTCTATACACCAACCGGTTTTATCCAATGCTTACATCACCGAAAATTATTTTCCCTTTAAATATAATAGGTGTGAATATCGTGACATCATTGATCGTCATCGCCTATTGAATTAAAGAACTAAATGGAACACAATAAGGATTTTTCCCGTATGAGATCATTCTTAGGAGATTCCAACCTTCCGATGATTTAATAATAATCATTCAGGTGATGGGATCCATTTGCTTTTTTTTTTTTTGTAAGATAACTAGAATTACTTAAGATGAGGGATTTACAGGTATTCATATCTATATTATAAAAAGAGAAGTCGCTATAAATAGTATTATAATAAATTTCCCGCCTAAACTACATACTATATATAGTATTATAATTCTATATTAAAATTTTAATTTAGGTAAGTAAAGTTTATATTATATAGAGATAAAATCTTGATGTAATAAATAACAATGAGAATCTTGGTAAATTTTGTTTCTGGGTTTAATTTTGGTAGGTTTTAATTATCTTTTATATATGATGTTCATGTAATGTTAATTTAATATTTTAATTGGTCGCATATTTTATACTTTTTATTAATTTAAAAAATAATAAATGTTTTTCAAATTTAGAATTTAATACTTTCCAAACTTAGAATAATAATATCTTATTTCACGTATAATTTGGAAATAATCTAAATATAAAATAATTAAAAAAAGTCAGAAAATTAATAAACAAAATTTAATAATTATTAGATCTTAGCAAAATTTTACAATTGTATAGAATACCATTAAAATTTATTATTATATATATACATATGAATATTTTATATAAATGTAGTAGTGTACATATATTATATAAGTAAAAAAATTACTATTTAAGAAAATACTTTAGAAATAAAATTTAGATATTATTTAATGAATAAATAATATAAATCTAAATATTGTTTAATAAGACTGGCCAAATAAAAAAAATTAAATAAAATAAACACAAGCATATAAAATCTATAAAATATTTAATAAATCTAAAATTATCCAAGAATGCACAAAATTATGTAAATAAATAAAAGTTATGAAATAAAGTCTTAGACTAATAAAATAAATATAAAATTTATTTGATAAGTTTTAATATCATCAAATAAAATCTAAAAAGTATTAAAATAAATCTAAAAGTTACCATAATAAAAACATAAAAATATTGGATAAAATAAAAAAATACTCAAATAACATATTTTTTTAATACTTGTTACATGAAAAATGGGATTTATTTGTTCTATTAATTGTGTTATATTTATTTATTAATAATTATTGTTCATTCATTAATGGTACAATATGTTTTTTTTCCCAAAGAATCATGATTTGAGTATAATGATATTGTTATTGAGAAACTAAATTACCCTCCTATTCTGTTTATTATATTAACCTATATAGTTATTTATTGATATAAATTTCAACTGTGTCTCAATTGATCAAATTTAACTTTGTTGTCGAAATTATTAAGTGAAACTTTAATTATTAAAGTTTTGAATAACTTAATATTGGAAATATCTTCTAACTATGCATTTCCTTCGCTTAGCTTGTAAATCGTTTTACGTTATGTTAGTTGGATGTAACTACCACCTCACCTAGCACTATAAGTACCCTTCAACACACCTCTGTAATTCAGTTTTTGATCTTAATGAAATTCACAGCTTTAATCTAGAATTTAACATGGTATATATAGAGCCTTCTAAATTTTTCCTGGTCTCATCATCATCTCCTAAGACTATGGCGAGTGATTCTTCCAGCTCCTCTCTCTCCTTCTCTATTCCGCATTTCACAGCTCTCTCATTGAAGTTAGACAGGAACAATTATAATTACTGGAAACTTCAGGTTCTATCAGTGGTTCGTGCGCATGGTTTTGACAGCTTTCTTCTTGGATCGGACCCGATGCCTTCAAAATTTCTTCCTTCTGCATCAGGTTCTACTACTCTAATCTCTAATCCAGATTATCTTATCTGGATGCGTAAGGATCAATTGCTTTTCAGCTGGCTCTTATCTTCTATTACAGAGTCCATGCTAGGTCATCTCACTCGGTGTGTTACCTCATTTGATGTCTGGAATGTGCTCGATAAATTGTTTCAAACTCAATCAAAAGCCAGAATTCTTCAACTTAGAATGATGTTACAAACATTGAAAAAGGGCGATTTAAAAATTGATGAATATATCTTAAAGATGCGGAGTATAGCAGATGACTTGAACTCTGTAAATCATGTTATCTCTGATGATGAGCTTGCTTTATACATACTTGGTGGTCTAGGACCTGAGTATGAATCGGTTATTGTTAATTTGACATCCAGAGCTGAGAATCTATCTCTTCAAGAGGTGCAATTCTCTCTGCAAACTCATGAACTTCGGGTTCAAAGCCAACATAGCTCTCAAACTATTGCATTAAATGCAAATTCCTCTCTTTGCAAAATCCTAGTGCAAATGTTGTTTTTAACAGAGGTGTATCTGGCTTTCGTGGAGGTGGTAGATCTTTTCGTGGTCGTGGTCGTTTTGGTGGTAGAAACTCAAACTTCAGAAACAATAATGGAAAACCTTTTTGTCAACTTTGTGGTAGAGTTGGTCATGTTGCTGTGAAATGCTACAAAAGGTTTGACATAAGCTTTTTGGGTCCTGAATCAAATGCTGGAAGTGATTCTAATCCTCATGCCCTGCTCTCAAATACTCAGTCTTCCTCAAACTCTGTGTTATCTCCTTCTATCTCAGATGGTAACTGGTACTTTGACAGTGGTGCTACTAATCATATTACTGCAGATTTGGAGAACTTGTCTCTCAAAGCAGCTGACTATCAAGGATCAGAAAAAGTAATTGTAGGTAATGGCTCTGCTCTTCCTATTCTCAAAATAGGTTCATCACTTGTTCCTAGTTCCACTTCCTCTCAATCCCTTCTTCTCAATAATATTCTTTATGTTCCAAATATCACCAAAAATCTGCTTAGCATATCACAATTCACCAAGGACAACAATGTTCTAATATAATTCTTTCATGATTCATGTATTGTCAAGGACAAAACCACCCACAAGATACTTTTGGAAGGCACTCTTAAAGGGGGACTATATCAACTTGATCTGTCTCATCTTCCTCAGTCCAGATGCTCCACTGCTTTTCTCCTGCAAACTTCCAATTTTCTGCCTTTGTGGCTCAATCTAAGGATGTAAATGTTTGGCATAACAAGTTAGGCCATCCTTGTAATAATGTTCTTTCCTCTGTATTACAGACCTTACAAATTCCTTTTAATGCTACTTCTGTTTCTTTTTGTGATGCCTGTGAGGTTGGGAAATTACATCAAAAACATTTTGCTAGTCAATGTACTAAATCAACTGCTCCTTTTCAACTCATCTACTCAGATATTTGGGGTCCCTCTCATATTCTCTCAATTGATGGTTTTAGATATTGTATTCATTTCATTGATGACTATAGCAGATTTACATGGATCTTCCCTTTAAAACAAAAATCTGAAGCCTTTTCTATCTTTACTCGCTTTAATAATCTTGTTGAAAGGCAATTCAATGCCAAAATTATGTGTTTGACGCACATGATCATGGGGGAGAGTACAGGTCATTGGCACCCTTGTTAGCAAATTTGGGCATTAAATTTCAACATCCTTGTCCCCATGTCCATCAACAAAATGGAAAGGCCGAAAGAAAACATTTACATATTGTTGAGATGGGCTTATCACTCGCTAGCTCAAGCATCTTTACCATTAAAATTTTGGTGGCATGCTTTTCATTCTCGTTGTTTATGTGATTAATAGACTTCCTACTCCAGCTTCCAATTCCTCTTCTCCATTTCACTCTCCTGCTCAAAAAGACACTGATTACACATTCCTTAAAGTCTTTGGTTGCTCCTGTTTTCCATATCTTAGACCATATAATCATCACAAGTTTCAATACGATCTTCCAAGTGCTTGTTCATTGGCTATAGTGATCATAAAGGATACAAGTGTCTTAGTCCCTCGGAAGAGTCTATATTGTAGCCACTCATGAATTTAATGAGCATGAGTTTCCTTATCAAACTCTTTTCTTTCTTCTTCCCAAAGATCCCTCTCCCTCCTCCACTCATGTTCAATCTTTTCTTCCTTTTATTCCTCCACCACATCAATTCCCTCTACTACACTTGATTCATCCGCCTCTCTTTCATCCTCTATCTCTGCTCTTGCCTCATAGTCCTTCACCTCCTACATCATCCTCTCCTCCCCGGCATTGTTCAAGGACATCATAATCCTCGAAGGTCTCCTCTTACAAGACATCTTTCCATTCCCCCGCTCCTCCATCCTTTTCTTCAATTCCATGTCACTCTATGATCACAAGATCCAAGAATGGCATTTCTAAACCAAAAATTCTCTCTCGGCTCACATCGCTTTCCTCTCTCACCGAGCCATTTAATGTCAATGCTATTCTTGGTCCAGGATGGAAGGCATGCTATGAAGGTCAATATGATGCTTTGATTGCTAATAACACATGGTCTCTTGTTCCCGCGATTCCAATTTGAATATCATCACTTGTAAATGGGTGTTTCGAGTTAAATACAAGGCCGATGGTAGTGTTGATAGGTTTAGAGCTCGACTGGTTGCCGTGGGCTTTGAGCAACAGTCGGTGTTGATTTTTTTGGAAACCTTTAGCCCTCGTAGTTAAGGCTTGCACCATTAGACTTGTTTTCACTCTTGCTATTTCCTCACAAAGGTCTATCCAACAAGTCGATATAAATAATGCCTTTCTTCATGGTGAACTCTCTAACACAAAGTGTTTATGCATCAACCCGAGGGTTTCACCGACTCATCTCATCCAAATTCGGTTTGCAAGCTCAACAAGGCACTATATGGGCTCAAACAGGCTCCAAGGGCATGGTTCACAAAGTTAAAACAATTTTTCTTTGTCAAATTGGTTTTAATGTATCCGTTTGAGACTCTCTCTATTTCATCAAAGAATTTCGTGCAAATTGCTTCTCCTTCTTGTGTATGTGGATGACATCTTAATTACAGAAGACTCTCAAGCTATCTCACATGTAATTCACCTTCTACATAACAAGTTTGCTCTAAAAAACTTGGGAGAAGTTAACTATTTTTTGGGCATTGAGGCTTCAAGGACTTCTTCTCGGTATGGTTTTGTCTCAAACCAAGTATATTCATGATCTTTTGGGCAAGACAAAGTTAACAGATTGCAAGCCTACAACCACTCCTCTCAAAGACTTCTCGTAAATTGCATCTCACCGATAGTAAAACCATTTGATCAACCCTCTTTATACGTAAGTACTATTGGGGCCCCGCAAAGATTTTGACCATCACTCGACTGATATTTCTTATGTCTTTGTGAATAAACTCACCAATACTTACATTCTCCCACAATTAACCACCGGATGACTTGCAAACATCTTTTAAGATATCCGAAGGGGACATTGCACATTGGATTACTTTTCAAGCCTCGTTACTAGAATGTTGATAGAAGGCTTCTCGATCTTGATCGGGCCAAAGAAATCTAGATGATAGAAAATCCACTGGGGACATTGTATCTTGTTGGGAGGAAATCTGTTGACATGGACTTCTAAAAAGCGGTCGGTGGTTTCTAGAAGCTCACTAACTGAGTATCGATCTTTGGCCGATCTGTCGACATTGTTTGGTTACATTCCTTACTTGCCGAGTTGAGTATCAAAGTAAAGTCACCCTCTCTTATATGGTGTGACATTCAAAGTGCAAATATTCCCTTGCCGCAAATCTCGTCTTCCATGCTAGGACAAAGCATGTGGAGATTGATGTGCATTTCATAAGAGACAAGGTTCTTGCTAAAGAACCCGATGTACGTTCATACCTTCGAGGATCACCTGCGGATCTCTTTACCAAGGCCTTGTCACGCAGGTTTCAACATCTATGTGCTAAACTACCTCTTGGCTCCTACCTCGGATCCCCGCTCCCGTTGAAGGGGGAGTATTGGAAATATCTTCTAACCGTGCATTTCTTTCGCTTAGCTTGTAATCAAGTTACATTATATTAGTTGGATGTAACTACCACCTCACCTAGCTCTATAAGTACCCTTCAACACACCTCTGTAATTCAGTTTTTGATCTTAATGAAATTCACAGCTTTAATCTAGAATTTAACACTTAACAAGTGTTGTTAATAGTTGTATTAACTTGTTTCAAATATATAATCAATTTTTTTTCTTCTTCTCATATTTCTAAAAGATTAATTTATTGTTGTTTTACATAATATTTTGTAAAAATATATTTAATTATTATAATAAGTATTATTTAATAAATCATACATTATTTTGTTCGTGTTAAGACATGTGAACCTACGCTCATTTCCCCGTTCAAAAGACAGGTTGGGTTTGGGTCTTTCTTGTGATACCCGCACACACCACCCCATTAGCATTCCTATAGGCTATAAATATATCAATTTCTTAATATCAGAATTATACAATACTTAATTATACTATACCATGTGCATCGCACGGGCATTGTACTAGTAAAATATTAATATCAAAGAGAAATCTTTGATTATACAAGGTAATATATATATATATATATATATATATTATATAGGGATGGTTCAAATGGAATATGATCTCATATGACTGTGGGGATTAATCCAGTTCATTGAAATTTTTCAATTGATGGTCTAGATTTAATAATTGAAAATTATATTAATAATTAAAAATAACAATTAATGGGGGTGTAATAGACAATATAATGGATATGAAAGAAACTATCAAATACAGTTCCTAAAAAATAGGAATTGATTACTCAATTACTTCAACAAGACCATGGAAAATATTTTCCTAAACAAATCAATCAAATAACGATTTGCGGAAAATCTTCATCAACGTGAAATATCTTAAACCTTCAAACCAATCTTGAAAAAACAGAAACACGAATAAAAATCGCAGATGATGAACCCCGATTGTCCAAGCCATTCTACAATGGGATAAAACACCGTCAACTATAAAATAAAAAAAATGTAAGATTATGTAACATATAACCAAAAGTACAAAGATGTGAAATAATCTATACACTTAAATTGCACTAATAATGCAAAGATTAGACTAAACCTTGAATCCGACACACCATCTTATAAAATCCACATATAACTATATATACACCAATTATGGTCTATGGATGCAACCTTCGTAACATAAATATACATATATATGAAATCAAATAGTGCGAAAAATCTTGAAGGTAGAACAAAAACAAAAAAGGGAACTAATTAAAACAAAATAAAAAAATACAATAAATGATTACCATCTATACAATTTAATTACACTAAGAATACAGTGAAAATTGTGTTAGGATAACTCATGGAATCCACACACCATCTTTTAAAAATCCACGCACAATTATATATACACCAATTATTATCTATGTATGTAGTCTTCTTATTATAAATATACATAAGAACTCAAACCACTATATAAAACAAAACTGGAAACCAAGTAAAACAAAACAAAAAATGCAGTAAATGGAAACAATCTATACACTTTAATTACACTAAGAAAATACAGTGAAATTGTGTTAGAGTAACTCCTAGAATCTGGACACAAACTACTTCAATCCACACACAACTATAAAAATATACCAATTATGATCTCTGTATGCAATATTCATATTATAAATATACAAAAAAATTCAAACCACTTACATATAACAAAAACAAAAGACTATGTATCATAAAACCAAAAATACAGTATGTGAAACAATCTATACACTTAAATTGCGTTAATAATGAAGTGGGATTGTGTTAGACTAAATCCTTGAATCCAGACACCATTTTCTGAAATCCACTCATAACTATATATGCACCAATTATGGTCTATGTATGCAATCGTTATAACATAAATATACATACGAAATCGACCAACTCTTGTCCCAAACAGTGCGAAAAATCTTGAAAGTAGAATATGGTTCCTATAGTGTTTAGTCTTCTCAAATTTCTGCTATGATGGGATTAGGCATGGACGAAAATCAGAATACAAAAAAACATGTATTTTTGAATGGAAATAACTCCCCCACAATCGTGTGAAACGAAATATGGTAAAGAATAACTTACCTTTCACACTCATATGCAATGACAACTTTGGCCTTAATTAATTATCTGAAAAATGACAATTTACATCTTTGACCACGCTAAAAAATCTGCATTAACTACTTGCCTAAAATAAATGAATAAATCTGGGTCATCTAAAAAATCAATCCAATAGTCATAATAAATCCTTATTGTCTCATATAAAGATGGGTATCCAATTTAAACCAAATCATATATATATATATATATATATATATTTCAGATGCATATACATTCTCTTTAGGCATTTTATGTGATATATGGTGCATGAATATGAGGTGTTAATTTTTGCATTGATCATCAATATTTTTTTCTTTTTTAATCAGCAAAACAATTTATTGAAGGAGCACAAGGGTGCCCAACGATGTAAAAAAGAATGTTATGCTTTTACACATTTGTAATTAAACTAATATTTTTTGATCTTGATGATAGGTATAGGGAATTTATCACTTGTTCAAAACACTGAAATTCTGAGCTGTTTTTCGCAGTTCTTGGTGGTTTGGGACAGTTTGGCATCATAACCAGAGCACGAATTACCCTAGAGAAGGCACCAACAAGAGTAAGTATACATACATGTTGTTCGATCGTTAAACATCTAAAATAAATCTAGCGATGCTCGCAAGAGCACAAGGTCAATCGTAGGGTAGCAAGTTGATCTAAGTCGTCTCTCGCGGAAGAATTAACCAACAAATAATTATTATGCAACACAATTGACAGAAAATAAAACCTAAACACTCTAACTAAATTTGTGATTTTAATTAACTAAAGAAAAATAAGTAAACAGAAAAATTAGAACTAAACACGATTAAACCCAAAGAAAAACTATATGGATGAACGTCTAAGACTTCGGAATCATCTCATCAAACTTGCAAGCAGAATATTAACGAATTGATCATGCGATTAACAAATATAACAAATAGGTAAAAACTAGGCCTAGATCTAATAACTCACGTATTCACATATTTGGGTTATCCCTACATAATTTGCTATTTTTCATTAAGCTAAGTTAGATAATACATTTCTGATTCATATCTAACTCCCTGAATAAATTTAGTCCAGGAATAATATATTCTCT
The DNA here is from genome assembly GCA_016081115.2 of Rehmannia glutinosa. Taxonomy (NCBI): domain Eukaryota; kingdom Viridiplantae; phylum Streptophyta; class Magnoliopsida; order Lamiales; family Orobanchaceae; genus Rehmannia; species Rehmannia glutinosa. Next base: position 27,194,978 of record CM071934.1, on the reverse strand, counting down.
CGATCGTAATTATTCCCTCAAAACAATCAAAAGTTGATCAGACAATCAATTATCAAATAAAGGAATTTATTCAGGAAAGCAAATCAATTAGTCAATACTCATGCTTGTTTGTTTGAATCAAATCATCCAAATCCTAGAACAATGAAGTTAGTTCATGCTCGAGGTTGGGATCATAATCTCAATTGAAGGAAAGAAAACTATCATAAACATTATCATGGAACAATAATAATCACCCAATAATTGAAATTAGACAAAAGAGATGAAGAAATATTACGCTTTGATTAAGCCACAAAATAACTTCAATGGGAAGAAACCAAGCAATCCCAATATTAAAAAAACAAAAGAAAAGAGAGAAAACTAGAGTCTAAAAGTGCTAAGAAGTAATGTGTACGAAATTATGGATCCTCCAAGTGCTATTTATAAGCCTAAAATCCTATACAAGGGGGAGAATCCTAAAAGAAGAAGAAAATTGAATAAAAAATCTGGAACATTCCCTTAGTGCGCGCTCGCGCACCATGCTGCGCAGACCTTCCGTGCGCCTCCCTCGTGTGCGCGCGTGCCTATTGCGTGCCTCAGCCCGTGCGCGCCGCGAACATTTACGTCAGGAGTTGACGTGCGCAGTCGCATACATGTGTGTGCGCGTTGCCTTGTTGCCTCTGTCTCCTGTGCGCGCCGTGCACTCCTCTAGGCCACCGTCGACCGTCCTCCACCATAGTGCCCATTTTCAAGACTCCTTTTCACCAAAACCTTCGAATAAGACAAAATATCCTACATAACACACGACACTATAAAATGGAACGTAAAGACATAAAAATACGTACAATAACACATAAGAAAAATAAAAAATCACACAAAAACATGCAAAACACGTGCTTATCCCAAGCTAATGTACTATGTGTGTGTATATATATTTATCTTGATGAGTCACGGATGTCACAACTTATGAGCCAATTATAAGTCTAATTACAATGTAATCCAACTGACTATGACAACTATCAATTATGGGATAATTACAAAAACACCCTTGAGTTTCTGGCTTATTACAAAAAAATTCAGAGATTTTCAGAAATTAAAACAAAAATCTTTAGATTCAATGTGTCTTACATTTTTCCCCTTCGTATGTAAACATGTTTCAAAAGCTCCACTTACCTTTATCAAAATATTACAGTTACCTCCTTAAATATAAGGCACAATCAAACCTCAAGGGATTTTTACTAATTCTCAAAAAAACTCTTTTTTTTTTGTAATTAGCCCAAACTTTTGGGAACTTTTATAATTATCCCATCAATTAATTAAACCATATGTTATATTCATTATTTTTTTAAGAATTAAACTTAATTGATGTGTGATTAAAAATATATGTTCAAAGTTGTTAGAGTAACTATATATTAGCTTAAGTGTTTAGATGTGGTGGGTCTGTGGTTATTCAATATGGTGTTAGAGTCAAACCAAACTAGAGACCTCTAAGTTGAAATCACCACCACCCATAAAGATATTCCACGTGCTAGGCTTTATAAATAACCGTCTATACGTGTGGGGGCGTGTTCGAGTAACTAAATATTAAATGGTTCACTTCTCTAACTAATAGGTTAAATTTTTGGATGAGGTGGTCATTTAATAAAAGTCAAGCAAATAGTTTTTTTTTTATGTATTAATCTTCGATGCATGCCTTCTTTTTAATTATTTTCTCACCTCTTGATTTATCACGACTCGTGCTCAATTCATAGGCAAAATGGGTGAGATTGCTATATAGTAATTTCTCCACGTTCACAAGAGACCAAGATTATCTTATCTCAAGCAATGTCCCAAGTTATGTGGAAGGTTTCCTAATCACAAATGAGAAGACAACAAATGAATGGACGTCTTAGGCCGCGATTGGATAAGAAACAAAATTCATTTTCGCCCGCTAGAGAAATTTTTTACATCAATCATATGATTGTTTATGAAAATTTTCAGAAAATATACTATTTTATCACTTTCACTTTTTCTTATTTTTTCTATCACCAATCATATCTACACATTTTTTCACAAAAACTAATCATTATTACACATTCTCCCACAAATTTCACTATTCATTCACTCACACATTTCTAACTACCAATCATTATTTTACTATTCTTAAATCAAATCAACTTTCATCATTACTTTTCCATCTCACATCCAATCACAATCTCAAAATTCATCTTTTTTTCTTCTAAAATATTTTTTTACCACTATTCTCTAGCAAAATGAAAATTTTCAAAATGAAAGTATATCCAATCGCGCCCACTTCCCCTCTCCATCCCGTCAATCCCACATTGCTTCATTGTTGAAGAAACAAGGCCTCCTCTACTCCACAGAATTGGTCAAGTATTACGACAATCAAAATGCTAATACTATTGATAAGGTACTATTTCATTGTCATCAAAAGTTTATCCATATATGTCGGCAAAATTACACAAAATGTGTTCGTTATACTTGGCTAGACAGCGTATTGGTCCAGTTTTTTAGATTTTGATTTAGTCATGTAAGTATTAAAATATGTCGAAAATGACCACACGATACCCTGTTTTGCTAGAATCACAATTCTTGCCCTATTTCCGGTCTATTTTCAAATTCCGGCCAAAATAGAATATAATTCAATTCCAACGATTTAATACTTACGGGACTAAATGAATTTTTTTTTCATTTGAATAAGACAAATTTTGTCACACTCCCCTTAGTTACATAGTTACATGACTAATTTGTGTAATTTTGCACAAAAATTTAAAGAATTGGACCGCAACCCTATATGTATCTTAGGCTAAGATAAAAGGCCAATTTTACAATTTTGCCATTTATGTCTCATGCAATGCAAGATTGATCTTACTATTGTAAATTTCATGTTCTTAATTGCTCTTTTTGGATCTTGTCAGGAATTCCAGAAGTTGCTCAAAGAGTTGAACTTCATTCCAGAAATCATCTTCAGCACAGATGTGACACTCTTTGATTTTCTTAATAGACTCGGGAATTTGGACGATCAGAAACGACCATTGGAATCGCATCCATGGTTGCATCTCTTCGTACCAAAGTCCCGAGTCTCTGATTTCAATGATGTAGCCTTGACCACCATACTTCCCAAACTCAACGAGACCTCTGGCGTCTTCCTTTTCTTCCCATTTAACCGAAAAAGGTAGCCATTTTAATTTATAATTAAATTTACTCAGTTTTTTTATTAATACCAGATTGCTATACATATTTGCTAAATTAATGTTACAAAATTAAATCGTGCAGATGGGATAATCGAATGTCAGCAGTAATACCAGAGGATGAGGAGGACATCTTCTACATGCTTGCACTACTTCATTCATGTCCACCCAACCAATATCATATTCTTGATGAACTCAACAATGAGATTGTGAGATTGTGCGAAAAGGCCGCATCAAGACCAAGCAATATCTTGCTAATTACGAATCACAGCAAGAATGGATAAAGAATTATGGCTCCAAATGGAAAACTATTCAAGAGAGGAAAGAAAAGTTTGATCCTAAAAGGATTTTGTCACCAGGCCAAAGAATTTTCAATTATGTCTGATTAATTAGTCCTACACATGATCTGTTATATTATTTATTATGTATTATTACATTTTGAATAAAATATCATTTTTGATACACTGATCAGCTTGTATATGTCCATTTTGAATATTCGTGGAATTTTTCCGTAGGACAGTGTTCAATGATTAAGTTCCATTTTATCAAAGCAATGTGTGGCTTTTTCTTTTTTTCTGTTTTTTTTTTAAACGAAAGCAATGTGTGTTGTAATTTATAAGGAGCGACGTTCAGTTTTAGTTTTTACCAATCAAATAGTGGAAGTCAATATATAATCGAAGCTCCCATAATTAGATTAATTGTCCCACATAGGATGATTAGCGAACTAGAGCAGTGCGGTTCAGAATAAAAGGAAACGAGGTTCATAAGAGTTTCTCATCTTTGCGCTTGGGGCAATGACGCAGCTAGTGAGGTTCTAACCGAGGCGCGTCTATTGCTGGTTGAAAACTATTTCCAAACCCCCTCTTGGGCCTGGGCTTGACCTTGGCCCTCGAGAATTTCTGGAAGGGCTCCCTATAAAAAGGGTAAAGCCCTACAATTCAGTTAATAATTATTTATCCCTTTTAATTAATTATGATTAGCTACAAAAACTACTCTTCAGATTTAGTCTAATTTAAAAAAAATTATTTATCTTTTAAAATTACTAATGTTTAGGATTAGTCTAAAACTCTAAATACAAAAAAATAATTTATCTTTTATTTATCTCAAGGGTAGTTTTGGTAATTATCCTTATAAATTATAAAAACTAGATGAGACCCAGTACAATGCACCGAATGTATATTTGTGAGACTCTCATATCTATTTTGTAATATGACACGTGTAATTTCCTAATATATAGTTTTATTAATTATATCTCACTCTGCTTTATAAGAAGTTTAAAATAGCATTAAACAATAGACGGAAATAATATTTAAGGTTTTTATTGTTGAAGTCAAAAAAGAGAAAATAACATTCATAAGAATCGTGAAATTAAAATACATTCAAAACAATATATTTGTGTCCGATCTTTGAAAGCTGATTTTTCATAAGACCGCAAAAGGCGCAATTTCATCGTTCATTGTGTTTTGGTCATATTTAGATCCGTAATAAATGTGAAGATTGATGTCATAATTCTTTTAAGGTTGTACTATTAAATTTGAATGAAATTTCATATTCGAAAATTGTTCGATTTTGTAGAAGTTGATCCTATAATAATAAGTAAAAAATAAACACACACATGTATAGGACAACTAAGTAGAATAATTAATGAAATATGAGATAACAAAATATTATTTTGGTAATATTATTAATTTTATTAGATTTATTTTTTGAGACATTTTTATTTTTTTTTCAAGATTTTATCATGTATTTTATTTCACGTTGTTAGGTCAATTTTTAATTTTTTAAAATTCTATTGTGGGGATTTGTATTGTATTATTTGGATTTTCTAATTATTATGTTATATTGATCAGGTTTTCATATTTGGTATTTTCCAAATTGTGCAATGCAATGCACTGTAATTTTAGAAAATTAATTTTTAATGATTGCAAAAATTTAAAATTTTAATAAATAATTAAAATATTAAGATAAACTAATTTGATTAATAAATCATATTATTAAACTCGGACCTGTTACATATACTATGATCCCAACATGTTCTATACTAAAATGTCAAGTGTTTAAACCGCATCCCTCCACTACAAAACAATCTCTTTGTAATGGTTGAATTTGCACCGGGAAAAAAAAATCCTTTAATCGTATAAATGAGGTTGGGTCGGGTTTTTTTAGACCTAACCCAAACCAGATCTATTTAAATTTTTATTACTTAATAATCTTATATGTAGTTTTTATAATATTTTATTTAGAAAACTATATTTTTTGAAAAGCATAAAATTACTTTTTCCTGGATAATATTTTCTTAAATATTATAAAATAGATCTAACAAGCTTATGATCCATCAATATTAAATTAGACTGGAGAGAATGTGGATCTGAATCCTTAAAAATATCGAATTCAATCAAAACTTCACTAGCTTAAGCCCAACCCATTGTCACACACGACTCTCAATTCAATAAAACATCAAGTAAATGGACTCAATTAGTAATGGGACAAGAGTGTAAGGAGGTTATTGATATTTTAATTTTTTTACCGATAAGCCCGCGGTGTCACCACTCTGGTTTTCGCCTTGGTATCAAGATTCTAAAATCTCATAGCCATGGCCTTTTCATTAGTTCCTTCGAATTTCCTATCCCCTTCCTCAAAAATTTCTCCCTCATCCTCTCTCTTCTTTCTAAAATTTCACCCAAAAACCCATTCTTTAAAAGGCTTCGGAGCTCGAAAACCCAAAATTTCTTGCTGTCAGCAAACCGTTGAAGTCGACACTGAAACCCAACACAACACCAATTTAGCAAAGAAGAAGAGAAAACCCAGGCCAAGTTTTCTCGAACAAGTTCAGAACAAATGGTCCCTCAAAACCCCTTCGTTAAGGCAAAATTTCCCTTGGCAAGAACAAGAAAATGGCGATACAAATCAACAATTTCAAGCGCAAACGTCACCGTTTTCCTCGGTTGTTTCTTCTGATAAAGAAAGTGAAAAAAAGTAGTCCTGTAAGTGAGCCATTGCCTTCTCATACAAAAATTAAGTCTACTTTAGCTCCTTGGGTTCATGGAAACGAACCGAGAAAAAAGTGTTTAATTCTAAGGGCTCGATAAAATCTCAAGAAAAGGTTCACCAAACAGAGCACCTTCAAAATGAAGAACCTATGGTTAGTGTTATTCAGGGCTCTGACGATTTAGTGAAGAAAAAATCGGCGAATTTGATGAAATCCCAATTGGATTGCCAGAGAAAAATGAGAATCTGGGTGTTGATAAGAGTAAAAATGTTACTTCCATGGAGGATTTATCGATTAGTTATCGAGTTGCCAGTAGTGTGAAGTGTTCTGCTGGTGCAGATGATTTAAAGAGATTGCCATGGGAGAGAAAGATTAATGAGGAATTTGTGAAGGAAAATAAACTAAGGAATAGGAATACAGAGTTAGCAGAGAGATTGATACCCGAGCACGAGTTAAAGAGACTTAGAAATGTATCATTGAGAATGGTGGAGAGAATGAAAGTTGGAGCAGCTGGTGTGACACAGGAATTGGTTGATGCTATCCATGAGAAATGGAAGGATGATGAAGTGGTGAAATTGAAATTCAAGGGCCTCCTTCGATGAACATGAAGAGAACACACGAATTTCTTGAGGTTAGTTAGTTTCCATTGTTATATTTTTTTTAATGAGAAAATGATGTAGTTGCGGATATCCCAATTGAATGTATAATGTTGATGAGTAGTTGGGATCATGGAATTTATTGCCAAATTTACTTGAATTATTGGGAGTGTTTGAAAAGATTCTGCTTTTAGAAGAAATTATTTGTTGTATCAGAAGTAAAAGTAGTTGAGAATCGCAAGTTGTGGTAGTATTTGCAAATAGAATCAGAAGTTGAGAGTGTTTGGTGAAAAAGTTGTAAAAGTGTTTTTTGTTTGTAAAAGTCAAAGCGAAGCGAGAATCGAAATCTACAAAGACCCATACCCTTGCTTTTAGATTCTCGATTAAATGAAGCGTATAAATCGAGTTGACATTTGCAAACACTAAAAACTGATTCTTTTCAGCTAAAGGTTGAGAAGCACTTTTTTTAGTGATTGCAAACACTCACTTTATATCATGTAAAATACTATTTGAGTATCTATTTAGCGGTATGGACTTTAAATATGTTGGAGCATTTGTTTCTTATATTGTTTCTTTGTGTGTTAAATGCCAGAGTAGAACTGGAGGTTTGGTGATATGGAGATCAGGAAGTTTAGTAGTGTTATATAGAGGGATGACATACAAGCTTGATTGTATAAAATCATATAGCAAGCATGTTCAAGCTGATTCTGGTGCAATAGGGTCTTCTCGAGAAGATTCTCCTACGAGCATCAAAGTCGATCGTGTAAATGGAGCTGCAGAATCACCTAGAGTATATAATTCAAATTATTGTAGCAATCTATCTGAAGAAGAACAAGTGGATTTACGTGAGCTCAACCTTCTGTTAGATGAGCTTGGTCCGAGGTTTGTAGATTGGTCAGGTCGTGAACCACTTCCTGTTGATGCGGACTTACTGCCAGCTGTCGTTCCTGGATATAAGACTCCGTTTAGACTTCTTCCTCATGGGACTAAACAAGCTTTGCAAAATATAGAAATGACTTATTTACGCAGGACAGCGAGAACAATGCCTCCGCATTTTGCCCTTGGTATGTTCACAACGTATTTGCATATTCTTGTGGTATTCAGTCAACTAATTTTTTGTTTTTTTCTTCTTTAATGGTTGTATATTGCTTATTAATTTAGGTAGAAGTAGAGAACTGCAAGGTCTTGCTAAGGCCATGGTGAAGTTATGGGAAAAGAGTGCTATTGCGAAAATAGCCATCAAGCGTGGTGTTCTAAATACTTCCAATGAAAGGATGGCCGAAGAACTTAAGGTTGGGAATATATAAAGTGTCAGTCATGTCACACGTTACTAGCACTCTTTAATCTCTTCGTGTCTAATTTTGGTCGTCCATGCAGATATTGACCGGAGGAACGCTAGTTTCAGGAACAAAGAGTTTATTGTATTCTACAGGGGCAATGATTTCTTGCCTCCTGCTGTTTCGAGTGCACTCGTAGAAGCAGAAAAACCGCAACCCTCCAACAGGACGAGGAAGAGCAGGCTCGGCATAGAGCTGCAGCACTGATTGATCGAATTGCCAAACCCGCGCAGCAATTAGTTGCAGGGACCCTTGCTGAGACTGTGGCAGCAACTTCGCGATGGGGAAACCGATCTGACGGTGCAGAAAAGGAGAAGATGATGAGAGATACAGCTGTAGCTAGACTTACTTCTTTTGGTCAACTCTCTCGAGAGGAAGCTAACTCTTGTATGTTGTTATATAGAAGAAAGAGTTAATTACAGAAAATACACTTGAGGTTCAGTCTAATTACAAAAAGACCCTGCTACCTTTCAAAATTAAAAATACCCCATTGGCTTATGTTTCTATTTTTACAAATTGCACCCTCAAGAGGGGTGGGGGAGGTATTTGTTAAGCAAATACAAGTTTCAGTTCTAGTTTAGGAAGTCAGCCCTCAATATTAATGGGAAATTTGAATGTGTCTTATGAAATGAATTCGGCTGGAGATAGGCATTTGGACTCGTTACTTTCGGGCTCCTCAGTGTGAGGAATCCGTTTTTTCGGGAGAAACCTCTCTTTCCCCATGCTTTCTGTTGGTAAAGAACCAACTATAATAGTTCTCTTCACTACTACAATTATTCAAAACCTCAAGGGAGTGTTTGTAATACTTTAAGGGGGATTTGTAATTCTGAAAGATAACTGGAGTTTTCTATAACTAGGCTAAACCTTGGGGAGAAATGGGTTAATGAATTTGTTCGAGTACTTCTAGTTTTTGCACTAATTACCATTTTCACCTCTGCAGGCGAAGGAAAGTTCAGAAAGGCTGAGAAGGCCTTGGGGAAAGTTCTAGAGAATCAAGAACCAGAAAATCTACCAACTGATCTGGAAACATTAACTGATGAGGAAAGATTTTTGTTTCGTCGGATTGGTTTGAGCATGAAACCTTATCTGATTCTAGGTAATACTTGTACACGGTGTTTTTGGCTCATCTTAAGGGATAATTACAAAAAAACTAGGGTTTGGTCTGATTAGTTTGGGCTGATTACAAAAAGATCCAAAAATGTTTCAAAATTACAAAGTACCCCCTCAGGTTTGATTTCTCTTAAATTTAAGGGGGTAACTATAATATTTGTATAAATATCAGGGGGATTTTTAAATGTTTTTTTGCTTATGAAGTGGGAAAATATATCACGGAATTAAATCGTAAGGGATTTCTTGCAATTTCTGTAATTGGTCTGAACCTCAATGGTTTTGTTTTTCGTAATTATCCCTCATCTTAATGGAGTATATCTCAACTTTCTTCTTTCACTCTTAGGGAGGCGAGAAATATTTGATGGTACAATCGAAAATATGCACTTACACTGGAAATACCGCGAGCTTGTGAAAATACTCGAGAACGGAAAACTTTTTCACAAGTGAGACATATTGCACTTTCGTTGGAGGCCGAGAGTGGTGGGGTGTTGGTATCTGTAGAAAGAACTCCGAAAGGCTATGTTATAATAGTCTATCGTGGAAAGAATTACCAGCGCCCTCTTGCGTTTAGGCCGAGAAATCTTCTCACGAAAAGACAGGCATTAGCGCGCTCGATTGAACTTCAGCGGCGTGAGGTAATATATTTTGTCCTGTCATTGTCAAATAGCCTGCATTTAAAAATTTGCTGGCATGTCAAAACTCTTAAAATTTGCAGGCGCTAAAGCACCACATTTTGGAACTTGAGGAAAAAATTGAGAAGCTGAAGCAGGAGCTAGTATGACTTTCTTTCTTTCTTTCTTTTTCGTTTTTTTTAACAGATATAGCAATGATGTTAAACTTAATGATGCTTATGTTATTGAAATTATAATTTTTGTACTTTGGTAAATAAATTCAGGAAGATATGATGTCTGCAAATAATCACGTCGCAGAGACCTCGGATTCAAGGACCGGTGATTTCAGTGATGATGAAGATTTGGAGATTGTGAGAAATTTTGAACATCTCTATCCTTATAGGCACTCATTCTGATTCTAGTTGTTGCTAAGAATTTCTGGAATTCTGAATTTGCTTTCCTGTTATTCCAATTCATGCGGTATATTCGTTCTGCTAATGCATCTGTCCTCCTAGGCGCATTTTTTATTTTTATTTTTCGAATTTTTTTATCTCGTGCCTGATAGGTAATACTATATCTCACAATCGGAACATTGGCAAGTCCCATTTTATACTTGATTGATTCACTGGTTCCTAGAAATGTATTGTTTCTATTGCCTACAAGATTTTCTGTTTATGTGGCAGGATGAGTGGTCTGATTTTTAAAGCGCCTCCTCGGTACAAGATCGACACTTTTGTTGGGCAATGCTGCAAAAAGTAGGCAAGGAAAGATGGTCGTAAGAGTTAAGACTTTGTTCCTGGAAAAAATGGCTTTGATTTTAATGGGCCATCAGGATCATATATATAGCTTGAAGGTTTTTGTCTCTTCATAATTCTTCAATGAAGAATAATATGACCATAGTGAATAGAGCGGCATCATATTATTCTCTTTGCACAGAATGTTTTGTGGGACAGTGATGTCTTCAAATTATTTTAACTTGTAAAGCAGCTATAGGATTTTGGTGGATCTTTAGATAAACTTCAGTTGGGTTGGATTTTGGTATTTAGATAAATGCTTTCGAATTTTTAGATAAGAGTTAATTTTTATTTTTTTTTTTTTGGAAACATTTAATAGAGTTAATTACAGAAAGGGATGTCCTATTCACACCCCTAAAATCTATTAATACACACTCTTTTTAATACACCCTCTACTCTTTTTCAAAATTAATCTATTTACTCAATATACCTCCTTACGTTCCTAATTTACCCTACCCTGGTAAAATCTTTATCATTTCCCTAAAACATAAACTCACCCATCAAAAGCGATATTGTGGTGGAAGAGAATAAAAGGAAAAAAATCCAAATGAAAACACGGCCAAATTCAAAGCCGAACCATATAAAACGTTAAAGTTTTTCTTGCACCAACACTTTTTTTTTTTTTTAATATTTTTTAAATAAGTGCGAAATATTATTAAAAAGAAAAATGAAGAGCATCACATGCCAAGCTAAAGCTTTTAAAAAAGGGTCTCATTAAAACTTATCAAAGTAAAACCGAACCTTGGATAGGCAAAAGAGTTCCCCATAAAAGAAACACCCAAAACAACCTTAAAAACGCAATCTAAATGATGGACGTCTATTTCTAGAGGATTTTCGAGTGACACTGTCATTTATTTTTTTGCATGTGCTTGATTATCATCCTGAAGGTCGATGTGTCATGTGGAGTATCGCCTGTGCTTCTCGCCACAATTTCCATAGCCTTCATAGCTTTTGAGGAATCACCGAGTGAACGAAAGCGGAGTAGTTGAGGAGTCGCTAACCTGGTCATTAAAGCTTCCAATTTATCTCGCATCAATTTGATCTTCTTCATCCGCCATATCTAACCAACGTTTTCCTGATGGCAGCCCATAACCTTGAACCCCTCAGACGGATCGTTGGAGCTAATGACAAAATCATTTCGAATAAGACTATTAGAAACATTTTCTATTGTACATTGCAAATTAGCTTGTTCATGTTCATCCAATTTTGTTGCAATTACAGAATCCTCAATAACCATTGCGGAAACATATTGTTGAGGTTGATAAAGAACCATGGTCATGTTTGTGTTGCTAGTATTATCCTTCGAAGCCATAATCTGATTCTCATTATCGGATTTGTGCTCCAAATTCGTATTATCACATGCCACGCCATCCAATTAGCACCTAACATCAAAAGCATTCTTGGTATGAATACGTGAAGAAGAAGGTTCACCCCCTTAACATGACCTTGTCGTCCCCGTTACTTGCACCCAAGTTTCGATCCAACTGTCTTGCCCTTTTGTAACCGAACACAATCTCGAACGGAATGTCCACGAACGGACTTTTTTCTTTTTGCGCTCAATGTCGCCCTTCTCCGTTGTACCTCATCGATTTGACCGACGACAATTGTTGATATGGTGCCCAACTATGCGACAATTGGCACAAAATTCCTAAGCAAATTTTCATAACTAAGTGAAACAACTCGAACAATGTCCCACCCGTTCTACCATGATAAACTCCTCAGAGAGGTTTATTTAAATCAATTTCGACTAAAACACGTACAAAATGTCCCACTTCCCCGACAACGACCGTCCATCGATTTGAATAGGGGTACCAATTGACTAGCAATTTTCATAATAAGAGAAGGATGCCAATACTCGATGCTTAATTCATATATGCGAACCCAAACTTGTGTCACCGAAGTATTTATTTTGTAAGGATTGAAATCCGCACCCAATTTGTAATCCGTGATAGTCCCCTGATTCAAATTCCATGAAGCTTTAGCGAAAACCCGATTCCGATCGGCCACATCATTGAATTGTAGGCTATAATAACCTTTGCTAGGGGAACCAAACGCCATGAATGTTGAATTTTCCACGCAGACTGCAATTTCGATTTAAAGACTTCCAAAGCACTAGGTATGGCCCCCTTAGGAAGCAAGAGACGCCCAATTAAAGAATCACGTAACTCCACCGCTCGTTGATGGTAGATCTCCTCATCCATCGTAATGTAATAATAGTTCCCTTTCTTAATTGGTATCGTATCCTCTACAGACTTTACCGTTTGGGCATGAGTATGCTCCGAATTGGGGTTTTGAGATACCCTAGGTAAAACCCCATGAGAAGGTATCGAAGGGGTTGCTATTATGGGACGTTGAAGAATCCTTGTCCAATGTTCTCCTTGACGACATGATGCAGAATCAATTAACTGATTGTGCATAGAGGACTCTAAATCTGGGGATGATGAAACATTATGAGAACCCACTTTGGGATTAATCAATAGATGCATGCTGGAAAGTTCAGGGAATAGATCAAAATCAAGGTCCATCATGATGAATATCACAACTAATCATGTGAAGATGATTTCTTCAATGAAATCGATTATGGATCCCACTTAGGAGGGGATCCATCACCGCCGCCGCTCACATTCGAGTAAAATGAGTAAAAATAAAATCAATCTGGCCTCTCGAAAATATCAACATCCATTCTTTCACTTCACCAAACTTCACCAATTCTTAACCAAAAATAATAATAATAAAATCAAGAAGCAAAAATCCCCAACAAGATCAACAACCAATAGCCGAATTAATAGTTCCTTAATGTGATGATTGGAAGGAAAAAAGTTCGTAGAAAGTGAAAGAAAAATTAAACTGGAGTACCAACCAAGATGTGACGGGCGACGATGGGCGGAGGTTCAGGATGGGCGCGATGGGCGGAGGCGGAGTGACGAGCGTGATGTGGATTTAGGGGTTTCTTGGTCAAGTCTCTCGGATTTTCGTCCGTTGTCCAAATACCCCTTTGTAAAAAAAACTGACGAGCCGAGAACGGAGGTAGTCCGACAAGCCTCGCGAACGGAGGCGAACGAGGCTGAGAACGACGGCAAACGAGGCTGAGAACGGCAAGGCGAACGAGGCTATATGTATCTTTTATTGGTCTCAGGGACGCTTGCACCAACACTTATATACAGGAAAATTGTTTTTTTTTTTTTTTTTTTTTTGTCTTTATGAAACTTTGCAGGTCTGATTATGTCAGAAAATGAATATTATGTTAATTAAGTTAGTTATAAAATGGAAAACAAACTTCGAGGAGTATGTATTTAAAAAATGGAAAACAACATACTTAGTACTTACTAGTAACTATCAATGAATTTACGTTGCGATTTTCAATTCATTATAACAAGATAGGTTTTTTCATAATATAATTATTTCAAATCTTTAAGTTTCAATTTTGAATTATTTTTCAAGTTATTATTGTTATGATGTTCAAATCTATTCTATATGAAGTCGTTTCAAAATTTTCACCCAATCTCCTCTCAAATTCAAATCTTTCATCCAAAAACAACATTCAATTTGTTTAAATTTGCATACCCTCTAAATTACCTTTAGATTTAATATTATAATTTACAATGAAAAATTGTAAAAAAAATTTAATGTATATAATACAAATGAGTACACTTATAACTAAAAAAAGTGTAACCTCGTCCACAAAAGTAAGGTCCTATTTTGATACAGGAAGCTTAAGAATAAAAAAAATGTGTGGTTTTACAGTATCATCCATATAAATAATGGTTGGCAGTGGGAGTTAATAGTATTATTTAGAATGTCCTAAAAAGATAATTCAGATCATAAATTTGAAACATATTTTAAAAAATAATCACGTGCATCCTATAATTTATTAATTATTATTTATCATTTTTTTTTATGTCAATTAGCATTGAAAAGCTATTGTTGCATTATATGAACAATCAATCAAATAGTCGTCCAAAAATCAATTTTGCCTAGAATATTGTTACTTGAGTCACAACTGTAATTTTTAATAGTTTTGAACCAAAGAGGCAAAGATATAGAGTAAATGGCGACCAATTCCTCTAAATTCCATCATTTGTTCCCTATATTCCAAAAGTAAATTAAAGTACTTTTTATTTTTCTTTTTAGTTTACATTCATTACAACATCTTATCGGCATTCTCGGATGATTTATTAGGGATCCACAATGGTAATCATGAGATCATGTTCTTTTGTGGGTCATGTGGTGCTCCACATGCACAAAATATGAACATGAACTAACTATCTACAAGACTACAACAATGGTAAGTTCAAGTTCATGACTCAAAATGGACCACTCCTATTATATCATGTTTATAAAATATATACTTTTTTGTTGTTTGTGTATAATTTTCAATAATATCACTATATATAATTAATTTAATTAATTTAATTTTCATCCATTATGATAAAAATTACAATAAAAACTTATTGGAAGAAGTTAAAAAAATATATATTTATAGATGAAATATACAAAGTTAAGAAAATGTTAAAATTCAAAAATCAAATCAATAAAATCCAAAAAAATAATTGGGAAGAAAATGGGAAAAAACAGCCATTAAGGAATTTAAATAAATTAAGAAGAAATTAATAAAATATTAAAAAAGAAAAAAAGAAAAGGAGGTGGCAATGTTGAACCAAGTTCAATATATTAAACCAAAAAGATGAACTTGCAACTATGAAACATCCCGCAACAATCGAGTTCAAGTTAAAAACTTGAACTTGCACCCACTGTGGGTGATCTCACTGAAAAGCTTTTGGCTAGTCGCCATCTCACGTCCCCATCTTTACCCCTCTCCCACTTAAATTTAAATCAAAAGGTCTCATAAACATGATACTTTTTGCCAAGAGTAATGTTGAGTTTAAAAAATAAGCTAAATATTTGCAGATCGATGAGAAATAACGCAGGGTTTATATGTAGCTATATGAAGGTTGAAATCATATGTGCCAACTGCCAAGCATCACAATATTTCCAACCACTAGATACCACCCTTAGGTTGCGATTGCCTAACAATATTCCCTATTTTCGTTCCTTTAGAGAAAAATTTCGAACTCGAATGTGATTGTCTACCAAAATTTTCAAAATATACACTATTCATTTACTCTAACTTTTTTCACCTTTTCCTACACCAATCACATTTACCCACTTTCCCAAAAAACCTAATCATTATTACACATTTTCCATAAATTTAACTATTCAATCACTCACATATTTTAATTATTAATCATATTCAATCATGGTTTTACTCTTTTTATATCACATCGCTCTTTCATCATTACATTTTCATTTTCATATCCATACATACCTCTAACAAGAAAAAAATTCCAAAATGAAAGTATATCCAATCACAGCCTTTGCATGTTTGTCTGCTGCAACAAAAGCACCATTCTTTTTCATTGACAATAAAAGAAAAAAAATATGAAACATCTTACTTAGCTTATAAGCAGGAAAGATGAAGAAAGTACAAGCGATAACGGCTGATAAAGACTTTTTTTGATGAAAATATGACCTGAAAAACAAAGTGCTGTAAAGGGTTAAAACACTTGTAAATCGCTTTTCAGTGATACAATAAGTGATAACTTTTGAAAGGGTGAAATACCATTTACCCAAATATAATTTTGAGGAAAATTTCTTGTAATTGTCTTCAAAAATAGATCCATTGTTTCGCCTCCCAAGCCTCAAATCTTGCATCCGCCACTATTGATGATGAACGTAATACCTCCAATCCAAACTTTTTCAACCAGCTATCTTATCATGTGAAAAATCGTATCAATGAAGAGCCTAACTGACAAATCTCAAGAGTCCGTCTGTCAGAAATGGATGGTAAATTTGGAGAACACTCACAATATTGATTTGAGTATTATATGAGTTCGGATGTGAACAAACTAACCTATTTGGAGACATCATTGCCGGATTGCAAGCATTCCTTGATGAAACGCAAAACAACTGAAGCTAATTCATCTTGATGTGAAGAATAACGATGATCAGCTCCTTCAATAATTTGCAACTGGTAGTTTGGTATGATCTTGGCAAACTCTAGTGCATCTTCTACTGGAATGATTTCGTCTTCTGATCCATGAACTGTCAACACCCTGTACATATGTTTTGACAACTTAGCTATTTTTTGTGGCATATAATATAACAGCACAAGATACACCAGAAATGTGGAGCATCAGCTAAATGAACAAATATTCAGGAGTAAACAAACTATTTCATTGTCTTGTGCAAATGCAACCACAATGACGATAAACCAAGATATACTTCAGTTTCAAAATTCTGGCATAAGCTCAAAGAAAATATAAGCTTTTGAAACGAGTTGGGGACTTCCTGTTCTGAAGCAGGTTTCTATTTACTAGAAGATATGAGTCAAAAATCTATTTATAGAAAGTAGAGAGCGACATAACTCTCGAATCTTATAAACCCAAAGTACAACTTAAAACTGACTTCAAATGTTTGATAGTTCAGACATTAATATTACCAACTACGGGATTTTCGGACTTTTGGGAATTATGACTGAACTTGGAAAAACTGGAATAATATCTCAACTGAACATGCCATATTCTTCGGTATGCTAGCTCCTTCAAATAGCTACTGGTGAAGAACATACTTTAAGGTACCACCAAGGTCAAGTACGCCGATGAGTTCAAATGCCTTCTTTCATGTTCGTCCTCTGACTACCATGCTTCTTATCTTTAACATTGTTGTGAAATTTTTGAACCTTTCAATCTTAGAAATTAGTCAAAATGGTCTATAGCAATGTACCAACCCACCTAACCACGACCTTTCATAGAGTTGCGGCTTAAGCATTATATTCAAGTCAGACGACTAAATAATATAACTAGTCATAGAGTTTCATGTGGTTGCCTTAAAGAAGCCTCTTCCCTTTTTCCTTTTTCTTTTTTTTTTTTTTTTGGGTTTCTTGGTGTAAGTCTGCACCAACAACCTTAGTAATCACTTCCCAAAGAGAGGCATCATTTTTACACAAATCTCTTTCTCACTCTATCATCTACACTCCACAAATATGATATATAACAGGACCAAGCACACCTCCAAAATTTTGATGGCTCGTGAAAAAATCACAACTGTCATGTGGAAACAAGTTTTATACATAATCCACAACTCCCTATTTAATATTACCAATATAAAATCCAAAACAACCAAGCCCATAACTCATTCCAAAAATGCAACATAATGTGGTCATAGACTTTAGGGTTGAAATCGGGGGTGATAAGGGGACAAACATAAAGGTGATTTCATGAGCTTTGCTCCAGCAGCAGGTCAAAAAATAACATGAGACATTTTTTATTAGACAAAGATAAAATCGCAGTTACCTGCATCCCTCATCAATTGAAAGGCATGCTTCATGCATGTTTGTGTTGAGTCGCTCCACCATACTCTCCTCAGTGACTTGATAATCTCCTATGAAAACAGAGGAGAAAGTAGACTTTATTTAGTAAAGAAACTCTCACGCGCATTTATTAATCAGATGTCATTCTAATTGAACCATTAATCTATTTATAGGTAGGCATATCTCCAGCTGAATGAAGGCAACAGACAGGTGAACCAGTTCTCTATATGTTAAGATACTTTGATGACCAAAAGGTTGACATAGAACCATATCATACTTTATATGTGTAATATAAAAGGATTCAAATGAAATCCCTCAAATAGATATCAATTCTCCATTCTGGTCCGTCAAAAGTAGCAGATGAACTCATGACCAAGCCTGGTTGCTTGCTTCTACACTCCTAGTCAAGCTGAAGACCAAAGGTAAAAGAAGCTCCATTTCAGATTGAAACTAGAATTTAGGTGAACCCCAACCACAAAGTTGTTAAAATACTGTCTCCCTCATTACAAAATTGAAGAGCTTGGTTTGACTGGATAGGATGTGAAAAAACCTTAGAGTGTGTTCGACTTGGCAGTTAAGGAATTCAAATCCTTTGCACTAGCTTAGATAAATTTAATTAATGTAAACTTCAAATCATCTAGCAACATATTGATATACTTTTTCAATCATAATCATGGTCTTGAACTTTAACCAATACAGTGATCATTTGAAATCCTTATCTTCAAATCTTTCAATGCAAACACAATCTTGGTTTTTTCTTTTTTGTTTTTCGACAGGTCCCACTACATGCTACAGAGAAATTACTTAAGAGCATGAAAAGAACTATCCATCTTGAGAAAGTTATCCTTAGTTTGTAAAACCCAAAGAAGGATAGGAAAACACTAAAAATGGAAATGAAGAAACATATAGAAGCGAAAAATGGACGAGAAGATTGGAGTTTTGATCACTTGAGAGAACGGAACTTTGGTGAGTCCAGTGTTTTCCCTAGTCATTGATATTATTTCAGAAGACAACAAAGAATTGGCAAAACATAAACTTGTGAAATGACACAAGACCCACTAGCAAGCAACATATTGAGATATTTTTTCAATCATAATCATGGTTTTGAACTTTAACCAATACTGTAATCATTTGAAATCCTTATCTTCAAATCTTTCAATGCAAACACAATCTTGTATTTTTTCTTTTTCGACAGGTCCCACTACATGCTACAGAGAAATTACTTAAGAGCATGAGAAGAACTATCCATCTTGAGAAAGTTATCCTTAGTTTGTAAAACCCAAAAAAGGATAGGAAAACACTAAAAATGGAAATGAAGAAACATATAGAAGCGAAAAATGGACGAGAAGGCTGGAGTTTCGATCACTTGAGAGAATGGAACTTTTGGTGAATTCAGCGTTTTCCCTAGTCATTGGCATTATTTCAGAAGACAATAAAGAATCGCAAAACATAAACTTGTGAAATGACACAAGACCCACTAGCAAGCAACATAGTAATGCTAAGGCCTGCTTTTTAAAGTGAAATTAGACCTCCTGAAAAATTTCAGCATGAGATGTTACTTATAATAAAAATGTAAATGATTACCTGCTCTAGTATTAACAACAATGTATCCGTCCTTTTTGAGTATTTCCAAGAAATTGTCGCCCAGGCGTTCTTTAATGCCTCTTTTGAGATCATAACGACCAGAGACGTTAACCACAGCACCTATATCATGATACTTAGATGCATAAAGGAGGACAACGTTGCCACCTGCAATATGTGGAAACAAGAATAATAGAGATTCAATTGGTCAGCATATCAAGATCTAAGAAAAAGTGAATGTTCGAGAAAGCAAATTACCAATCACAATAAAGGGGCGGTCAACATAACTAATTTTCGTTAGGTTGCATTTGGTTCAAGGATTACAAATCCATAATAACAAATCCATTGAGCTTGTTTGAGTAATCTCATAATTCAATGGATTTCAAATCATTGGCTCCTGTTTTGAGCTATTTTTTGAGTCAGTATGGAGGATTTCAGATCCATCTTATATTGAGTCATTTAAAATTCTTTCCACAAATTCACTACTCCAATCCAAATCCTTCTATCCAAATGCAACCATAGGGTTTCTCTGGAGGTTCTGTTTTTAAGAAAGGAAATGGGCAATTGTCATTACTGGGGGAATCTAATCATATATTCTAGTATAATTATG